>CM040245.1:70175276-70775276 GCA_022545495.1 Chrysanthemum lavandulifolium | reverse complement strand
ATCATACAAGTAGTTTTTTTTAATACACGTATCATAACAGGACATTTACCTGTCTATTGTATGTCTTAAATCGAACAATAAAACCAGACGAATTCAATAGCTAGTTGGTTTAGCATTAATCTCTTGAGCTTCTTTCACATCCCAGATTTCGATGTTTAACTGATGTTGATTCTTCATAACGCATATGTAGCATTCACTTGAGGTAGTAGAATACATATCTGGCACATATTTGTTTTTGGATGCAATCATCAAACTGTCCCAGATTTCTTTCGTTTGGTCATTTGGACATGATCTTGTCTAGTCTTCATTCAAGTTTGGGACCAATATACGAGACATAACAGACACCACCATTTGGGCATGTCATCTCTACAAGCTTTATATACAGTTATTAGCCTAATATAAGTCATTGCAAGTCGAAGAGTACTATACTTTAGAGGTGCACAAGACCGGTTAACCGGTCCGGTTTGGTAACCGGTCAACGTTGGACCGGTTTGGGTCAATGCCGGAATAAACCGGTTTGGCCGGTAAACCGTTCGGTTACAAACCGGCGCTGTGAAAAAAACCCAAGTTGCTCAAACCGGTTTAGGCCGTTTTTTTCATCGATTATACAAAGTAAACTGAATAAACTTCTACTTTTATTTAATACATCGGAAATTCAGCTGAAAGGAAATACATCAAACATAATACATAAACTTAAAACATAATACATAAACATAAAACATCGAAAAGCTAATCGTAAAGGTCTTTATCGGATCCGTTGGACCTAGCTTCATTAGCAGCTTCATCTTGTGTTGGGATCGCTCATAACACGTAAATAAAACGACATTTACGGGATTACATTATCTATCTAATTTAGCCGAAACACATAGACTAGTTATGTAATATTGTAATAGTTATATTTGTGTTAGGCTATAAATACCCTCCTAAACTTCACTAGGAGGGTGAGACTCTAGTGTAACTTTTATATTTCTTATTAATAAACACGCATAGTTACCCTTTTCTCTCTACAACCATGGAGATGATGTTCTTCCATCATCACCGACCTTCCGATTCACAATATCAACCATATACACGATCCTATAAGTGGCATCGGAGCCAAGGTTTTTATCATTGGTTGATTTTTTGTGGTGTTATCTTGTCAAATATGAACTTTTTGGTTCGAATTTGTGTTCAAAAACGTGAAACTTGTTGTAAAAAACGAACAGGTTTCATCTCGTGAAACTTGTGGTAAAAAACGTGGTCGGAAAAATGGTCGGAATAGAAAAGTCAACAAAAGTGGTCAAAACCTTCTTTTTACGAATTTGGAGCCATCTTACGAATATGCTTATTCGTAAGACCCTAATCTTACGAATTTTCTTATTCGTAAGACCCTAATCTTACGAATAAGATCAGTTCCTTACGAATAACTCTTCAGATAATTTTATGAATAAGCTTTTACGAACAAGCTTTTACGAATAAGCTTTTACAAATAAGCTTTCACGAGTAATGTTCTACGAGTAAGGTTCGAACAAGGGCCGGTTTACTGAATAAGAAACATATCTTTCGACTAGCACCAATTTTTACAATTTGGGCAAGTTTTTCTAGAAAACTTCAAACGGCCATAACTTTTGCACCGTAACTCCGTTTTCAACGATCTACCTATCAAAGCGACCGTGAGCGAGGAGAGCGACCTACTGAAATGACTAAAGTCCATTCAGGTCAACCTTCGAGGCCCAAAATCGCTCGAACAGAATTTATTGGCGTTTTTAAGTATTGGACCTAATTTTCACTACAACAACCGAGCTTAATCTACATCAAATAGTTATATCAAAAACTAAACACATTGGGATGGATCTTCATTATTCAAATGTATTGTTTGTAAATACAAAGTGTTCATATTTGGTATAATTGTTGGTATGAAGAATGATATTTTGGTTGTACAAGTTTTCACGGGTGATCGTTTTTGACAAGATCGAGAAAAACCATTATCATAGCTCATTTAACCAAGTAATGAAGGCTAGTTCTTTGTGCATTTAACCGCAAGATGTATTACAACGTTAATTCATTATTATTTATTTGAGGTTGAAGTGGGATATCACGAGTGTGTGTACTTAGTATCATGAAGATATCGGGATTGGTTGGATGCATAATTCTTCAAGATCCTTGTTCGAGCTTTTAACCGTTACGAATGACAAAGACTTGAGTTGTCTAGTTATACCTCATGTAAGTTTACGTTGTTGTGCTCACATCATATAGCTATCACTTTAAAGGAGTTATGTTGTAGTGCTCAAGTGTCACAAAAAGCGTGGATGATTCGAGAGAGTTCATATACAATTAAGGATGGATGGATGGGTATATGATTCTACCTTTATTGAAATTATCGATTATTGGTTCTTAAATCGGACATTGGTGCAAGCTTAAGTCACAAGTTCGGGTTATGTTACTTGATTATCAAGTTCGCCATATTGGGTTTCTCCATCGATAGTCACTACAAAGAGTCGCCGAATGATAATGGGGTTAGATAACGAGTTAGGCGAGAGGAGTATAAATGATGCGAGTTTCTTGACTGGGTTTTAATATTTATAAAGTCTCGTTATACCTATGGTCTACCTAATGCACTACTAAAGCGAGATAAAAGCAAATAAAGGCAAAGGATAAATCAATAGAGGAGAGTGGTGCTAACCTAGTTATTCTTCCTAGCTAGTTATGTCTCGTCTACTTACTTCCAATTACTTGGTGGGGTCAAAGTCGAGAGGACAACATTTGGTCAATTAGCTAACCTATCGGAAAGATGCCACCACAGGAGAAGTCGGTGTCTCCTCATATGTCCCGTTGTTCTGGTCCCTGCCAAGTCATTAAGTCCGCTACATGCTAGATTTATAATAGTGAGTGCGGGCGTTAGCAACTTAAACACTCACCCCCAATTCTTAAGTTCATCCAAGCGGTGGGTGATCGGTTGGTCAAATCACACAAGTAGAAAGGGTCGTCGGTTGGTCATATGTTCACTTAGAAATAATTATCTGAAAGTAATGTAAACGAAAACAAAACAATTAAGGAATCATAACTAGGCCAAGACCAAGAGGTGCTTAGCTTCATATTAACCATACAAATCAATTTAATATTCAAAGTTACGAAATACATGAATCGAAAGTAAAGAAAAGATAAAATGCTAATGCTTATCGTAGGGAGTTATTTCTCCTTTGGAGACAACTCCGTATGCTCTCTCTAGACACACCTTTGGCTTTTTCTCACGTTCTCGGTTGTTGTGTATGAAATGGGATGATTAGAAATCTTTGGAATTAGTGGGGTATTTATAGGCGGATCGGGTTCTGGCGTAACTAATATAAAGTTCTGCCGTAACCATCAATTCTTCGTAGTTTGCACTAGATCTGCTGGTTCTGGCGTAACCTTATTAGTGGTTCTGCCGTAGTCTTCAATATACTTGGTTACGCCGTGGTTGGAGGAATAGTTACGGCGTGGTTATCGGGCGTGGAACCTCATTTGACCTAATATAGTTATGTCGTAGTCTTTGGGGAGAGTTACGTCGTAACCTTCGATGAGTTGGTTTTACGAGTCACGCTTTCGTTCGGGGTAATGTGAGAGATGAGTTACGCCGTAACTTCTTCAAAGTCGACATACTATGATAAATTTTGATATTTCTCTAATTCCGCGTCTTTAGCTCGAATGCTCGTAATTTACGAAAGTGGAAAACAATAGAAAACAAGCGTAAATATATATAAATGATATATATTACAAGCATTATAGGGAAAATTGACACTTAATATTAAGGACTATTTGATGTTATCAAATATCCCCCACTGAACTCTACTTGCCCTCAGTAGACCTTATTAGAAAGATTCTTAAAAGATATCTCCCAAAACACGGAAAATAAAGTTTACAAATCCTTATGCTAGAATAAAACAAAGCCGAACACCTCACAAAATGGGAGCGAAACACTCAAATCTCTCAACTGTTCTAAGTGTCAATTTCGGGTGATCACTCAATCACTGCGGTCATAGCATGTATTTTATCATAAGCTTGGCGGTTACATAAATCTCCACCACTAGAGTTAAGGGCTAAACAATTCTCGAAGGCAATATGGGTAGACACGACAAAGGTTAAGGGGTGACTCGTCATTACTAACATGTCACGGCGAAGTTGACAAAATCAATGATACATGACCAAATCCATGGCCAAGACATCAAATATTGCTCGCTGCATCACCTAGACATGCTTCATGACTAAAGGATAGGATAAGACATGGGATATATAAATGGTGTAAAATAAAAAACAAGCAGGTAGTCTAAATCTATAACCAAGTCATCACCATTTACCGTCCGCCCAAAGTTCAAGCTTTGAAGTCAAGAAACCGGATCATGAAATACTAGGTAGATGTGTCATTAGAGGGCGTCGTGATGGGCACACTACCTTTTCTCCAACTGTTGGCATAATTACCAACTCCAATCTTGAATGTGACCGGGTGGCCTCCTCGATACTAAATCTATAAAGCTCATAACATAGTGCTTATAACATCGCACTTTACAATAACTAAATAACATAACAACTATGTTTTTTTTCGATTTACTTTTTTCAACATAACAATGACAACTAAACATAATATCCCCCAATTGATATGAACAATGGGAATTTGGGGGTCTTGATGATCTTCGTGAATATGTAAATCGATTTAAAGTGTGATTTCGAACCTTTCCACTTGAACCTTGAACTTAGGCAAATGATGACTTCCAATCACAAATAAAGACTACGGGGTAGGCTAAGGTGTATAGGTGTATCAAAACAATATATTGGGTTAACAAAATGAAAGGAATGGCTCGGATGGGTGTATCTAGGGTATATTGCACTAAAGGTGAGTGCAACAAAAGGGTTTCACATGGGGGTCGAAAGTCGAGGTGACTAATCGATGACACACAATGGAAGGCTATTTGGATGATAATCCTATAGTATTGCCTTATAAAGCTGAAAAGTCCAAACACATTGAGCTAACTCAACATACCTCGTCTATGGTCTCGAAATGATGCAAAGGCCAAGTTCTAAAGTTTACAAGCTACCAAGCACACTCATAATTTGGTGGATTTGGGGTAAATTATTGGAAAGCGGATAAAGGCTAATCTCACCATAATATATCAAGGGTTGTATGTGCTCGGCTAAGGTCTAATCTAGTTAGGTTAAGAAAAACATGTCAAAATTTTAAAAATGGCATAATTTTTCAAAATAAACTAGCAAAACGAGGGCAAAATAATGTTCAAGAGATAATTCTACTCCGTCCCCCACTTAAATTGTACAAAGTCCCTTTTGTACTAAGCACTAAATAATGTTGAAGAGAAATGTAGAATTAGGCGAAATTTCCACGAAATTTGCTCCAAAGAAAGAAGGCCCACGAAAAGAGGCGTGCCTTCGTATAAGCATCATGAACAAACTTCAATCCACGAAATCACACTACCGACAAGCATAATTTTAAAAGGAAAAAAAGAAAAAAAAACAAACCTAACTCACTTTCGTAGGAATCACGGTTGCATTTAGCATATGCAACAAGTTTTTTAAACCACTTGGTGTCCCAGTGGACGAGTGAAAGTCTCGTGAAGGTTTACTGAGAACACACCCACAAAGTTCATTTAAAATACTAATACAAGGTTATTGCGTTTTAAAATGAAAGAATTAAAAGCAGAGGAAGGTTACATCGTAACTCTTTGAGGAATTCGCCGTAACTTGGTAAAACGACATAAGTCGCAAAGCGAGTGGTTACTGGCGTAACCACCGATATGTATTCTGTTGTAATTGGTGTCGTCTAATAATTACTGCTGCAAAAGTTGGTGGTTACGGCGTAATCACAAAGATGAGTTCTGTTGTAACTAGGGTCGATTAACAATGACATCAATCTCTTCCTCGTTTCCTGCAAAAATGGTAAAAACACAAAACCCTACATAAATGGAAATAAAACAAAAGAAAGGGATAATTTGGGTTGTCTCCTAAAGAGCATTTTCTTTATTTATGAGTCTTTAAGTTAGACTCAAAGCAGAGAGCTCTATGGGGCTTTTGGGCTTGCAGACTTCCTCCATGTCATTTTTATTTGAAGAAATGGTCCCAAACACGTGGAGAAATAAACCGAGTCATGGTGTATCTTTTCTCGCGAAAATTAGCTTGTGCCCATTCGCAGCGAAATTTAGCCTCTTAGTCCCATTTTATTTTAACATATCGAACTTTACTCGTAACTAATTTTCAAATGAGATCCCCACAATATCCAACTTTGCTCTTATATTCATCAAAACATGCCCATTCCTTGCGTTTGAGCCACTTAGGTTTAGGAATTCTCCTCCATCGCAGATCTTGCGATTGGGGTTGCATGTAGGCCATGCCATGGTGTAGTCATCGACATGATAGTTGGTTCACAAAATGAATGGTCCAATCAATCTCGGTGAACCATTCGCTAAAAACATTATGCCCTTGTAACCACTTTTTCACGATAAGCTTCGTCTTCCAGCACCACCAAACTTCCGACCTCTTTAATCATTGAATCGGATGTTGTCCTTCTCTGTTGCATCGTTTTTGAAAAGGAGAACACTTGGGCAATGTTACCTTGGTCCCATCAATTAAACAAGTATCGAGCACAACGGTGAAGTTTTCCGTAACAACATAGCTGGTACGAAGGTGGGATCTCTTCCTCATTGCTTTCATCGTCACTCGATTCGGTCCCCTGTAAATGGCTAAAATATGAAGTTGGGAACCTATCGGAATCATCTAATTCAATCCTTGGTGAATCTTCAGTTGTAACAATTTTATCTGGTTCAAGGCATAAAATTTTGTCCAATTTAAACTCCACTATATTGCCATAGTATCCCCTGTAACGTACTAATGAGTCAAGGAACGGCTCACCAAGAATCAAATGTTCCTTTTTGTTTTCCTCCATGTCAATGACTACAAATTCGATCTTTGAAACAAATTTATCGACCTTGAAACAAGTACCACTGTAATACCTAAAGGGTGACCTTGGTGTCGATTCTTTGAATTAATCGAGATATCCGATTCCCAAAGATGGATAATCTTAAGTTTTAAGAATATGGAAAGTGGCATGATGTTTATAAAAGATCCAAAATCTACTAACCCGAATATCAACACTCCCGACAGAACAGGAATGACTAACCCGTTTGCGCTAATATCATGGCGAAATTAAACACATGTCTACCACGGATCGTCTCACGAATCATGGTTACTGCCTGTAACTCGGGGATATGGTTCGGCGTAACCTTACCTTCTGTCGACAATCGTCTCCTCAAAATCACCGGTTGTGGTTGCATTCCTCAATCACCTCTGTGAATTATTGGCGAAAACAGCATTGCATTCCATCATGGGCTTGGGTTCATTAAGTTCAATGTCTTCTATCTCAGCACTTAGTTTTTATATCATTGCTTCAAGATTTTTTAGGGTTTCGTCGTGCCTTGAAAGATTTTTATTTGTGTTCTCCTGGAAATCTCTTAACCATTTATCTTATTCTTTTTGTTTCTGGGCAGAAATTTTTAGGAATTTGTTTATTGTCTCTTCAAGATTGGGCTTTCTTTCTCCATAAGGCCCACGATTATAATTTCCACGATACCCGTTACTATTTCGATTATCTCCGTAAAACGATCGATTTTCTCCATATTTTGCCGCTTGATTATATTTTCTTCGTCGATGTGAGGACAATTTTTGTGAGGTGTCCTCCTCCACTTTCACAACCAGCTTGGATGGCATGAGCGGTTTCTTTGATTTTCGGCATATCTCGACTAAGATTTTCAATTTTACTAGCAATTCTTTGCAATTAGTCAAAACTTCCGCATAGGTTTCTTTTACTTCCTCCGTCGTGCCAGTTTTGAGAATGATCAGCCATTTTTTGAATGGCTTTAATTGAAAGAGTAGGAGTCATATTTGGGATAGGTCTTTGATAGTCCAGCATATGTCTTGTAGTTACGTTGATTCCTTTGTAGAAGATGTTGACCTTTTGCTGGTTGTTTAGATCATGAGTAGGACATTTGTAAAGGAGATCGTTGTATCTATCCCAAGCTTGATATAATGTTTCATCGTCTTCTTGTTTAAAATTATGGATCTCCAAAAGCTGGTTAGAAATCTTTGACGGCGGACAATATCTCTGAATAAAGTGCTTCTTAAGTAGGGCCCAGTATTAATTGCCCGCGGGCAATCTTCGATCCATCTTCGGCGGCTCGATAAGAGTCATGGGAATACCATAGCATATGACATCATGAAACACGCCCAAATGTTGAAAAGGCTAGCGATGTATATGACATTTTCAACGTGCTCATATGCATCTTAGTCCTGTTTTACGAAAAGGGTTAGCACGAAGCTCCTCATAAATTGGTCTTTGATTTGAAGCGGACATCCGCTCCAATTGCGGTCTTCTGAGACCCGCCCTTGTTCTGCTCTAGTCGGCGCCAAATATTCCTCAAGAGTGAGGCCATCGATGTTAACAACTTCCATGGTACGAAAACTCGAATAATGATCGTGAGAATTATAGAAAAGTTTAAAACAAAGCGAAAATGAAAGACTTAATATTAATCCTATTATAACTCCCGTGGCGCCAAAAACTTGATGAAGGTTTCTTGACGGGTTTTAATATTTATAAAATCTCGTTATACCTATGGTTCACCCTAATGCCTAGCGGCAGGCGATGTACTCGGTCGCGTGTAGTGTAGTATTCGGTAAAGCCGAGGCCGTCCCAAGAGCTATGTGTTGGATTATTACTAAGTCTAGGTGTAATGATTTTAAATATGATTTCGATAAGGAATTAATTATTAAACTACTAAAGCAGATAAAAGCAAATAAAGGCAAATGATAAATCAATAGAGGAGAGTGGTGCTAACCTAGTTATTCTTCTAGCTAGTTATGTCTCGTCTACTTACTTTCAATTACTTGGTGGGGTCAAAGTCGAGATGACATCATTTGGTCAATTAGCCTAACTTATCGACAAAGATGCCACCAGGAGAAGTCGGTGTCCCTCATAAGTCATGTTGTTTCGGTCCCTAAGCCAAGTCATTAAGTACCGCTACATGCTAGATTTATAATAGTGAGTGCCGGGCGTTAGCAACAAACACTCACCTCCTAATTCTTAAGTTCATTCAAGCGGTAGGTAATCGGTTGGTCAAATCGCACAAGTAGAAAGGGTCGTCGGTTGGTCATATCTTACCCTTCCGTCTCGGTCCGCTCACCTAGGGTCGGTTGGTCATATCTCTGGGCAATTGGCCTCTGCCGCCATTCAAAACTTCGAAACAAGGGTAGCTACCAATAAACTATGCATGCATACACTTAGAAATAATTATCTGAAAGTAATGTAAACGCAAACAAAACAATTAAGGAATCATAACTAGGCCAGCACCAAGAGGTGCTTAGCAGCTCATATTAACCATACAAATCAATTCAATATTCAAAGTTACAAAATACATGAATCAAAAGTAAAGAAAATATAAAATTCTAATGCTTATCGTAGGGGTGATTTCTCCTTGGAGCGACACTATATGCTCCTCTAGACACCTTTGGCTTTTCCCACGTTCTCGGTTGTTGTGTGTGGAATGGGATGATTAGAAATCTTTGGATTTCGTGGGGTATTTATAGGCGGATCGGGTTCTGGCGTAACTAATATAAGAGTTACGCCAGAACCATCAATTCCTTCGTAGTTTGCACTAGATCTGCTGGTTCTGGCGTAACCTTATTAGTGGTTACGCCGTAGTCTTCAATATACTTGGTTACTCCGTGGTTGGAGGAATAGTTACGGTGTAGTTATCAGCGGCGTGGAACCTCGTTTGACCTAATATAGTTACGTCGTAGTCTTTGGAGAGAGTCTGTTGTAATCTTACGATGAGTTAGTTTTACGAGTCACGCTTTAGTTACTGGTAATGTGAGAGATGAGTTACGCCGTAACTTCTTCAAAGTCGACATACTATGATAAATCTTTGATATTTCTCTAATTTAGTCTCTTTAGCTCCAATGCTCGTAATTTACGAAAGTGGAAAACAATGGAAAACAAGCGTAAATCCATATAAATGATATAAATAACAAGCATTATCGGAAATTGACACTTAATATTCAGGACTATTTGATGTTATCAATAAGCAGTAGAAGTTCTATCGCGATTGATTCTCACAAGATATTTATGGTACTTCACACTTGTTCGATTAATTGGACATACGGTGTGTTGTCTCCAATTTCATCATCGTATCGTGGTGTATGTTTCGATTCATAGAAAGCAGCGGGGAAGAGAGTATGTGTCATGTGCTTTCTTTGCCTTCTTTGCGAAAACCCTCTCCTTCATGAGTTTACGCAATCGGGGAAGAAATGAGGCGATATGTGGTTCAAGCGTCTTACTTGGTGTTATCGTCTCAACTTTCACGGGGTTATTTTGTGAAGTTGCCTACATATGATGTTTTAACCGCATTATGATTCCTCGCACGATCATTTTATCAGTATTTGCACATTTATAAGTGATTATTATTCCGATAGACCGCAACAATCAGAGAGAAGTTGTATTATTTCATCTTTCGTGGTTTGTTTGGTGTGAAGCATCTACATACATGAGAAGATCTTGTTGATTTCTTGCATGTTACCCCCGAACGGATTGTCTGCATTGTGTACAATTGTGATTACGTGACAAGACAAATTTACTTGGTGTGGTTTACTGCTCATCTACAAATTCTGTTGCGCACTGAAAACTTCAAAAGTTAGAAGACATGTCTACTACATCAAAGTTTCGAATCTGCTGAAGACGGTTGTCAGTTTGGGGGAAGCTGATTTAGAAACTTCACCAAAAAGAAGTGTACGGAGAAGCTGCTAAAGACATGCAACATGAATTGGAGTGAAGTTAATTCAATTCATGCATATTACATCATTTGCCTACAAGTGAAGAAAAGGTTCTCGAGATGAGGTAAAATATGAAGACAAAGAGTGTCAACTGTCGTCATCCTCAACATTTGAAGAGCTTATGAAGAAATTTCTTTATTTGTTTTGTACTTGTAGAAAATCTTGTAAGTAATCCCTTATGTCGTCCCATTTGAGGAAGATTGTTGGGATCGCTCCTAACACGTAAAATGAACGACATTTACGGGATTACATTATCTATCTTATTTATCCGAAACACATGGACTAGTTATGTAATATTGTAATAGTTAAATTTGTGTTAGGCTATAAATACTCTCCTAAACATCACTAGGAGGGTGAGACTCTTAGTGTAAGTTTCATCTTTCTTTTTAATAAAACACATAGTTTCCTTTTTCTCTACTCTCTCTCGACCATGGAGATGATGTTCTTCCATCATCCCGACCTTCGATTCACAATATCAACCATATACACGATCCTACATCTTATTTGTTTCTTCATACAACTTAAAGATCTCTTCTTGAAAATCTAGAAGATTTGATTTGTCTTGTATATGTTTGGTTGCATCAGTGATTTCAAATAGAGAACACCACTGTAAGATATATGATTTCATATAAACATGTTCTAGTATGGAGTGTTTAGAGAGAACTAGTAAGAGAAACACTTAGAAGGTTATATTCCAAATGAACATCCAACCTCTCCTTGTGGGGAGAGGGCTATTTATACTAAAACGCACCCTCCTTGGTACATGGATCGAGCATACAATGGGTAAAGACCCGTCCTTCTTCCACGGTGTTGCATTAGACTAAACTACGCTAATAACTAACTAACAAATAACGTAATAAACGATATGTCTACGAGCTAACTTAAGCTATATTATATTTGGGGTGACCGATGCTTCAATATAGAATTTCCAATTCATAACAATCTCCCCCTAAGGGAGGTCATCCCATGATTTACATTTCGCATCCTAGCATTCTAATTAATCTTCAGTCTTGAGCTCGTAGACTTCACTTCATCAAAATATTCAATCTTTATGCTTTCATGGTGATTTCATCATAGTCCAACTACTTTGTACATTAAGCGGAGGTTATAGAGCTGATCCACATTTGATGACTTTTGAGCTTTATTAGATATCATCGATCACAGATTAATCTCGGCATCACCCATTGTTGTGTTGCCGCATATGATGTTGTGACAAATGGACCGACATGCTCACATTACGGATCATGATGTCTTCTCATCGAGTAGCGGAAGCTTTAGTTCATTCATGATATTTGCGGCGGCGTGGCGAAGCATGGAGTGAAAATATCGAGTCGTTGATGCACTTATCATGATTTTTTAGAAATGAATGTGTTGTGTGAGCATGCGGCTATGGATTGATCTCTCCATTCGATCGACTAAAACATTGGATGTACCGCATACAACAGATTAGCAATAAAGCGCACGAAGGTGTCTTTGGTCACTTTCGTTGAATTGAGGTACTGCGCCCACGGTTCCCAGATTGATCGATACAATCTTGCCTGTGATCGGTATAATTCAAGAACCTCCTTGACGGGGTTTCGCAATTGCTCTAGCCGTTGTCAAACCGGAACGTCTCAAAGAAGACAACACGGAATGAGTGAACCGGTAATTTGAGATTCACCGATTGATGAAAAGAGATTTGAAAAACAATCGTGTCTTGCTCAATATAAATTGTTTTTGCAATACAACGAAGGTTTTAATGAAAATCAATTATCAATCATAAACACCTTTTATTTTGAAATATTAATACGATCGATGTGCTAGAAAAAGAATTTTAAGCACAACGACCGGTTTTCAAAGGTATCCGTCAATCCATAACTTTGAACGAGATTGATTCATAAATTTGAATCGCTCCATTGTTTACATTTAGTTGTCACATGGATGATCTATTGGATAGATCTCACATGCCACCTACCAAGAGCTTGTTTGATGTTGGCTCTAGAAGGCTTCCATCTTCACCGTGAATATTTTCATACCACAAGGATAATGCGTAGGACTCTTAAATATATTCTCAATTTCCACATTGTGTAAAACAACAAGTCTTCTTTAATTTTGTGTCCTAATGAGATATTGTGGACGATCTCTTGGCTCTAGACTCAATTGTGCATATTTGATTTCCTATGCCGAAGACTAGGGAGAGGGTCTCCTTCTTCAATATCAACAATCTCTAAGAGAAAGTCGATAGATTATGTTGGTTCCCGTGAGAATGAAACAAGCCCTTTTAAGAGGAACTTGAGTAGCTTGGGAAGTTTAGTGCGGTCGTCCTTTGGGTCCATGACGTCTTGTATTCAATACCGGTGTTACCTAGGTAACCACCCGTAGCATATGAATTGAACCCGATTTACGCCCTAAGGTTGAAATAATTGAGGCTATTTCTTTTCACCCTTTTCACATTTATTTCTTTTCATTCTTCAACCCCTTGATGCTTACGAGACTTCATTACTAGAACCTTGTTGGGTTTATTCGGTTCTAGCTCTATCTCGATCCGCACTCTTCCCATATCTCACTTTTCTCCTTTTTCATCATACCTAAGGACTCTACACTATCTAGTGGATTGTCCACAGGTAGATCCCTCCGGCTCTGGCGGGATCGTGGGAACGAATACCTATCCTAACCATCCTTATATGTCCATACATAAAGTAAATGTGGTCAGTCTTTTGGTATTGTTCTTCTTCCATTGGAACCAATTGAAAACCATTTGAAAAATCAATCCAAGTACTTGTGATTCATGATCAAAACATTTTGTACCTGAATTGTTTTTGATATTTTTTAGAAAAAGAAAAGCTCCCCCTCAACATGTGCATTGTATGTTTGAAATCAGTTTGACACATGGAGGCAAGAGGACTTGAAAATATCAGATTTAAGAATGAAAGATTCGATCCTTTGATCAACAATTTCTAAAAGATATCAACATCACTTTCCCGATCAAAGTTAGTATTTTTCATACTTTGTTAAAGATATTTTTGGGAGAGGATGTGGTTTTCAAAAAAGTTGCTCCCTCTCAACTTGTACATATAATTTTTGAATTTGTTTTGCACAAGGAGGGAAGAGTTCTTAGAAGCACTTTCACGATCATAAAGCCATGCGGAAACCATTAGAAAATCAATCAAGGTACTTTATGTTAAAACATGAAAATCTTTGTACCTTTAAAGTTTATTTTCTTTTTGAAATGCTCCCCCTCAATATGTGCTTCGAGATTCGAAAAGAGTTTAGCACATATTAGAGAGCAGTATGCATTTTGAGACAAAAATGGTCACCTTTTATCAAATTTCATATTTATATCACATTTTCTCCCCCGATCAAAAATTTCAAATCCTTTGAGATTTTGGATCTCAAGTGATTTAAATATGTAAGAAACAAAACTTGTTGGAGAAAAATGTGTCAGGTTTTATTTGATCTGAAGTGGACTACTCCAAAGTTCCCTTTTAGACACAAAGGGAACAACAATCCATAACCTACCACTACAATATACATAGTAGTTATAATTGTTCATAGTACAATCACCACATTACATAGATCATAATACATAACAAGACTATTGCAGAAAGATGTCTTCATTCAGTTCTTTGCAGTAGCTTGTAATGACCATCACGTATTCTGCCACCCACAAAACTTTCAAGGCTGCGGAAGATCTTTCTCGTCTTAAGTCTTCGTCTGATCGCAGCAACGAACTCTTCACACCTCTTCAAATCCTGTTCAGACCAGAATTTGGTTTTGTTCCACGACTTCAAGTCAATTCTGATTTCCTTCACCCTTGAGTCCAATTCTTCTTCCACCATCTTGAGTGTACCATCATTGAATTTGTATAGCTTCATGCAGTCTCATTAACATTCTTGACCCGTGTCATCGGTAAAGAGGGCGCTCTAGGGGTGTCAATCACTATATAGTCGTGACGAAATTCATGTCCTTTGGCTTCCATTGAGGTCTTGTAAGATTGACACGAGTCGGTAGCTTTCTATGCCAAGTTGAAAATCACCAACTCTTTGTCGAATGACTAAGCCCCGATCTAAAGATTGACAACAGAAGAGAGCCTTCTTTTCACGAATAGGTAAATGGTCAAGATGTCCTTGGAGGTTCAGAAGATAGAGATCTTCAAAGTCATTTGGCATCAAATGTTTGAAGTCGTTTTCTTTTATAACATAATCTTTCAAGTCTGCTCTTTGAAGAACAATCTTCTTCAGGTAATCATAGCCATAGATTGAGAAGATCTCTAAACTAACAACACTTAGAATCGCACTTGGATCGAAACGACTCTGTGACTCTTTTCGACTCCATGTCTATCAATGTAGAATTTCTTCTTCTTGAACCACCAATGAGAAATGCCATATGAGGCGACAATGTCATACACTTGTTCTTTGTCATCCGAATTGATCCGGTACCATCATTCAAGACCACGATCGGTGTAGGTAGCGACTTTCATCTTAGAAATCGATAAAGTGGTCTTCTTTCGATGGTTCGAGCACATAGATAATCCGGTCATGGTTGAAGAAGAACTCGATTGAATGGTCATTTGTCGGGTTCACCACCGAGAGGAAGAGGGTTGTTCATCAAACCGATTGATCGCTCACTAACTTGATCATTCAACATTTTATGGCATTCTTCCATCGGTATTGAAGTGATTAGCATCCGAGTGGAAGACTTTGATGATTTCAAACGCTGGGCCTTCAAGATCTTTAGGAGTGATTGATGTAATTCCATTCTTCTCACAATACCACTTCATAAAGCTTCCCATATCCCCTATCAAGTGAAGAAGAGAGTCTTTTGCTGGAGCTTCATAGTTGGAAATAATGGTTGTAGCCCAATTTTTGTTAGGGTTTATTGAATCAGACTCGGGAATGGACCATGAAGGTTTAGGAGTTTGAGGTTTATCTTTGGTGAGCCAGCTTTGAGTCATGTCCTTTGAAGGTGCAGCTCTAGACGTTTTGATGCGTTTACCCTCAATATATGCATCCAACCAGTCTTCTTCTTCTGTAACTTTAGGGATGCGCTTGGTAGAAGCATCATCGTCTTCGATTCGACTCTTGAGCAACGTAAGATTCTTCATTAAGCATTTGCTCTTGAGGAATAGAGGAGATGGTTGGTGTAAACACAGAGTCAATGGTGGTCCATCTTTGTAGAAGTCTTTTGAGATCCTTGACCACTTGTAGTTCGGTTTGATTACGAGTATTTGGTGGAGGTGAAGGTGGGTTTGCCTTGTGAGTAGTGGTCATGTCGGAAGATCCACCACTCCGGATGTTCTGCTCCACCAGTTGGAGGTGGAGGAGGCGGTGGTGACTTGGGGCCTCCAGAAAAATCCTTTGATTCCATCAGAACAGTTCTTCTTTTCTTCTTAGCCTCCCTTTCACGTACATCCTATACAAACTGCTGATAATCATCATGCCTTATCGATTCTTCGAGTGCCTCGTATAATTTCTTATGAGTATTGTCCAAATGCTCTCCTGCGTCATACATTCTTTCTGAGAGAACGGATCTCATGTCAGAGATCGGCAAGTCTTTAAATCGCTGAAGTAATGGAGCCTTCATTGCCCATTCAACCGCATCCTTTACTTTTGCTTCTATTGCACTTGTTACAACTTCATCGAAGTTAAGATTCTCCAGCTTTTTGACACGACGATCAAGGACGTTGATAGATTTAGGCAGGTGCTTCTCAAGAGCTTCAATTCTAAAAGCGCTTACGTGAGTAGTTGCTCGAGGACTTAGTAGCGGTGGTGAGGCGGTGGCGTGACGACTTCACCGATCGTGACAACGGTAATGAATCTTCGCGGGTTCGGTGGTGGAAGTGCGGTTGTTTGAGCGAGTTCGGTGGAGGTGTGATTGATGGAGTTATAGCGGCGGATGGTGACCATTGGTGCGAACATCGGAGGAATGGTTGAAGAGTCTTGTTGAATAGTGACGAGAACATGGATTGAACTTCTTCCTTTTCATTAGTTTGCTTGTCGACTCGATGTCCGAGGTCCGTCCCTTAGAATTGATCACCATAAGTAATGTCGGGATCAATGTTCTTTAGTGATGACAATGACCACATGGACATGTGAGTTTCTTCTAGGAGCCTGTGTTCATCAGTTCCTGGCTCAAGGATCTCATGTGGATCATTCAGCAGTTTATTATCTTCATTCTTATCTGATTAGGTGTCACTAGATGCAAGAGTGTCTTCATGTGTATCGGACACATCCTTTTCCATTCCCGTTGGTTCTTGAGCTGAAGATGATTCAGTGCTTCTTTTCCTCAGCTCGAATTGGGTAGTAGTTTTTGGTGGTGGAGAAGAGATGGTCAGAAGCATATGAGCGGCTTGTTCTGCTTCTCTGCCTGCAATCCCTTTACCTTTGTCTTGTGTTGTAGGTGTAGTTTGTCGTGGTGTATGCACTGGGTTCTCGAATCACAACTCCTCCCACTGGTGGTCTCTGAGACATGTTTAGACTATCCAGGCTTTGTTGAATTCCTTGTTGAAGTGCATCCTCGTCTTCATCTATCAACCCCATCTCACTTCCTGGAACCTTGGTTCCTTCATCATTACCCTTACCAGTGTCTCTCCTTCTCCTCTTTTGCTTTTGGGAAGGAGAGTCATTAGATACTGAACTATCAGGACTCTTCTTTTTCTTAGGTAGGCTTGAGTAGGTAGACCCTGATTGTTTTGATTTTGATTGTGCGGGAGAGGACCTAGGTGTGTCATCAGCGGTTGTGGTGGAGGCTTTCTTTACATATCTTTTGAAATAATCAGCATTCTTGATTCTTTCTGTAAGCAAAGCTTCGAGAAACATGCATTCAAAGATCTCCTTGTCATGTCCTTTGGCAATATATTTTATGTTGCCTAGGGCGAATTCATCACCGGCTTCATGCGGTGACTCGCTCGCGTGAGTTGAACTTGTAAGTCTGTTTAGCGATCTTTGGGATCTTTTGCGGATAATGAGTTTAGAAAACGATCTTTGGAATTACTCGTTTGCCAAGGCTTTTTCTTCCTTTGACTTTGTTACGTGAGTTTAATCTATCGATGATGAATGTGTCTAAGGGCGGGGTGAATTCTTCCCAAATAAGTTCGTGAAGTCAATATTTTTCCTTTGACCATCCCCATGAATTTGCATTATAGGAGCTCTTACTCGTCCGTCCACGATGTTTTACCGGTTAGGCATAAGTTGAGAATTGTAACAATTGATCTCCAAGGTTGATATATTTCGGCATTGATGAGAGATGAAATCTTGGTTAGCCTTTCCGGGTACCCCAATTCATCGACAAAATCTAATATATCTTGAGTGGAGGGTGGAGTGACGAATTTGTTGGAGGGGTCTCTTGGCGTGATCTGAAGAGCATTCCCGAGAGTCTCAACGGAGATGTCATACCATTTGTCTTCAAGCTTACATGAGTACGTAGCAGACATCTTATCCCATGTAACGGTATTCCAGAACTGTTGAATATAAATGGAGGGAATAGTACATCGCTTGGTTAAGGCACCAAAGAAGTTGGTGTCTTTCAAGATGTCGATAGCCAGTCGGTAAGTTGGATTTTGTTGCCCTCTATCCACATCTACATAGCAGTTGCTCTTAGCAATTGAAACCCATTCCGCACGTGGAAGTAATTCGTCGTCAGTTAGAGTGACAGTTGGTGCAGTGGCAACAAGTATATCAGAGGATGTGGTGTCAGCCATTGAAATATGATAATTACACATACAACAAAAACAATATCCAGAAAATTTGTTAGGTTAAGACACGGTTATCCATTATGACCAATTTATAACCCCATATCATAAGCCTTGGACAAACATATAGTCTACTAAGAAAGCCGGATATGACAAATATGGAGACATAGGATGCACATCTCGGAAAAAATGTAATCGATGTCACGAGAGACTTATAAGTGCAAGATAAGTTGTGAGAGGACATCAAAAGATAATACCACAAGCAAAATTGACAACTCGTATTATTAACTCGCATAGGACAAGTATGTCAACTCGCACTCGCTTTGGAACAACAATTTGAGCAACTCGCATAACTCAACACGCATAGGTAACAATTAGTTATCAACTCGCATACGTCAAAACATATGAGGTAAGTCGCATATGGCAACTCGCATCCATCAACTCGCTTTGGTCAAAATATGATCAACACGCATAGTGTAACTCGCATAGGACAAAGTATGTGATAACTCGCATACATCAAAATGTATGTGACAAGTCGCATATAGCAACTCGCATAAATTGACAAGCAAGAGACAACACGCATACACCAACAAATAATGCAACTCGCATATAACAACCAGAACAACTCGCTTTCAAGAATATCATAAAGCAACTCGCATATAAGCAACCATGGGAACTCGCTATTAAGAATATTCCAAGGCAACTCGCATATAAGCAACCATGGGCAACTCGCTTAGAAGAACACAAGATGATCGACCCAATTAATCAAACACATATCTAAAACACATGATAATTATCACACGGATAAGTCACAAACCTAAAAGGATCATTATTCAAAGAACCAAAACACAAATCCTATAAAATAACTACATCATACGAGTCACTTTAAAACGCAACACGCATCAATAAATAATCAAATTGGATCATACAAACAATCCCAACTCGGATCATAATGTAGACAACCTAAGCAATATCAACTAAGACCAATATCAATTTTATTAATCAAAGAGATTCAAACCTAGAGTCAAATTTTTTGATCGAGGCGAGAAAGATATGACACAATCGCACGATGGGATAGGATTAGATATGGTTCAAGTACAAATCATGATAGAGATATGATAAGCAAGATCGGATAGCAAAAAACCTATCACACAATCACAAATTTGTTAACTCGCTTAGTTGAGAGTTGAGAGAGAATGTGTTTTTAAGAAAAAGCTTTGACCAAGTGAGTATTGTTTTGACCAAGACACAACACGCATACATAAGTATCTGGGTTTAGCGAGTTGACACTTTAAGTCCCTATACCTTGTAACTCGCATAATTAAGCTAGAGAGCAACACGCATGCATCAACAAGTTGAAACCTTATACTAGCAACTCGCATAATTAAACGAAAGGACGCATGCATCATATTATCAACTCGCATATTAACAAAAACTTAACAAATTGCTTAACTTAAGAGACAAGCATATCGGTTCATAATACATAAAGTTTAACAACTTAAGTCACACCAAGTATCATTAAATAACTCCACATAGCATGCAACAACCAGACCACACAATCAAGAACGCAGACACATGCAACCTAAAAGGACATGATTATTCTACCCCAAGTACTAAGCATATAAAGATGCACAATTCTCCCCCTCAATCAATGATACGGGTGAGAAAGTAATCATTGATTGATTCGATTACTTTGAAGAGGGTCTTAGTCAATTTAAGTTTGTGATTATTAAGGCGAGTAACAATAAAAATTTAAAGACTACTGTTCGAACTTCATCTAAAGCCCGTGCCATTGTTAAATGACATTTCTAGGACCATAGATGTTATCGATGACGAAATTTGTAAAAGCAGTGTAATAATTAATTAATTAATTAAACAAAATTTTTGAATGTATAAAAATTTTACAAGACTTAATGAGAACGAGTCACGAATAGAGGGATCGAGAGTCGAGTACGAGGTACATCAATTCGACAAGCTACAATTCCAGTGTGAGCAATCTTCATTTCATTTGGAAACAAGGTCATGATGTTCATGATTGAATTGAGCATTGTACACGAAAAGACCGAGGACACTTTGCACTAATAGCACATGTAGTATTGCAAATAGGTGGGTTAGTGACGGTGTATCCTCATTTTTGATGTTGTACAATCGGTCTAGGAGTATCATTAATAGAAATCCTTTAAGTCCAACATTCTTGAAGATTTTACCGTGGGCATCCACTTAAGACAAGATCTAGGTGAGTAAGTTCGTTTGGTACCTGTGAACTTAAATATTCTACCGGTAGGAATCCACTTAAAACAACTGCTAGCAGAGTTAGATGAAGCCAAATCCCTGTTCTGAACATTGGTCCTATTGCAATTAATTTGTTTCTTAGGGGATTGGTCAACCATTTGATGCATCTTATATGGACTAGATGAGCTCCTTATATTCCTGATCTTAGAGTTTTGAACATTCAGCTGGGGATTGTTATTCATCATATCTGAATGAATTAGTGAAGTGACTGGTTTTGACAAAACTATATTCTCATCAACTTGGGAGGCAAGCTTAGATTTAGATGATTTAAATCTTTCTGTCTTAAATGCATTTGGCTGCCTAACTACAGCTCGTACTGTATTTTTAAGTGCAATTGGCTTCCCCAAGGTCGATGGTTTTGTAAACTTAGTGTTCACACTATTTCCAATGGTTTTCCTAAGCTCATTTTTTAAGGCAACAATGGTGAAGCTTTTATCACGAATTTGGGCTTTGAGGGCATCAATGTGCGCCAACAAGGAGTTAGTTTGATCTAACGACTTAGAATTGTTCTCTAATAAGTTCTTCCTCAAGGACTCATTTTCCTTAATAGCTTGGTCACACATAAAGCTAATTCATCATTCCTAGATTTAATCGGATCACTCACCTCATAGTTAAGATTGTTCATCCCTTTATTATATTTCTTATGCGGATCCGAGAGTTGTATTTTGATTACATATGGTTGAGTCTTTGTCACGAATCGGGTTTTAACTAGTTAATTTCAAAAATTCTCGAAATTCAGGAATTCGGATTTATGCAAGGTTTTGTAGCAAGAAAACTTTCTTCTTTTTGTTGTATTGCAATTTCTAAGGAAATGCAGTGTTTTTCGAGAATTGAGTATTTGTTAGAAAGTTCATCAAAAACCCCTTTTTCAACCATTTCATTTGTTTTAAAAATTCTAGACTCAGTCTCAACCAGGGAACATTCATCCGAATCATGTTCAGGCTTAAGATCAGTTTGTTTAGGTAGACTAGCAGATGCATAATGTTGAACAGTTAAGGGTACCTCATCAGATGACACCAGTTCATCCACTGGTCTTACATGTGTATCCACATCAGGAGTTACCGAACTGCTGGTTACTTTATTCTTTGTTGTATCTGATATTCTGCATTCAGCAACACCCGTCCTTTCAACTGAAATATTACCCGACGTTTCACCACTATCTCCTAATTGCACTTGACACTCATTCACGAAATCATCCTTTTGAGCAGCTTCCTCAATGTACTTTTTCACATTATCCATTAGTCGGATAAATGTATCGATGAACTCTGAATTTCCATTCCGGTATGTTTCTTGAAAGAAATTCGGTTGAGTGTTGATCAAAGTCTGTGGAATATTCCCCATTGATAAATGGTGGAATTGGTTGTGGATTACACAGTGCGACATTGGAATCATCTTTTAGTACCTTCTTTTGGTAAGTTGAAGCTTCAATAATTCTAAGTTCGTCAGCAAGGTTCTCGTCAATGTAGGTAAGTCCTGACGGAAAAGAGCACTGCATGTTCGATCCACAATTGTAGATAAGAGCTGTAAGAGATGAGAGTGAAGTAGTTGATATGGCTCAAGGTTGCATTCCATTAGCAAGGCATTTTGCAGCATAAGCTGGTGTAATTTCTTGGGATTTGACTCAAAGTACGAGGTGTTTTGATCATCATTGATTGAATCTGTTAAGGTTAGGCTTTCTGAGTAGTACGTACTTTGTTTGCAGTCCACTGAATCATATAGTTTGAGCACATTGGAAATTAATTGATCAGTGGTATAATCCATGAGTGTCAGAATTTACGGGGATTTTATTATTCTTTGATTAAACCGGGAAATGATTCTTTCACGGGATTTTACTAAACCAAAAGAACAACCGTAACACGTAGCACGAAGAAGTGACAAGTCTCAATAGACAAGTGGTGAATCTAGACAAGTCGCACTATTATCAACTCGCTTTGATATCAACTCATTTAATGGACAGCACGCTTAGAAGACAAGTCGCTTAAAACCCAAGTTGCATAAAGAGACAACTCGCATAATGGACAAGTCGCTTTGAATCCAAGTCGCTTAAAGAATCAACTCGCTTAATAGCTAAGTCGCATAAACCAACTTGCTTCCAAGATAACTCGCTTAATAGACAAGTCGCTTAAGAGACAACTCGCAGGAACAGACAACTCGCTTAATAGCCAAGTCGCATAAACCAACTCGCTTAATAGACAAGTCGCTTAAAACCAACTCGCTTCCAATAACAAAGCAACTCGCTTCCTATAACTGTTATATCGAGGCTCAACTCGCTTCGTACAATATTCAAAAACAACCACTTTATCAATAAAAAACAACCCAACCACGATGATTCAAGCCTTCCAATTCAAAACCTAAACACATATGATGATCCTAAATACAAAAGTACAATCAAAATACAAACTTTAACACTAGAAATTGACCAAATGATTCAAACTCTTCTAAACACTTATAACCCCAAAAACCTTATGAAATCCACCAAAACAAAGAGCATGAAAGATGAGTGATCAAACCATGGCTCTTGATACCAATTGTAAGATATAGGATTTCATATAAACATGTAAACTTAAATCATAGAAGCATATGGAGTGTTTAGAGAGAGAATGAGAGATGTTCTAGTGAGAGAAACACTTATAAGGTTAGATTCCAAATGAACATCCAACCCTCTCCCTTGTGGGGAGAGGGCTATTTATACAAAGTATTACGCCTCCTTGGTGTGGATCGAGCATACAATGGGTAAAGACCCGTCCTTCCTCCACGGTGTTGCACTAGACTAAACTACGCTAATAACTAACTAACAAATAACGTAATAAACGATATGTCTACGAGCTAACTTAAGCTAGATTATATTTGGGGTGCTTCAATATAAATTTCCAATTCCTATGCTTCACTATAAATTTCCAATTCCCATTCGGGATAGAGCGGAACATCTTAAGCTTTTCTTTCATTGGTGCAACCATATTTGTATGTATACTACCATTTAATTCAAATGAGGCCAACGTTGAACACATTAAGTATATTTGCTCAAGTACCAAATGAGATGTTGGATAATATACTCCCGATAATTTTTTTCTGGCGTTGTAAAAAACTTCAAGCAATCGGGTTATTTTTTCAATAGTATCCCAATGGCCGACATCAAATGGAGCACACCTTTTCCTTTTCGACAATTTGTCATGAAAATATTGTAAAGTCACTTTTTGTTTTATACCACTTAGGAACATAAGATAAGTGAAATTCCATCTTGTATCAATATCATAATTAGGTGCTAAACAAGGTTTCCCTGCTTTTTCACACATCAAAATGTAGTTATTATATCTTTTAGCACCCTTTTTAAAAACATCTTGTAACATTTTTTAAAACATTCTTCATATGATTCATTCAGGGACCCTAATCCAACTTGCACAACAAAGTTAATGATGTGTGCAACACATCATTATGATAAAATCGCCATTTAAAGGTGGTTCTATTCCATTTTAGTTTACCCATTGCATTTGTGTTATTACTAGTATTATCCAACGTAATTGAATTTTTTTTCTGAAATTTGACAAACACTTTTCTCAAATTTTGAATTCAAATTTTGAAATTTCAAAAATTGCAAAAACCGGCCAGTCGGTTTAACGGTTTGTCCTAGCGGTCTAAACTCAAAACCACGAACGGTTTACAAATCGCCAATTTGTGAATTAACGGACGGTTCAGTCAAAACCGGTTTTAGTGGTTCGGTTTTCGGTTGACTTCGTGGCTGGTCAGGTAAACCGGTCATAATGTGCACGTCTACTGTACTACCATATATACGACTCACTAATAAACAATGCATATGGAAAACAAGAACAATAGTAGCGTGTTGTAGTACACAAGTATAGGGTTGACTTGGCCAAATTAAATGAGTTCTAATCTATATATGAATCTACCTAATCAATGGATGACAAACATGGACGGAACCGGAGACATATTAATTAGGCGCATTTATAAAATTAGAAATACAATTTTTTTTGACCGGGTGTATTTACGAAAAATTAATACTACATCGCAAAATTTCATAGATGTCCTTAGAATTCCCGAGACCTACCTTGTTTCCATCCCCACGACAAAGATTAACTACTAAATTTCTAACAACTACAATCTACTCTTTTGGAAAAATATATTCTATATATCACAAAGTTCGACGTGTTTCGACACGAGAATTGGGCTGAAATTTGTCTTATAGAGTTAAGCGAAGTTTGCGTTAATGCACACAACTTTGCTATAAATATCAAATTGCATAAATCTTTACTAAAACAAACCACCTGCTATTGGGCCTCTAGCCCATATTTTAGATCAAGTTCATCATTAATTCATAATGAAATACAAACTTAAAATAATTGTTCACATTTCATTGCTTCGTAAGAATGCCAGTATTTACTTAACGGTAAACTCATATGTACGCTAAATTAATCTATGTATCTTTGTCTTAAGTTAAAATTGAAGAATCAAGGGTGACAACACCTTAAACAAATAGTACATGTTTTATGTCGTTAAACCGAGCATTTGGTAGCATCTCTTGTCAATTGATACATGAGTGAAAATCCATAAAAAATAAATAAATAAATAAATAAAAATCGTTTAGTTCTCATGCCAACTAACATAAAAGTTGTTGCTCTAATATTAATACTTTTTATTAGTAAAATTCTGGCATATTATGACTAGCTAAATGTCGTTAAGACAATATAATTTTTTCTCAAAATGTACACTAAAACCGGTATTATTGTTAACTATCAATGGTTATTAACGTCAAGGACATAAACAAGATTATACATTTTGTTAAAAGAAATATCATGCTTATACGGTTGAACTCAAATGATGTACAAATAAAAATAATAAAGTTTGCAAATCATTTCTTATCTGCTTATCTTTTACAGACTTTTTTTATGTGGGGATTTTGTCAAGTCATTGCTCTATGCAAAAAAGATTTACAAAAGCTTCTTATGTACAGTACAGTTTTTCAATAAGAAAAACTATTGATGTGATCGAACGACTCTTCTATCAAGTCATTTTTCAAAACATGAGGATAAAAAAGCTTTTGTTCAAATGACAAAATAAAGAGTCAATAATGACTAATTTAAAGAAGAAAAGGTTGTTTTTATATGCCCTTATATTGAATTAAATATAGCCAAAATAATTTAAGTATGGTACACTTTTTTCAAAGAATAAGATACTTTAGAAAGACATGATTTTCACATTTGTTAGAAAACTTTTCAGTATAAAATGAATAAACTTATTTTTTACTATTATCACTTGAAATAGTAAATTTGATTTGCTCCAAATCATACGAATCAAAACATTTGCAGTAATTGCACATATGAGGTACAGTACAATAATATTCTCTGGTAATATATCTCCTCCAAATCAGGCTAAAACAATCTGGCTCAGACCGGTTCAGACCCGGTCCGGTCATACTGACTACTGCCAACATGGACCCCGGTCTGGTCTTGTCTGGCGTCGACTTGCCATTTTCAGCTCGTGTCGTACCCGCCAAAAATATAAAATCCAAAAACAAAATTATAATTTTCTTTAGAGCTAAATATACTAAATTTAAATGATTGTATAAATATTGAAGCGTATTTTACAAGTTGGTAAATGGTTTTGTGTTTTGGAGAAAGGAATCAAGTAAAAAGCAAAGATTGTGACCAAAGTCACCAAACTCTTCTTTTGAGATGCAACTGGACCAACAAAAAATAATAAAATACTTTGTTTAGATGTAATTTCACTTTCACACATATTCTAACACAAATTATTAATAAATCAATAACTAAATATGTGTAACACGAGTAAATAAAACAATGTGTATTCAATTTAACCTTTTAAACTGATTAGGACTTTAGGAGTTATCAAACTAACTAGACCCACAACTCGATCGAGACTGTATTATTGTATTTGTAACGTTGGAGCTTATTGAACATCTAATTTTTGCAGGGCCGTTTTGTTGTTTTCAGTAGCTCTAGGAAATAATAAAAAAATGATATACTACACTTGTAAAGTAAAAAGAAATTGTATATAGACTTAAATTATATGATCCATATATGTTTAATATTTTACGTTTTTAAATACAAAACTAATAAAAATGTAACCCCTTTTAAATGGACGTCCTTTGCAACAACAACTACTACACACTCTTCCGAAACCCTCTAAATTTTTGGTATGAGAATAGAGAGAGTAAGACAAAGAAAACATTGTTGAATTCTATATTAACTTTACCTACTTGTCTTGCTAAAGTTTTCTTGGCAGATTATATAGGTAATTTTAGAGTAGGTGTGTTTTAAATAGAAAATTACTTGAGAGGACCTTGTCTTCGTGATACATCTCTGAGAACCAACTTTTTATATTTTACAAAAAAGGATTAGTTGGTCATGAAAAAATGGTGTCAAAACACCAATACGTGTCACTTCTACAAAGAAAGATAAAAAAAAGAAAAAAAACTTTGGTCGCGAAATATTAATCGTGTCAGGGAAAAAACAAAGTCAGCCAGATGCAATCTTCATTTACTAACTTCTTTTGGATAATAAATGGAAATTATATAGAAAAGTGCAAAATTCACCCTTAACTTTTGATATTCTGAAACTTTTTATATAACAAACTTTATTCAATCATGTCTGTGAATATTTAGCGAATTCGAATAAAAGATATCGTTTGAAGAGCTTTGGATTCTGAACAAAATGGTACGTATCGATATATTTTTACGTCTTACGATTTTATAAAAATGTTAAAGTTTGATATATTTTTAAAAACAAAAGTAAACTTTCAAAATGTTAAAGTTTGGTATCTGAGTTGTGTGTGTAATCATGTGTGTGAGTTGTGTGTCTTCAACAACTACGGTAGAGTTAGATAAATAAGCGGTTGATTTTGATTTTGAATTTGAATAAACAAATGTCACGACACACAATCTAACTTTTAGATATTGAATGAAAATAATATAGAAAGGTGCAAAATTTACCTTTAACTTTTGATATTTACAAATTTTTATATAACAAATTTTATTAAATCAAATATTTAGCGAATATCTAGCATAATTCGTTAATAAAAATTATATCGTTTGAAGAGCTACGGATTACGAACAAAACAAGCCTATATCGATATCTTTTGACGTCTTACGATTCTATAAAAAATGTTGAAGTTTCATATATTTTTAAAAACAAAATAAACTTTTAAAACACACTCTTGAATAAAAATAATAAAAAAATCATTTCACCCCTAAACTATTTAAAATAAATTTTCACTTACACCCTCAACCTATTCAATTAAATTTAAATTTAACCTTAATTAAAGGCGGGATAATTGAAGTTCAATTTGAAATTTAAAATCAAATATGATCGGGATTTATTCAATTCAATTCAATCAAAATCAATCTGCTTATTTATCTAACTCTACTGAGTTGTTTAAGACACGTGCTCGAGACACACAAGTTACACTGTACAACTCATTGTATGAGTTACACACAACTCAGATATCAAACTTTAACATTTTTGAAAGTTTACTTTTGTTTTTAAAAATATATCAAACTTTAACATTTTTATAAAATCGTAAGTCGTAAAAAATATATCGATATTAAATTCCATTTGTTCGTGTCCAAAGCTCTTGAAACGATTTATTTTTATTTTCGAATTATTAAATATTTCTTGAATCTTATGAATAAAGTTTGTTATATAAAAGTTTGTAAATATCAAAAGTTAAGGGTGAATTTTGCACTTTTCTATATAAATTCCATTTATTATCCAAAAGAAGTTAGTAAATGAAGATTGCATGTGGCTGACTTTGTTTTTCCCTGGACACGATTAATATTTCGCGACCAAAGTATTTTTCTTTTTTTTTTTTTTTTTTTTCTTTTTGTTGTGGTAGTGTGCGTATTGAGTGTTTTAGGTAGCATTTTTTTCATGACCAACTAGTCGTTTTGTGTAAAATATAAAAGTTGGTCTCTGAAGATGTATCGTGAAGACAAGGTCCTCTCATGTAATTTTCACTTTTAAATATTCTTGACATTAGTATTCGCAGTATCTTGAGTTTTCTGTAAAAATTTAAAAACTATCACGGTATTTTGAGTTTTATATATCTTTGTATCAAGTAGTAGTTCTTATCAGAATCTTATTTTCTTTGAGTTAGGTTTTTCTCCAATGAAGATAGCGAATTGATGACGGAGGCTTGCAACAGAATTTTATATAAAGTTGATATTCTTAAGCTCTTCATTAAGTATTCCAAGCTTGAAGATTTGAGCAAAGTCTTTTGCTATATTATATTTTTGGGGGTTGGTGTTTTAGTGATATCATTGATTGTTTAGGTGATCAACTTATTTTCGTATCATTATATTTTGGGAATGATTTATGTGATCTTAAGCTTAGCTAGGTTAGGTAAGTGTCATGTTTTAGAATGACCGTTTCTTAAGTTGGCTTAGGTATTTTGATGTTGTTTATATTTTTTTTTTTGGTAAAGGGTTTTACCCTAAATATATAACCAAAAATAATGTTAAGTCTGAAATAGAATGTGGTGAAATCTGCATTAACGCCAAGCAAACGATAAACTAGTGTTTATGACATCTATAAACACAAAGGACCTAACTATATTACATCAACTAACTAGGCATAAACAAGTAAAAACTTGTAGCAAGCGAGCATCCGCATCCGGCCAATCCATGAAAGAACAAATTAACCTGGAAGTCTCGCATTAAAAACCCTTTCCAAAAAACCCAAAGAAAAACGGCGGAGTAGGGAAAAAGTCAACCCTTACCCTAACGCTCCTTCGTGTGAAATACATATACTTGGAATCTTCCATTTATCAAGGATCAAACGAGACCGCGAGGTTAGCTTCTTGAACTTGAACTTGCGAGGTTAGCTTTTTGAGGTTGTTTATAGAGCTTATTATTTTTCCAAAGTTGAGAAACTATAATCATTTGCCCTTTAAAGATAAAAAATGTTTTGAGCTTAACTATCGATAAGGAAGCAAACATTTCAAAGAAGAATACTAGTTTAGTCTACTAATCAGTTCTTATAATACTAATTCATGTCTAAGTGTCTAACAATGTACGTAAAAGTTTCGGATCCACCGCCCAAGAGGTGAACTAAAGAGAGTAGTTAAATGCGGACGACTTGTATGGAAGCGTAACACATGACTAGTATAATAGTGTTACACCGTAATCTGATTAACTTATCACTAATATTCAAGCTTAAAAATTATGTTTCAAAGGAGCTCAAGTATGTAAATGTTGACAAAAGACATTATGTCTTAAACTCAACACAAACATCTAATTTGTTTCAAGACTAGCTTTATCTGATTTCGTTATTTCTTGAAATGAAATGTTAAGTTGTTGTAACTGTTGGTTTTATGGATATAAATTAGTAGACGTGAGTTAGGATCGAACTCGAGGCTATGGGATTACTTGCTTTCGTATGAGAATTTAAAGTTAATAATTAAATATAAATGTTATATTTATTTATTTATTAAACGAAATAACTAACGGACGTTAAGTAATTAATGTAATGGATTAACGGTCGTTAAATGTTTATGGAAAAGGATTAAATTGCAAAAGTTGGGAAGGTTCGGAATCCCTTTAGGGATACCAAACCGATCGACGAGGAGCAAAACAAGGAAAGAAAAAGCAACTTTCACCAAGTTTAGTTGGATATATAAATGCAATTTAGGGTTTTATTTTTCCATCTCTTGTCTTCGTTAAATAAACCCAAAAATTGTTTTGTGTGTGTTTTGTTCTCCAAACCGATCGTCCACCATCATAGGTGTCGATCCAGCTTTCCACAAACCAAGTTATTTGTTTGATAAAAACTAGCATTACTTTAATTCGGTTTAAGATGCGTGTGTCTGAAAACGTAAGAATAACATCTTTTTGTTATTATCTTGGATTGAATTACAAAGCAGTGAGGGTAATTCACATAATCCTATAAACCACAATTAGGGTTCATCCTAATTCTGGTTGTGGATTTGATTAACGTTGGTTTAGAATCGAAAAGATGACGATATTCTTTTATGTTAATTAATTGTTTATTAATAAATCTTATCTGCTTGGCTTGAATCTTTTGATGTTTTGTAGTTATTTATTTGAATGTCGTTTATATAATTCCAACAATAACAACATTATTTTGGTGACATTATTTTTGAGCATTGATTTGACATTGCTAATTGATATGTCTGAGAGTATCGTTAATTTATGTGACATCAGCATACAGTAAATAGACTCACATATTCAAAAACTAATAAAAACCAACACTTCCATTTAAACACAAAAGTCTTTAAATCATTTTCTCTATTGTTATATAACTTGAACACAACACCAATAAGATTATAGAATTTAAAATAGTTAGGAACAAAGGATGGCTTAGTGGTAAAAAAGTTTGTGATCATCAATCTAAAAATATGTGAGGTCTTAAGTTCAATTATTGCTAAGTACAAATAATCTTAAGTGACCATGGCAACTTTTTGAAAAATAAGGGCTTTATCTGGTTTGAGTCTGTGTGACGATGAGTTCAAACCTCGTGGATTAGTCGGTAAAAGTCAAACAACAACAACAACAACAACAACAGACCCAATCCATAGGAGGCGGGGTATGGGGAGGTGAAAATGAAGACAGATCCTACCCCCCAGGAAAAACACGGGAGTAGAGAGCTGCTTCAACAAGACCTCCGTGCGAGTGCGGTGTGCGGGTGAGAAAGAAGAGAGAAAGCGGAAGGCGGATAAAAAAAGCACGAGGCGGAAAAAGACAGACATGCACACAAGTAAGAAAACACATAAGAGACCACAAACAAGAACAAAGACAAAGCACAAAAGCGTATACGAAAAGGCAGCAAAGAGCAAAGCAAAAGCAACGCGCGGGCTAAAGCAAAGGCAAAACAAAACAAAAAACCGAAACAAAAGCGAAGCAAGCCTAAGCAGGCGAGGCGAGCAGCAATGACAAGAACAAAGAAACAAGGCACAAAGTGGGTATACCAAAGGGCAACAAAGAAGGCAAAAACAACGACGCCTAAAAGCTAAAAAGCAAAACAAAAACCAAAACAAAAGCGGTGAGAAAAAGCAGGCAAGCCTAAGCACGAGCGGAAGCGACGACGGCAAAAGCTACAGAAAAGAAAGGAGCACCAAAAGCCAAAACGCAGAGGAAGGTAAACAAAGAGGCGCCTAAAAGCCTATCCCACGAACCCTAAACCCGAAGCCCTAGCCAAAAACTAACCGCAATCTTAATCCTATCTCTCCACCCTTCCTATCTCGAGATCGTGTCTCCAAACAAGAAGGCTCCAGACACGTATACAGCAATTCTATCTCCCACCGAGATTGGGTCTGCCCTTCTTCTCACTCCATCTACAATAATGTCACAGCCCTTCTAACAGGTCTTTGTTTGAGGCCTTCTCCCACACATGATCTCAATTTTATTACACATTTTACATCTTTACATGTTTTAGAAAAAAAAAAAAAAAAAAAAAAATTTTTAAAAAAATAAGCTTCGATTCCACTAACGATAGTAAAAGACAAAACACTCTTTGTCTCAATAACAAAACACTTCTCTCACTCCTCTCCTCTCATGCTTTTTATTCCTTTTTTCACTTTCCCAAAACCCCATTCCCACTTTTCCATTTCCATTTCCATTTCCCTCCTCCGGTTCACCGGAAAAACATGGTTTCCGACCACCAACCTCCACCACCGCACTCCCCTCAAAAAACCCACCATCCATACTCTTTCGCTTTGGAATATGAAGGTCCCTTGCTTCATCACGCGCTCCCACGCGCTGTCCCCATTAATCTCCACAAGATTCCTGTAGCTTCAGTTGTACCCACTTCTTTTAACTCTGGTAAACTCTCTATGCCTGTTGTGCAGCCCATTGTTGCATCTGATTTGACTAATAAGTTTGGTAGTTTAACTCAAACTGTTATTTCTCCTACTTCTGTTATATCTTTTAGTACTAATGATGGTGATAGTCATGTTAAGGATTTAGTTTTGGAAACTGAGACTACTGTTTCACCTGCACATGATGGTGTGTTTGTTAGTTCAGGTGAGTTTGTTATGGATATGGTTAATAGTAGCTCTTATGAGGTTTCCGGGAGGTGTGAGAGTTCGGGTACTTTAGGTTTTTCGGATAGTTTTGATAAGTCTAGGGAGTTTTCTGGTAATTCGCTTGCGTTTCGTGGTGAGAATGGTTGTAAGGAGAGTTTAGATTTTAATGAGATGAGTAACGGGTCGAGGTTAAGTTTTGAGTATCCGTCTTCACGTGTGGATTCTGTTAGGATGGATGGGAGGGATGGGAAGGAGGAAGGTGAGTGTGATGTTAGGAGGAACCCGTTGGTTAGTTTTTGTGATATTGAGTCTGAGGATGAGGATTTTGTTGGTGATGATGTTAAGGAAGGGAGATGTGAGGTTGCGAAAGTGAAGAGGGAGCCGGATGTGAAGACACGGAAAGGGGCGTGTTATAGGTGTTTAAAAGGAAGTAGGTTTACGGAGAAAGAGGTTTGTATAGTTTGTAATGCGAAGTATTGTGTTAATTGTGTGCTTAGAGCAATGGGGTCGATGCCTGAAGGAAGAAAGTGTGTTACTTGTATTGGATACTCGATTGATGAGTCAAAGAGAGGTAAATTGGGGAAATGTTCTCGGATGTTAAAGCGTTTACTTAATAGCTTGGAGGTTAGGCAGATAATGAAAGCGGAAAAGCTATGTGCTGTTAATCAGTTGCCTTCGGAGTATGTTTGTGTAAATGGAAAACCACTTTCTCACGATGAGCTGGCGATACTACAAAGCTGCCCGAACCCTCCAAAAAAGCTTAAGCCAGGAAATTATTGGTATGATAAAGTATCCGGTCTTTGGGGAAAGGTATTGATTATTCAGTCGATTTGTTTATATAAAAAACTTATACATTGGTTGGTCATCTCTTGTGTTACATTATGTTAATGATAATATTGTATTTTTGTAAACAGGAGGGTGAGAAGCCTTCAAAGATTATTAGTCCTCATCTAAACGTTGGGGCGCCAATTTTACCCGATGCTAGCAATGGAAACACAGGTGTTTTTATAAATGGCCGTGAAATAACAAAAGTTGAGCTAAGAATGCTACAGGTTTGTATATCCGAACATACCATCATTGTTTTAAAATGAAAGACTGTTTTATAGCATATATATGTTATATGTTAACACGGGCATGCCAAATGTTGCAGCTTTCTGGAGTCCAGTGTGCTGGTAACCCACACTTTTGGGTCAATGATGATGGTTCATATCAAGAAGAGGGACAGAAAAACACTAGGGGATATATATGGGGAAAAGTGAGTCGTTTTGTAAGTTTTTGTGTTTTCGTGTTATTAATTTCATTCAACTGCTCTTTAAAACATTTTGTTGGTTTTCAGGCTGGTACAAAGCTGGTTTGTGCTGTACTCTCACTTCCGGTTCCATCTAAAACAGTTTATCCATCTGGGGAGCAGCTGAGCAACAACACACTTGGTCAATCTCTACCTGACTATTTTGACCAAAGTGTACCCCGCAAACTTCTTTTGATTGGATGCTGTGGATCTGGTACAAGTACCATCTTCAAACAGGTAATTCTGACTTTAGTTACTTTTATTTTAGATTTTCTAATTTGTGTGATACAAGTATATTCACCTAAATGGAATGTTATTATCAGGCGAAAATCCTGTATAAAGAGATACCTTTCACTGATGAAGAACGTGAAAGTATCAAGTTCATAATCCAAAGTAACGTCTATGGCTACCTTGGGATTCTCCTTGAAGGGCGTGAGCGTTTTGAAGATGATGCGTTGAATGAAATGAAGAAAACTGGTAGGGATTTACTGTGGTATAACTTAGATCTCATATTTCATGTATGTATTATCTCTATATACTAAATAGCGTACAACGCTACTGTAGCAACAAAACTTTCACTACCTTGCATTAAATGCAGTTCACACACACACGCATTTAATGCAAAGTTTGCCAAATTGGCAAAAACAGCCCCTGAGGTTCAAGCGTCGTTGCAAGACAAGTCCTTTAGCATTAATAACTTTCGCAACTTGGCAAAAACAGCCCCTAAGGTTCAAGTGTCGTTGCAAAGCAAGTCCTTTAGCATTAATAACTTTCGCAACTTGGCAAAAATAGTCCTTGAGGTTTAAGTGTCGTTGCAAAGTAAGTCCTTTGTAGCCGCGAAAATAGTCTCTAAGGTTTTAACTGTATTTGCAAAGCCGGTCCAAACAAATTTTCCGGTCATTCATCAGTTCCAAATTCACGTCTACAAAAGCAATCCCGCTGCATCGCGCGGGTTTTCCTCACTCGTTACTTAACAAATCCTGAAAGTAATTCCTTGTTATCAACAGGAAGTGACGATGCAAGCGATGAGAAAACTATATATGCCATCCCCCCAAGATTGAAAACATTTTCTGACTGGCTGCTTAAAACCATGGTAGCTGGTAATTTGGAGGATATATTTCCAGCAGCCACACGGGAATATGCACCAGTAGTTGAAGAACTATGGAATCATCCAGCAATGCAAGCTACTTACAAGCGGCGAAATGAATTGGAAACACTCCCCAGCGTATCTAGTTATTTTTTGGAACAGGTACTTGAAGAAGTCTACTTGTTATTCACGAAGTAAAAATGTAATTTCAGTGTCTAACAGTGTATTTGTGTGAATTATCAGGCTGTCAACATATCAAAAGCAGACTATACACCTTCAGTTGTTGATATCTTGTATGCTGAGCATGTCACTTCTTCAAACGGGCTTTCTAGTGTTGATTTTTCGTTCCCGTCATTGCCCGATGAAAATGACACAACTGATCAATATAATTCTCAACTCAGGTTCGTTAAAGAAACCATTCGTCTGGTTTAAGAAGTTGTAACTTTAAAATTATATCATAATCTTTACCGTTTTCATCAGGTTCCAACTAATAAGAGTGCAAGCAAGAGGCTTTGGGGAAAACTGCAAATGGCTAGAAATGTTTGAAGATGTTCGAGTTGTCATCTTATGTGTTTCTTTAAGCGACTTTGACCAGTATGCCACTGATGGAGATGGGAATATGGTGAACAAAATGTTGCTAAACAAGAAGTTTTTCACAAGCATTGTGACACACCCGACTTACGATCAAATGGAGTTTCTTCTAGTACTTAACAAATTCGATGTCTTTGAGGAGAAACTTGAGCGGGTTCCTCTAACTTGCTGTGATTGGTTCAGTGATTTCCAACCAATTGTCAGCCGTAATAGTCACAACAAAATATAAGTAGCAACAATATTAACCATAGCCCATCTATGGGACAAATGGCTTCACATTACGTTGCTGTGCAATTCAAGAAGCTATATTAAATAGCTCACCGACCGTAAGCTGTTTGTTTCAGTGGTCAAGGGTTTGGAGCCAAACAGTGTGGATCAAACGCTCAAATATGCAAGGGAGATACTCCAGTGGGATGAAGAAAGGCCAAACTTCAATTTCAATGAATACTCGATGTATAGCACGGAAGAAAGTATTAACTCCCAATGATCCTCACACGTATGTACATAAAAGGCTCGTCATGTGAACAGAAAGACAAGAACAAGCCCATGTGTAGTCACACTTCAATTCTGTAGCTGTTTGATTGAGTTGTATAATAGCTTTTGAAACGAATCAAAATTTTAGGTGACACAAAGGTATGTATATTATTGATCTTATCTTTATGTGCTTGTCTGACTAGTGAGTTACTTATGCTAAGCATAAGCCAAAGAGTAATTTGTTGCTGCTTTGATACTTCATACAGAAGAGTGGTGATTTTGATCATGGAAGTGCTTACATATTGGTTAAAACGAAAACAATATTATGAAGTATATCTTAGGATGCTAACACCAAAAACTTTCGAGTCTTCCTGCATAAATACAGATATCACCATCTGTAATATCATTGTCTTTCACAAACATATTCCATTCAGCAGTTCTGAAATGTATATTACTTGCAACAACGGGCCATGTCTTTTGTCTTTCATCGTTCTTAAGTTAAAGCAAACAGCTACGGTTTTTCTTGCCCATCAAAAGTTTCCTTTCAAGCTTGGTAAACTATGCATATAAGGAACGAGGTTACACTTCTGCAGGTACCTTCTCTTAATTTACCAAGACCATTAGAGGTTTAGGAGGTCTTTAGTATTGCGTTTTGAATGTGATTATGTAATATGTAATATCGTAGTAAATCAGCTGCAAAAGATGGCGCTTAGATGTGCTTATGCTTGAATGATCATTGTTGCTGGAACTACTCCTAAACTGATTATTTGACCCATAAAAGACAGATAATAGTATTTGGGTAGGCACATTTTAGATGCAAGTACAAACAATCCCTTATACTAAAAAGTTGAATAATCCTATTTCATTCGCTTAGAAGATTCAAACTCTTTTATTTGAGTTGTGTAAGAAATTTAAATAGTTATGCGAAGCTGATACATAAAAGAAGTTTATGGACTAGCAAACCATCAGAAACCATACGATATAATTTTAACTCATCTTGGACTACTTCGCCTGGCAAAGAAAAATGCTCATGGCTTTAAGAAGCATTTTCAGAGCTTTAGACTTAGACCAATGCCTTTCTTCCATTTATAGAAACATAAAGGACTAAAAATATGGATTTAGTCATGACTGATGAATTGGATACACACAGTTTTTAAAATGTCATCTATTCAAATTCATCCGGTACAGCAATCACAAACTGTTCTTATTATAGTCTTCCTTTTCGGAAATTACTTCTTAGACTTGTTCTTCTTGCTCTCTCTTTGTTCCCAGCATACCTCCCTCTTTCTGCAGAGTTATCGAGTGACACCCTCTTCTTTTGTAAAGATTTCCTTCGTATCTCTCTCCTCCTACACTTGAACTTTCCAAATTTTAAAAAGTGAAATTAGTTAACAAAATCGAAACCAGGTGAAACATGGAATATAGATAACTTAAGTTGTACCTTGAACACGTTCTTATGTGCGTACACTTTATTTTCTTCCTTTTAGGCTTACCATCTTCGTGCAAAAAAACTTCTCATTGTCTCCACCTTCCCAGTCTATAAGCTTCTTCATCCTCTCTCAATAGCTGCAATCCAAAAATTTTATAAAGGGGAGCCAATCCTAAAATGGGTACAACTTCTAGAATAAACGGGTAAACAAATGAGGTTTTTACGTCTTCAGTTGGGAAGGGTGAGTCTTTGACTTAAATGTACGTGGTCTAGCGGGGGTATCCCCATGACCGTTTCTAAACCCTTTCTATGGTCACTCCAAAGATGTTTGCCTATGAGGTTCGAACCTGAGACCTCTTGTGAAGACATAAAGACGCCTAACCACTAGGCCATTTTGGTGGTCATTGTACAACTATTAGAATTATATACAATAATTTTTTTTACCTCTTCAGGATCCCTGCAGCATTTGCTCTTTTAACCTCCTCGTGATTACGCAAGTATTGGCGCCTAGTTCAAAGAACCTTTTCAAAGTATATAAATACGCTCAACTAACCCACCTTATATTCCCGTCTGGATCGTTTATGCATTTCGGTTTTCTTAATAAACCTTGCATATTAGTAAGTCCGAGTTGTCTAATTCACGAGTCTCATCGTTAGTCTAATCTTCTATGAACAATCGGTTATGAAAGGTATACTAAGTTTTTATTATATAATCAATCATTAGTTTACAAACTTGGGTTTACATGGGTACTTATAACCCACCAACCGACACAACTATTCACAATAACTGCCATAACCGAAAATAACTGTCATTCGGTTATAGGCTTTGTTTTTGACACACTAGGACCCTATACTTTACACTTTACATAAACTACTCTAAATACTTGACTTTCATGGATTAGTAAATTAGTATCCAATACTCCCTCCTAATTTATTAATCCATGCCTTCGATATCTTCAAGCTCCATCATCTTTATCTTTGAATTTTGGCTTGTTTCCACTTCCTTTGTCTTGATCTTCAACGCGAACTATGTTTTGAACTTCCTCCTTGATTTGACTTCTTTCTTCCTTGTCTTTAATTTCATCTCAATCATCTTTGTCACTTTTGTCACTATCTTCCTTCATTTGCTTCATTTCACAATCTTGAAACTCCAACAATTTGTTTCTTGTAGTACTTGTATCACGATCTTCTGGTTCAACTTTCTTGTTGCATGATTTAATGTCTTTCTCAATCTGGCTTTCCTTCTGAAATCTTGGTGGCATCTCTTGATGCTTCTTGCATTCGTCTTTGTCAACTCTTTCTTCTTCTAGATGTTTCTCATTTGAAACAACTTTATGGTTCTCTTTCTCAAACAATTCTCTTCATGTCTTTAACTCTTTCATCTCTTTGCTTGTGCAATCTCTCAACTTATTGAAGTTTTCTAACTCTATCTCGCATTTGTTTCTCAAATGCCATTTCTCTATTCTTAATTTCTTCTCAAACTCTTGTTTTCCATCTCTAACTCTTGAAGCATTTCGAACTTCCAAAACTCTAATTTACTCTTCAAATCAATTTCTATCTCGACGAATATCTTCTAACTTTTCATTTTGAATTTCATCCTTCTTAATGACAATTCCTTTCCTTCTCGGTTCTTCCTTTAAGGATGCTATCTCCTTTTCATCTTTGCTTGTAACCATCAATAGTGCTGGTTTGTCATCTTCAAACACAAGGTTTGCTTTTTCTTCTTTATGGTTTGGTTTTGGACAATTTGCAGCAAAGTGTCCAAACTCATGACAATTATAACACTCTATTTCTCTAAAGTCTCTCCTATGGTAGTTTTGATCTCCATGGTTTCTCTTGTTTCTATCATAACTATCTCCATTCTTACTATCTCTTGTGAATCTTCCTTGGCCTCTTCCTCGTGTCTGATTACCACCTCCTCGTCTATCATTTCCATAGTTGCGTTCATAATTTCTATTATTCCCTTGACGTGTGAACAACAATTTCTCACTATTATCTTCCTCACTTCCTTTTCTAAACTTAAGCCTTTCTTCATAAGTCTTAAGTTTCCCAATAATCTCCTCTAATTTTGCTTTCTTAAAATCAACAATCATTTCAATGGTTGCTACTCGGTACAAACTTATTTGCACGCATTCGATAATTTTCGTACTTTTGTTTGTTCATCAAACGTCAATCCACATGTAGCGACCTTTGTAATAATACTCATCAACCTCCCAAAGAATGAATCTATTGATTCATCTTCTTTCATCACAAGTCTCTCAAATTCGATTTAAGTTGTTGTGAGTGTACATTGTACATCTTCTCGTCAAATAAATCTGGACTTTAGAGTCCCAAATTTCTTTTCTTTGTTTCACATCCCATGACTTGCATTTGCAAATCTTCCGTAACCCTTGAAATAGGTATCTTGACGAACTATCCCTTTTTACATCAATCTCTTTTGATGTACTTACTCCTTCTACTAAATCCCATACTCCATTTGCCGTTAATATCTTTTTCATTCTTAATGCCCATAATGTATAATTTGTGTTGCTTAAAACTGGGCATTGATATGATGGTAACGATGTGGTGAAAACAACTCTGTTTTCGTTTTTATCTCCCGTCATATCTTTCGATTTGGTTTTCTTCTAAGACTAATATAATTCTAATAATAATCGAATCTTAAATCCATCTTTCTAACCACAATAATAATATGCAACTTCTAAAACCAATATAATCTTAATACTTCTAAACTTTCTGCCTAATAATGGTCGAACTTAAACTTTTCTGTCTAATCCACAATAATTCTCAAATGATTCTAACGCGAATGGTAAAAAGATTACTTTTAATCTATTTCTACAAATTAAGAAAAAAAGGGTATTGGAAATATAGAACCTGGTATTTGGACCTTTTGTGGGCTCTTTTTTCCAAACAAATACACGCTCCTTCCTTTTCCTTTTAATAAAATCTGCTACTTTTGATCCAAAAAAAAAAAAACGCCTTTCTTCTTCCTCCTTTCTTCTACGCAAAACTAGGGCAAAACCCTGTAATTGATGCTGGTCCTCTTCTGGTTTTTCTTCTAATCAAACAGTGATGGTGGTTAATCGGTCTGTTTTATTTTCCGGCAACCACACACGGCGGTGGTGGTTATTTCTTTCTTCTCCGGCAAACAATACGGTGGCGGTCTATCTTCTTCGCACAACCGGTATGTCTTTCTCTCTCTTTCTCTTGATTGATTCCCTGAATCAATCGGTCTTTTCCTCTCTTCTTGATTGACCGGTATGCGCACGCGGTCTCTTCTTCTCTTGATTATTTCCCAAATCAATCTATTTCGCTTTCTCCGGTTTGAATCGTTTGGCTCGATGCCAATTGTTAGTCTAATCTTCTATGAACAATCGGTTATGAAAGGTATACTAAGTTTTATTATATAATCAATCATTAGTTTACAAACTTGGGTTTACATGGGTACTTATAACCCACCAACCGACACAACCATTCACAATAACTGCCATAACCGAAAATAACTGTCATTCGGTTATAGGCTTTGTTTTTGACACACTAGGACCCTATACTTTACACTTTACATAAACTACTCTAAATACTTGACTTTCATGGATTAGTAAATTAGTATCCAATATCTACATACTAGCCAGTTCATCAAAAGACCTTTAAAACTTGCGTATTAGTAAGTCCATACTGTGAGCCGAGGTCAGTCGGAAATCAATTTTAGGGATATATGCAAGTATTCTACATACCGAGTCATTATTCACATATTGTAAAACTTATATTTACTAAAAGGAAGGACCGTGAAAGAAACAAAATAATAAGGAAAACAAACCTTGTCACTCCCTGCGTGGCTTGGCGTCTCATTATTAACATAAGGAGATACAAGGCTTTGCACAAATATATGAGCATCAACAAGTTCCCCAGGCCTTGACGAACATGTATCATCATTACAAAAGAAAGTCGGCATCTTCTTCATGGGTGAAGTGCAATCATATATTTTCATATAGTGTACAACATCACACTTCATCTCCCAGTCATTTGGCAATAGTTCCCAAGAATGTTCAACATTATAGCTTCTCATTACCCATATGTTACGCTTGAAACGATTGTCTTTGTCAGTATAAAATATGCATAGTTGGTTTTCCACAATCCCCAGGAAGGCCACTGAATCGAATGGATCCCATGTGTATTTTGTATCATTAGGTTGAGGGATTACTTTAAATTCCTCGCGAGATAAATCAAAACAAAGGATTACTATCTTTGTCTCCTCATTATTATAATCATACACAAACCAATGAAGTGCCCCATTTAGGATACCGGCCGGGTTGTTATACATAAACCCGTACTTGACATGTCCGAAAAGTTTCCAGCTATTTGATTTCAATGAAAATACTTGAACAATTGCCCCTTCAAGATGTTTCTAGATCCCCATAACAACCTTGTAGTCATCTGTGGATGAATCATAGCCAAAACTCAAGGATGGCTCGCTCTTTTCATAGATCAGGGGCGCCTTTGGGAGTTCCCTCACCTCTCTCGCACAAGGGTTGTTTACCAAAATCAGATCTCGAAATAAAGAAGAGATGCATACAAGGCCATTGGATGAACCAACAACCTTCCACATATTGTTTTGATACTCATACAACCTCTCACCAGTCTCGACAGGTATTTTCCTAACTGTTGACGTAGCTATCCTTCTATGTCCAAGGTCGTAATCATTATTATCGCAAGTATGCTTTAGATGAGCTTGACCAAAACGAGAACTTGATATCAAAGAATACCATGACTTGCAAACACTCTTGTAACGAATAAGATCTTTCACAGCCAATCTTAAGAGTATATCCTCGACTAGATCAAACACAACCATATCTAGCTAGTTTGTACTTTAGGGTCGTCACATGATACTTAAAACAAATAGTCAACCACTGATGTTTATATACAAGTACGGCTGTCATACATAGAATTTGTACGTACTTTTTTAAGCCCAGCTCAAACACCTTTAATGTTAAACATTAGCAAAAGAGGTAATGTATTACTACTAGATAGTTCATACAAAAGATTGGTGATTTTGATCATGGAAGTGCTTACATATTGGTTAATACGAAAACAATATTAAGAAGCAGATCTAAGGATGGTCACGTCAAGAACTTTTTCGTCTTTGTGCATCAGCTCAAAAACACAGATATCCCCGACTGTAATACCGTTGTCTTCAACAAACGCCATCCATTCGGCACTTCCTAAATACTTTATACTTGCAACAACGTCCCATGTTTTCTGTCTTGCATCATTCTTGAGTTGAAGCAACCAGCTACTGGTTTTCTTGCCCTTCAAAATCTTCCTTCTAAACTCAGTTGCACTCTGCATACGAAGAACAAAGTTCAAGTTCTGCATGTATTTTCACTCAATTTGCCGAGATCATAAGAGGATTAGGAGGTGTTTGGTATTGCGTTTTGAATGTAATTATGTGGTATTGAATAATCATAAGCAGGCAATTAGCTGCAACAAGAAAAGTTGCAAACAATAGAGTTTAGATTCGCTTCTGCTTGAAGTTATTAAACCAACTATTTAACTATTGAGTTCCATATAAATGACCATTGTTGCTGGAACTAGTCCTAAACCGATTATTTCATACCGAAAAATCAGATAAACAATATTAAGGTAATCACCTTCAAGATGCAAATCCAAACACCCCCTAAGACTAAAACGTTGGATAATTTTGTTGGTTTATATAAATATCCGATGCGAAAGATGTAAGCTTTACCACTCCACTAGTAAGAGTTGTTTTCTGCACATAAGCCATGAAGAAAGGTTTGTCGCATTTGAAATTAGCTTTAGCCTTTTCAATTGCTATCTTTCCTTCCATCAGCCTTTGGTAATGCTCACTCTTTTTTGAACATTCACCTTCATCTAACATCAAAATATAAGCAAACCACGTACAATTAAAATAAAAACACGAATAGAATAAGAACTAATATATTCAACAAACCATTGAACTTGATCCCATGATTCTGATCTTCACTCCATGATGAACTTGTCTCATCTTCTGACTTTACACTCTTAAGTTTATAATCACAAGAAACATCACTTTTTCTTGCATCATCTTTGATATTCTTCTTAGGGTAAACAATCTCGGATGAACTTGGCTCAAATATAACCACACCAAATGTCGAAGACCCTTCATATTTGAACACTAACAAGTGCCCAAATTTTAAACCATAATGCTCTACAAATTCACTCCAACCATTACTTAACCAAATCTCACCTTTTGACTTCTTCAAGTCAACTTTCCAAACATCATCATTTGGAATCTTTAGTATCACCCTCTCTAACAGATCATTCCCATGCTTCTCAGTAAACTTCTTTGGTAACTTCTGTTTTTTTTTTTTCATAAATAAGTTCAAATCAAATAAAGTTTACTAATTAAGACTAGCATAAATGTCATATAATACTAACATGCATCCTTTTACTTTTGTTCCAATATGGTATGTCTACTATGCTTAATCATAATCTGGTCACTAAAGTTTCTTAGAATGTGATACTTACGTTTCGAAAACTGTGAATCATTTGAAACAAAAGTAAGCATTCCATATTGGAACAAAAGTGACTACTATGGCATTTTTGTAAGCAAACATTTAGCTTGAGACGGATGAAGCATGTAATAAGAATATAAACTTACACCAGTAGATCGAGGGTCGTTGGAGAGGATGATTTTGAGAAAGTTGAGTGGATTTTCAGGCAAACTCAAATGCCTGTTGGACTTCATAGTGGGTGATCAAGATTTTGAAAATAGAGAAGTAGTGAAATAAACTGTTGGTTATCTGCTCATAATGAAAGTATATAGAGTTATAGACTCTATGACTTTGGAGTTTAATTCCTGCAAGAGGTGGTTGCTGAATTTATGTTGATTTTTACCATCATTTAATGTTGAATGCAAGCTTCATGTATTGATCAGTGTGTATATATACTACTTTAACCATCATTTGCTATTTGTACTTTGTGAAATTACCAAAACTAGTGGTAACTAGAAGGATGAAATCCACATCATTTGCTTGCTGTATTAGTTAAAGAATTGTGAAAGTCAAAAGGACTTTGACTTATTTTTTACAGTGTATAAGTCAACTTCCTTAAACATTAAACATTTGTAACATATTCTATATCTAAAAAATTTAATCCACCATGATAATATAATCCCAAATGGGATTTCTTTACATAAATGTGAAATTTCTAATGATATTTTACGGCTTCAAGTTTCTTCACCTTCTACAACAGTTGAAAGTCCATACTCTCGAACGAAGGATGGATTAAGGAATTTCGCAACAAAAGCCCACAGTTTATAAACATCCTCAAAGTTAGTTAAAAAGCCGAGTGAAGCAGTGACAACTTCAGCTCTAACAAACCCTCCTACGTTGTCGTCCTTGCTGTCCATAGGTTTACAAACTGTTGTATCAGCAAGATCCATACCCCCACGATTCTGTTTCGTGCTTTGTATAATCTTTACATGACTAAGAATACCAATAACAAGTGAAAGTCCATTTGCTTCAGCCATCCTTTGAACGATTTCTGGACTGATTAGTCCCGTGAGTCTGTCTCTAATGTTAAACGCAACAGCTGCACCCCTTTCGTACTTGATCTTTGGACCATAAATGTGGACAAGTGGAATAACATCATCTTTATTTGAACCAGGTAATCTCAGTTGAAGCAAGGAAGTCACAAGCCAATTAATCAAAAAACGAAGCCTGAACGTGGTCTTGCTGAGGCCCAACATGTTTACATGATCAAGATGCCTACACGTTACCTCTGGTTCCTTTCTATCGGAATCATAATACTCTTCATCACTGATGAAATCATCTTTTTCATCCAAACCAAACGATACACTTCTTCCGAGCACCCTAAAACTACTCTCGGCTTCATATTCTTCTTGTATTTCCGGACTATGAGTTTTTGCTTCAAAGTTCTCTACTTTCTTGCCATTGTTTCTATTTTTCTTGTAAACCAAAAGGGTGGTGGTAAAGGCATCACAGATGGTGATCCATTTGGACTCTGGCCTAAATCGATCCACATTAAGTCCTCAGGCGATTCATCATCAGTCGCAACAGGGCTCTTCATAACAGAATAGATATCAGTTTCATCAAATACAGGGCTGCCACCTTGTTCCATCTCGGTTTCGTACACACCTCTCACTAAAGAAGGAGTGAACACACCTGAAAAAGCTGTTACTTCATCATATTCTGTCCTTGATGATTGAGGGAATCCGCAAGTAGAATCGCTTTGAAATGATGGAAAAACTGGACTAATCCTCACTATACCGGAACTACTATGACTGGATTGCTTCTGAAGGCTTCCAATGACAGATTTCTTTATTAAAAGGCATCCGAATCCAGTCGGGTCATACCCAAAAACTTTGTAAAAAGACGTGATGATAAAATCAGGACGAAAGAGAGATAACCCAAGTGAGTCCATATCTAAAGGACCCAATGCACCTGCATCAAGCAACACATGCCAGTTGTTTTGTTGAGCAAATGACATCCATTGATAGGAATACTTAGCACCAGTAACTCTTGATTGAACCGAAACACAAAAGACCTTTAGATAAATCTTTCTTCCTTTTCTTCTTGAGTAAAATCTGTTTTTTCAAATGGGTCGAACATGGTTTAAGTGTAGGCCATTTAAACCACGCGCTGTGAACCTTAGCACCTTTCTGTTTAGCACACTGAGCCATCCAGTTAACCGACTGACTCTCGTGATCAAACATTGTTAATAGGCTCTTATTAGTATTAAAAGGGTATGATTGAGCTAAAAGTTTGAAAGCTGAACCTCTACTAACCGTAAACACAAGACCATATTCGCTCTCGGGAATGTTTAAGTAATCCATGATCCTAGCTTTTATATCATATTCAACTGTACCTTTCTCCATACACCCATATAATGCATGATTACTTAAGTTTGCAGTTATTTCTGATAAACTAATTGCGCATGTTTCCCAATAATTTACAACTTGAAGAAATGAAAACAACCCGAATCCACAATAATCAAGACACACCTTGGAATCATTGTCAGTTAAGTGTGAGTACTCATTAACCCTCAACTGATCAATCATTTCAGATGACGTGTAATTCGGATACATGGTTATGAACTTCAAGAAAGCTTCATGAAGGTCAGTGATAGAGTCTTCAGTCTCAAACGTTGTATCTGCAGCTAAAGAAGTTGCTTTCAGGAACTCTTTCTGAGCTTGTAATCTTGCTAAAGATCTTGATCTTTGTAAACTGTTGTCTTCCATGTCAATGGTTTCTGAAACATCCATACTTTCGGGTTTAACAAGTGACCCGTGTTCAGATGCTTGTTTAAGAGCAGCTTGGAGCTTATTTTCTTGCGTCTTTTTAACCTCTTTGGATGGTCTGGTCCCTTCTTTCCTTCTGGTTTTCTTGATGCAAATTAGACAAGCATGTCGAAATGAAATATGCATGAGTCTTTGCTTAAGGAATGAATAGAGGATAAAATGGCTGTTTCGTTTTGCTTGTTGTGTGTTCAACCCTTCAAAGGTTTTAGATACTTTAATTTGCTTTGTAATGAAGAAAAGAATGGACACACACACCTTGGCCCATTGTGAATATACATATGACAACAATATGAATGTTTAAACAAAAAGCTAAAGTATGTACTAGTTGCATTCAAAATCATCATGAACAACTAATGCATCTTAAGTTCCTTACATGCACGTATATCTTTTTGCTTTTACCAAAAGAATGTTTGGTTTTATTAGTCTAATAAATTTCTATTCAAATGATTTTTTGTGCTTTTGTTGGCCTTAACCTTTCAAGTTTCAACCAACCGAAAGCAAGAAATAGAAGTTGTAGATATGTTTGTAGTTGGGAACTTATTTCCTTTTCTTTTACTTGCAGGGGAAGTAAGTGCTTTTATAAAGATCAAACTATTACATTATGATTTATATAAAATAATGCATGGTACATATAATCCTATCAACTTTACTAATTAATCATGATTTGACCATCAATTCAAAATCACAACAACCGATAATCAAAGAAACCAAAATCAAAAACCAGGAACCGGGATAACCGCTTACTACGGTTAAGTTTTGGTTTTATTTTCAAATATCCGCAATTACCCGAATTAAACCATTATTACTATGCACGCAGGTTTTAACTAAATAGTCAAAATTATACAATGATATTTCATTATCACTATTAAAGTATAATGTTTTTTTAGTATGTGATTATAACATATACACGTAGAATAAATAGTCTTAGTTAATTTGTTATATACGATGATTTGAATGTGGTTATTATGACGAAACAACTTTATTATGGCTTTAAACTTTTCAATGTTATTTAATTCTACTACAATGACATTTTAGGTTTTAGATTATTTAATTGTTTATCCGGTTTGATTTGGTTAAATGGTTAACTATTAACCGCTCATTTTCGGGTATTCACTTGTCCGATTATCCATCTAGTATAATCAAGTTTCACTATAGTAAAATGAACAATCAGCTTCCCGATGGGTTGTTAATTTTTTAACCGAATCGCTTTATGAGCGTTCGGTTCTTATTGTACATTTATTGTTCCAAATAATTTGATGGTAAAAGGAATATTGCAGTATTAAATTTTGACCTTAGTAAGTTTTGTAAAGACGGTAGCGGCATGGACTATTTTTTTTTGAACGGCGATTTATAAAGGAAAAACTAGCAAGCAGTAGACTTACAAAGAATCAAATAAGGGTTTTAAGCCCATTCGATCCAACCGAACGAGGCTTACTTCGACATGGACTATTTATGCAAGTTTTCATTAAGAGACAACTTTCGTAAAATGAGGCAACTAAAAGGAATTGTTTATGAAACTTTCCGTTACAAGAAAAGTCTAAAGTTTTAATCAGGTGATTGTTTCCATGATCTTAAAATTATGTAAAGGGTGCTACTATGAATACCTCTAGGCGCACTTTCGACCTTCTCCACCCTCTTTTTATTTTTTATTTATAGTACATCACAGTTTTTTATTAGTTTTTGTTTCGTATTTTATGTCAGTTTAATATTTTTGATTTGTTAAACTTTATATTTTATATTTGTACTTTTCGTTACACAATTTTACACTAAAACATTAATTAGAAAAATAAATAAATAAACAAAGGAGAGGGAGGGGAGGGGGTTATTACTTGTATATTAGAGGTACATATAACCTATCCCTTATGTAAAAGACTAAAATATAGAGATTAATGGTTTTGGGTTAATTTGAGCCATTACTAGCCTATAAAGAGTTTAAAACATAAATGTTGATAGGTTTAGGGGCTAATTCGATCTTTAGCACTTAATGGGGTTCAAAACTTCAAATAACCTTTCGTTACTTTTTGTGTTTTTGTTATCTGAATTTACTTGTTGTATCAACCCTCATGCTAACAATTTTGAAATTTATTTTGGGCAATTTGAAGCTCTTGAATTTCTAAAAAGAAAGTCCCAACTATGCGAATGCAATAATGTATTTTAACACTAATGCCCAAAAGAATTGGTTACACTAGGGGTGTTCATCGGTTTGTTCGGTTAATTTTTCTTTCTGAGTATAACCGAGAACCGAACCGAACCGAATTCAAATTTAACTAAACCGAACCGAAACCGAAAAACCCGAACCCCAATAACCGAAAACCGAACCGAATAACCCGAATTACCTAAATTTAATAATTTATACATTTATTTATATATATATTTCGGTTTGGTTGATTATAAAACTATAATGAACCGAAAACCGAACTTTTATTTTGGTTCGGTTCGGTTTTGACATTTTCGGTTCGATTCTGAGTTCGGTTCGATTATTTTCGATTCGGTTTCGGTTTCGATTTTCTTTATTCAGATATTACCCAACCCATGAAACACCCCTAGTTACACCAAGGAAGCATAAGAAGTGACTTTTTAAAGTTGATGGTAGACATTGACAATTATTTAGCTTTTCTTATTGGGGAGAAGCTTCTTGATGGTGCATTGCCTTTAGCTGTGTGGTTGCTTCTAATTTGTTTTCTTTTATTAAGAAGAAATCGATTGCTTTTTAAGTCTAAGAAGTACATTCTAGTGTTTTTTTTCTAATGTGTTGGATAGATTTTAATGCTCTTTCCATGCTTTATGTAATAAAATATGATCATGAGTATAAAATGTATAAAGCCAGCATGTTAATCTATACTACATATAATAGAAAAATTGTTAAAGGTGAAAAGTTGAAAAGTTGAATTGTTGAAATTGGTCGAATGAGAGAAATCGACAGTGTAATTAATACTCTTATTAAAACACTCAATTACTTAAAAGACAATAATTTATTCACATCAGACAAACCAATTAAAAGCACATCTACCAATTAAAACACCTCTTACTAAAAAGTACAATAAAGTTTTCATAACGTACAATTTAAAGAAGCTACAACATAATCCAATATATAAAATAATTAAACACACTAATTAATGATATTTTTAAAACACCGTAAAATGAAAAGTACATGTTATTATACACATTATACAAATTAATAAAACACATAAAACTTCATACAAGCTAACAAGTTGATATTACATATAGTTTTGAAAACCGCATCGGACCGACCAACGTGTTCAACCGGAACTCATGCCATGGCCCGGTTCGCTAACCAATTAAAGCCATCCGAAACGAACCGAGAGGATCCGTTGAAACCGATACAACTGGTGAATCGGTCGCATCGAGATCTATTTCACGGTTGATCGTCACAGTACCACCGCCAAAACGCGAAGCAGTACCACGCTATATAATATATTCTATATATAAAGAAAACCAAAAGTAAAAATGAAAAGTTGAAACTAAAAGTGGAAATGTTGAAGACATATATTTCAAAAGAAAACTATTAATACACATCGAAACCGGATTGACCGGGACACTTCAAACCCACGGTTTGACCCGATTTAATTTGACTTGTTTTCAACCCAACCTGTCGGGTTGACTCGGTTTAAATCGACTTGTTTTTTTGACCGGAACGGATCAATCGGTTGAACCATCCGGGTCGAACCAGGTTTCAAATTGACAAAATTATATGAGAAATGATGAAGTAGTTGTGGAACCCGTGACAAATTTGGAAAAATGATAGACCAAGTAATTGTAGTTTTTTGTTGTTTATTTTGCTTTGACACATGTACGTTATCATTTTTATAATGTTATTTTGAAAAATGTTGTCTTGCACCACTTAAGGACTAGCATATAGATCGCCTTTTAAAAGTTAATATATATTTTATAGACATTTGTCCGGTATATCAATAATGTTATGTAAGTTTATTAGAATCACAAAAATTAAATAGTATTGTTATCTTTAGCGATAATTATTTGTACCCCAAACAAATAGTTTTGAACAATGCTTAAATATCTATGCAATTATCTTTAGCGATAATTATTTGTACCCCAAACTAATATTATTATGGTGATATTAAATTTGTAAGGTTACAAGTTTAAAAGACACACACCAAATAATAAACGCTACACATGGTAAAAAAAAATAGTTATAACTGCCTAAATTACTGACAAAACAATACACACGTTGGCTATATGTCTAAACTACAATATAATATTGTCAACTACATAATACCATTATTTTTGTAATACTTGAATCTATTATTACTAAAATCTTAATAACTTAAAAGTTAAAACAATCCTATTAGAAATATACTCCCACACTTATATCGACTCCACATAATTTTCTTGAAAGCATATTTACATTCTTTGTTGATACAAAAGTTAGGCGTTCCTTGTTTGGAGCTCCGGCTCGTACCAATTGAGAATCGTTGCTTGAGACATGCGCACTAAGAGCATGAAAACACCGATAGGCTTACCGTGGGATTGTCTCCACGATTATCCTCCGTGAGTAAGTAATCGGTTTAGGGTTTAAGGAGACTTAGGGTTTGTAGATCGTACTTAAGCGAGGATGGGATTCCTTTATATACACGGAATTTTGTTGGTTCGTGTTCCTCAACCTTCGGCGTATCCGCCTAAGTCGGTTGAGAATGATTATCTCCATATGTAGGAGATATCCGATATCTATTCCGTAGATAGATTTGGGCTTGGGCTTCGTGAGCCCAAACATCTAATCAACGTAGCCCGTTCGCATCGCCTAAGTTAGTGTTGGACTTTAGTCGGGTTCGTGACCCGGATATAGACTATACGTCATCATGTCCCCAGGTCTAGTATGCGTAGTGACTAATCTGCGATGCTAGACTAATAACCATAGTCATCAAAAACTTGAGCGTAGCCAAGCCATAAAAATATACCAACCGGTACATTGTATCTAGACATTGGATTAAAAATGGGCGCCTCGTATGTCGAGGAAGTTATCGCACCGTGTCCCATCAAGCAATCTCAACCACATATTTAGGGTTGGTGGGGTGCGCGTGTCACTCATCGCGCTGGATGAGGGAGGTTATATAACCTTCGCTTCATTTTCACCCTTCCTTCCCATAGTAAAAAGAAAACGTTATCCGCCATTACCACGACTTCAAACATTTCCACCACCATACCTTAATATTCACAAGGTAGCTGCGTGTGCGTTTTGTTTTCTCGTTAGAAAAACAAGATCATGGTTAAGGTATTGTCGGTTTCACGCCGACATAACCGGAGGAGGAACTTCTACGGTTTGCGTCGATTACTATATTCAGTGAGACATCCGTAAGTTCCTACCGGAATGCGTCGATAGCGAGACTTCACGATGGGAAGATTGGGGTATATACGCGGTTCTTGATTCAAATCAACGATACCCATATCGTTATTCTTGAGTGATGTATTGAACTATTACCGCATACACATATCCCAACCGCATCGCAGGTGCGGCGAAACTAACCAATTTTGAGGTGAATGCCGCCAGACGCCATTAACCCCACCATCCACTGTTCCTCCCTTTACCACACCACGTGGTCACACGGGTGGGTATCCTTCATGGCGCCACGGCGACTCAATGTTATACGGAAAATTAGATGCACTCGAAATTGGAGAAACCTTTTTACGGGTCGACGACGCGTGCTTTCCTTCTCGTTTTGATTTTTACTCCCGGGGAACCGCTTGCGAAAGGATGGCGCCCCTCCCGGATCATATAATGCGAGGATGCGAACACAATAAATGCTAACCGCATCCCCATTAACTCCTACCCGAGGAGTTCTTGGTGCATATTGGCATTAGCCGCAACTATTTTGGCGCTCGAAGAAGTTCCAATCTTCTTAAGCGCGGATGGTCAGGGTGGGTGCTCATTCTTTCGTACCCCGTTGAGTTATATTACTGTAAGTTCTTTACTGTTTTATCTTCGTACTTGTCGTAAACTATTTGTGTTTCTTTGTTGTTGCGCAGAGATGGACTTGTTCAGTGTTGTTCAATTGGCGAAACCGATACAAGTGGAAGTGGGAACACGTCCGCTAAAGGAGGGAGAAGATCTTGTACTTGTTGCGGCAGCAGGGCGTACCCTTGAGCTGGACCTAGGAGAGGCAGGGGAGAGCTCGTCCGTTCTTGTAGAAGCAACACCCTTGCAAAGTGTGCCAGTACTATAGTTCCGCCCCAAGGTGCAACTGCGCAGCAGCAGCAGAGCACGCGAGGAAGCGGAAGAGGAAGAAAAAGCCGAGTTGAGCGCAAAAGGATGCTTGATGGCGATGGCGCCGCTTCCGAAAGAAGCGCCTGTTGTGTTAAATGTGGAGTCGTCCTCTAGTGATGTTGCATCGCGCCCACCATCCCCGAAACATCCATTCCTGCGTAAGTGTCGTGACGAAATTATTTACCGCAATGCCTTATGATATTCTTGAATAACCGTCATGTTTGTAGGTTTGAACAATCCGCAGAGTCGCCGCGCCATAGTCCATTGCATTCTGCGCACTCAGCGATCCCTGAACAGATGCTGCCCAAAAGGATGCGGATATGTCTCGCGAGGGATGCAACATTAGGGCGGTAGGTGAAGAGTTGGCGCAAGTATCGCACATCAAGCTTCGTTTGTGGAGAAGCTAAGGGCTCGATTACGGTGAGGCAGAAAGTGCTCGGAAGGATCGGCTATTCGCTCTTTGAGTCACAGTTGGCCACGCCAAGGCTGCGGCGAGGCGTGGTCATCACGTAAGCTCGGTCAAGAGAAGATGGCGATGATGTGCCATATAAATCAAGCGTCACGGAGGCCGCAGGTATAAGTCTTCTTATCAACGGGCAATGAAATATTTGGAGGCAAAGATGCGACTTCCCAGCCTTGAAAAGTTTGGCGCTCTTCGTGAAAAGTGCCTTGAAGCCAGGAGATGAAGTTGCATAGTTAAGTTCTGAGTATGATGAGGAATTATATCCTCATCTCATGTACTCAGAATGCCAAGCGGTGGCTCATCACCATGGCTCGCGCCTTGTCTGTGAGTACTCTTGAGTCCAAGGAAGTGGTTGATGCTTTTGGAGAGGTGGTTCGGTCGACTGGAACGTGGTAAAGCGAGTAGCGTGAGTGCGCATGAGGCTAAGCTTTTAAAGGTGCCTATTGAAGAGATACCTAACTACGAGGCAAAGCCGTATGATAACCAGTCGTCATTGCTATGAATAGGATGAAGGACCTAGAGCTCCCCATGATTCTTTGAGCGAGCGCGATCGTGATTACCCCATAGATGTCATTATGGCGGGGTTGACTCTAGCACGTCATCGTGGTGGGGAGGCGTTCTGCGGAACCATTACCTTAAGCTCGATGAATCCCAACTTCACGTGGGAACAAAATTGAAGTTTTCATAACAAATGACGCATAAACCCATCATATAAAATCCAGAGGTCATATTGTGTCAAAATAGACCTTTTCAAAGATAAACAAGATGTCAACCAAGTCTAAGCCCATGAACATCAAAGACCGCATATTAATAGTCAGTGCAACATTAAACTACAATCAAATCCAAAACATAACAACCTAAGATTAAGCTATAACATCATAAACAAACAAGCGAAGACCAAATAAGAAATGCAAAATGGTAAACATGAGCTTACAAATGAAACTCGCTTCACGAACACATCCTAAGGCTTTCCACAAAGCTTCTAAACCAAAGGCAATCCATAATTAACCTTGCTCCATACGCCACCAAGATCAATTATTTTGGTTTTTCATTGTTTTTCCAATTTAAAACTAAACTTGTTTTTATGGTCTCAAAAGCTTGAAAGTTTCGTTTGCTTATGTGAGCTAATCGAGTCTATAAAACAACTACATAACAAGAATTTAATTCTTGTGACCAGGTACCATTTAAGCACGATGAATCCCAACTTCACGTGCACAGCATATTTGTGCGTCCCAAGGATATCTTGAATCCTTTTGCTTTGGAGAAGAAGTACCTTTGAAGCAAGTCTTGAAGCGCGCTTACTAGGCTTGCCAGAAGGAGGGCATTAAAGGCAAGGCTGTTTTATGCGGTGTTGGCGCGGCTCACCTCCCCTCATTCGACGGGGGTGCCGGTGAGTGTTGCGACGGTCGCTCGTAGATGCGGTTGTTGAAGAAGCTAGATGAGATCGGGAATGCCGCAAGTCGTGCGGGTGGCTCTTCACGAGCGTAGTCATAGCTTCTAGATTGTAACTCGTTGTAAACATCTTTGTTTAATAACTCGTAGTTATGAATAAATCTCCTTTTGTTAAGTGCGTGTGAATGTTATTCCAATTTTGTGATGTGTATACTTATCTGTTTGTCTTTACATACAAGACGTATTCATTGTGTGAATAATTTAGGGAAGTCATAGTCGTGTATGAAGATTATAGTAGACTTTGAAAAAATAATTTCTAAGTACTTTTTATCATAGTCGTGTATGTTATGATATGCAAGATATATCGTGAATATCACTTTTAAGGAATCAAGTGTCTTGGTTCCTGTTGTTAAACGCACCATATGCGTTCTCGCAACACCCATCGTGAGATGCGCACAAAACTCATTCCAACGTCTCGAGAACAAGGTGTTTAACAAGGATACGTGATCCGGTGTTGATGGGTTTGCAACCTCTTACTCAACAAGTTGTTTAGTAGGTTAACTTATCCTTTTACCATCGCGGGTTTATTTTAGTGCATGCACGCCATGTATGGAAATAAAAGATGTTAAGACATACAAGATATGGAAATAACAAATTGAAATGTGTCACGGAGTTAGCTAGAAACCGTGATGTTTTATTAATACTTGCAAGTGTATATGAGAAACAAATAAGACATTATACTAAGGAAATAAAAGTAAATACATAGATGTTTATTGGGTACTTTAGTAAAGTGCCCGAGCTGGCCAGGACACCGGGCCGTAGCCACTCCTATAGGTAACACCTCTGAGGTTGCAGATGTTCCATGTGCTTGCGCTTCTCGACCATCCAAGCCTCAGAACTTGTACGCTACTGTTCCTAGTGCTTCAAGAACCTCGTAGGGTCCTTCCCACTTTGGTCCAAGTTTGCTCGTGTCTTACGTGATGGCTCAGATCGTTGGCGCGGTAAACAAAGTCACTGCTCGAATGAAACATCTGCGCACTTTAGCTTCAGCAGATCCTTTCATCCTTGACTTTGATTTTTCCTCACAGATAGTCGCTGTTCGCGCCTTTCTTCTAGCAGTATCCAAGTCGACACGCCTCTCGCCATCATTGGTTGCCACATTGATCTCAAAGAAGAAGATAGTTGGCATGCCGATCTCGGCCGGTACGACGGCTTCGTCTCGTAGACTAGAGAAGGAAGTGTCTCCGTGGTGGTTTTGATTGAGGTGCGATGCGCCCACAAGACATGAGACAACTCTTCCACCCACATTCCTTTGTGCTTGTCTAGGCGTGCCTTAATTCCTTCACCTAAGCTTCGATTCGCACGCTTCACTAAGCCATTGGTTTGCTGGTGTTTAACCGACGCCGTCGTCAGTGTGATGTTCAACTTCTCGCACCGCCTTTGAAAGGGTTGTCGCGCAATTGTTTCCGTTGTCCGAGATGATTTCCCAGCGCTCAAGCGGCATACTATACTTTCCCGCACAAAGCGCTTTGACCGTCTGGCGTGATTGTCACTACCGCTTTGCTTCGATCGACTTAGTGAAGTAGTCTATGGCAACTATGAGGAATTTTAACCCTCCCGCCGCGATCGAAAAGGTCCCGCAATGTCAATACCCCACTTGTAGAATGGCCATGGTGATGTAATCGGCGCTAGCTCGTCTTTGTGGTTGGCGCGACGGTCTATGAACTTGGCAATCATTGCACTTCCTTATTAAATCCGTGCATCGCGGTGCATGGTCGGCCGAGAGTATCCTCGATCTCATGGCGCGCGCCACAACCGGACAAGGTCCCGAAACGCATGCCGCATGAACCTTCATGGATTTCTTGCGAAAGACGTAATTTGCTTGTAGGGGCCAACACAATGGAGCCATGGTTGGAGGAAGGAGCGTCGATGCAAGATGTTGTCTCGGGTTCGAATCTCGTGCTTTGCGCGCATCCCGCGAGCTTCCTTCGCTCTTGGGGTAACGCCTTTGCTTAGAATTCCGTTATCGGTGTCATTCATGTAGGACCGCCCTCCTATTATTGTGGAGACTTCCATCTCCGATATGGATTTGCTTTTCGGTTTCCACCAAAGACTTGCTTTGATAGGTGTGCAAAGCTTGTCGAGGCGATCTTGCTTAGTGCATCCGCCTTGCGATTTTCTCCTCTAGGAACTTGCTTGACGGTGAATCTGTCAAAGCCTTTGATCGATGTCTTGGTCTTGTCGAGATATTGAATCATATTTTCTTCTTTAGCCACGTATCCGCCCAACACGTGGTTGGCCACTAGTCTCGGAGTCCACATTTGCTTCTAGGTTACGACACCCATCCGAGCCGCAATGCGTAGTCCAGTTGATTAGAGCTTCATATTCGCCTCATTGTTCATCGTCAGAATTCAAACGCAGCCGTAAGTGAATTCCATTCCTCCGGGTTTGCGAGAATGAGGCTCGCTCACGAACCATCAACGACGAGGACCCATCCGTAAACAAGATCCATGGGTAATGCGCCTGGCCCCATCAGCGCGGGTACCTCTGTCGGTGTCCGCTTTTCGATGATGAAGTCTCGCTGTAATCGTCCTTTGATTGCGGTGGGTGGTCGTAAGAGATGTTATGCTCACCTAGCAATACACTCCACTTCGCACGGCCGATGCGCCGTTTGAGATGATCCGCTTGATCGGTTGGTCCGCGATCACCGCTATCGATGCGCTGAAGTACTCGCGTAGCCTTTGGCAACAAACACCAACGCCGTAACTAATTTTTCCATGGCGCTATAGTTCATCTCCGCCTTCTTGAGCGCCTTGCTTACAAAGTAGACAGGGTTTGTATTGAATCCCTATCTCTTAGTAGCACGCGCCACCGCCCATCGGCCATGGATAGATACATAATTAACTCTTCTCGGCCTGGGCGACAAGCGTGGGAGCGTTGCAGTGTTGCTTAAGTTGTGTGAAGGCTTCTTCCGCTCCGTAGTCCATTGAAATCTCCCTTGATACACTTTCGAGTGTTTTGAAGAGAGGTAGAGACTTGTCTGCCGACTTAGACAGAACCTCATACATCAACCTAGCTTTCCATCGAGAGATTGGACCTCCTTTAACGCCGGTGAAGGAAGTTCGATGACGCCTTTGTCTTTTTCTCGACATGGTTTTATACCGCTTGCTCTATTAGGTATCCGAGGAACATGCCTTCATGGCGCCAAGGTACATTTTTGGGGTTTAGCTTCATATTGATCACTGTAGAGTTTTAACGCTTCATCAATATCGCGCACTAACTCATCTTCGATGATGGCTTTTATGACCGTGTCATCAACATAGACTTCTGTGTTATACCCACTTGTTTTTCAAAAGCATTGTCCACTAACACGGTAGGTGGCGCCAGATTCTTCAAGCCAAAAGGCATTTTTGTAACAAGAGACGCCTGGCTTGTGTGAAAGGCCGTTTTCCTCATCCTCCTTTGCCATCCGGATTTGATGATATCCTTTGTACGTATCGAGGAAACACTTCAATGGGTATCCACACGTAGACTCTATTTTCCACCATCTCCGGTAATGGGTAGCGCCTCTGGGCACGATTGTTAAGATCAATGAAGTCCACGCATTCGCCACCACTCACGCCTCTTTTGACCATTATCGGGTTAGAAAGCCACCGTGGTAGTAGACTTCACGATAATTCCCGTGATCCACCAGCTTGTGCACCGCCAAAATTGCTTGCGCCAAGGCCTGGGTCGCGCTTTTCAGCATGATGGACAGTAGCCCTTGTCGGATTCTCGCTTATGCTCGTGATTGAGCGTGGTACCCCGCCATGTGTTTTGGCTCCCATGCAAAATGTCCAAGTTCTTTGCAAGAGCGCATATACAACCGCTTGCTGTTGTCCCACAAAGGACCCTCCGATGGATATTTCCTATTCCGGTATTCGGGGTGAAGCGCAACCTTCGATTTGGAACTTTGGTTGCACGCTCGATCGGTCTGCTTTCGCATGTAATTGTGTTACATTCTCTATGCGTACAAGGGCATTGTAAAGAGTAACAATGCCCCTTCCACCGGAATTTAAGCATCCCGCATACCGTTGATGGCATGCGCAAGATAGTCGATATCCTGTGTCTCCTATAATGCCGCTGTATGGCGAGGAGACTTGATCACCATAAATTCCATCCAGCCGCCGCAGTGTTTTTCGCTTCCGGCGTCGATCGGTAATCGATCGCCCCATAGGCCATATCTTTTCACCAGAAACCACCAACGCCTGCTCGACCGGACTTAATCGATCACAGATTTCAGTCGCGCCGCTTGCCAAAGGCTCATACATGATGTCCGCCGATGCGCCACCATCAACATACATGCGATGGATGTCGTGACCCCACACTAATCTCAATGGCGAGTGTTCAACCATCGCGTTGTCCGCAGCTAAGGTGGGAAAGAGATTTCGCCTCGAAAACTCTGGCCGACATCCTGCTCTAGTGACCCAGCGCCATGATTGTATCATGTGATGGTGTCGGCCTTTTCCTTAGGTGTCTCCTTCTTGTTCCCGCCTTCCGCTCATCCTTTCCTTCCTTGATATTTTGACCAAATGGTCCAATCGCCTTCTTTAACCATTTTGTCAATGAGTCACAATTGGACACATTCCTTAGTTATGTGGCCCTTCCAGGCGTGGTAGTCACGATCCGCTCTCAAGGCCGATCCTCTGGAGTGCGCATTTGCGGCGGTCTTGGAAAGTTCGCACCTTCCGCGTAGTATTTTCGGGGTCTTGGTTAGCGGGGTGTATCGCTATTATCCCTCCCGCCTCCACGTTGCGATAGCTCCTATTATGGTTACTACCTTGGTCGGATTGTTTCCCGTGTTGTTCCCGCGGACCGGTAGTTCGAGTAGTTTTTTGCTATTCAGGCGGCGGCTTCTCCCTGACGAAGGACCGAGAGCGTTTATGAGCTCATCAAAGGTTTCGTGAATTTTGTCGCTCAACCGCTGATGAGTTCTGATTGTTAATCCTGCTCATGAAACCGTAGATCTTTAGCACTTCAGGTAGCATGCTTTAACTTGCATGCATTCATCTTTGAAGCGCTCCATGAATGCGTCTCAGATTCTCCTTGGCCGCTTTACCTGGCGAGTTCGACAGGGTTTTAGCGCACTTCTTCCACCGAGTAAAGTTTAGGCGAAACGCCTTCCTCAATTCCTCAAAGCCATTGATGCTTCCGTGGAAGCTTCTTGAACCGCCCACGCGCTTCCCACCAAAGTCGAGTTGAACATGTGGCACCATACAGTGTGGCGCCGCCAATTGTAGCGGTACGATTCAAAATTTTGAGGTGATCATCGGGATCACCTGCTCCGCCATAGGTTTTCACGCCATGTGCATGCACCTCCTTTACTTTCTCGAGAAAGTCGCCGATGTCGAGTAAACGCATCCACCTTTTGACGGCGCCACGGGAGGATATATCTTCATCCTCCCGGTCGTTATATCTGCTTCGGACTTCCGTGTCCGCCGCTATCACCGTTGTCCGAGGAATTTTCGAGGACGAATTTTTCTTTCTTCGGCCATACCGATCGTTCTCGAGTTTGTACTCGGAGGGCTTTCACTGGGAAATATCGCCGCCTGGGCCTCGTCTCTGTTCTGCGGCTACCAAGTCCGGTATGGACACCGTGCGCCTGCTCATCCTCGTACTTCCTTCCGTGTATCGTGAGTTGGATGTCTCATCATCCTCAATCCTCTTCCCACCTAAAAACATGGAGGTCGGCATCGCCTGCGCCGCTTCCCTTCCGTCGTCATGGTGGGAGGTCTCAGATTCAGTCAAAATTGAGTCGGGCTTGCAAGCTTCGACTGACCTCTTTCTCGCCTCTCAGATAAGAGCGACCAAGGTTTCAGTACTCGGGATACGAAATCCTTGGTAGTAATTCCTGCGACCCTTCTAAAGCGGGTCTCCGCTTCACCGCTATGCCCTTATTCCGATCCGGCATCCGTGCCTTTGTTAGGTCGGTCCTCTAGCACCGATTGAAAGTGAGTGGCAAGAACCGCACGCAGAGAATCCATCGTCTTGGTGGTGGTTGTAGTAGCTGGGTTGTCCCGGCGTGGTTCCACCGTAGGAAGACCAAGTCTGGCTCGATCCTTTGTTTTTAGCAATCTTGGTTGTCCCAGAGTCCGCTGGAAGCCGAACCGATGTGCGGCTTTACGATCGGATCCGCTTATGATCGCCGATTTCCATGTTTCGTCATTCTAGTCTTAGGTCTTAGTGAACAGCCCCACGGATGGCGCCACTTGTTGATACAAAAGTCGTTCCTTGTTTGGAGCTCACTGTACCAATTGAGAATCGCTTCTTGAGACCGCGACTAAGAGATGTAAAACACCGTTAGGCTTACCATGGGATTGTCTCCACGATTATCCTCCCACGTGAGAGTAAGTAATCGGTTTAGGGTTTAAGGAGAGTTAGGGTTTGTAGATCGTACCTTAAACGAGGGATGGATTCCTTTATATACACACGAATCCTTGTTGGTTCTGTGTTCCTCAACCTTCTGCAGATCCCGCCTAAGTCGGTCGAGAATGATTATCTCCATATTTAGGAGATATCCGATATCTATTCCGTAGATAGATTTGGGCTTGGGCTTTCGTGAGCCCAAACATCTATCGGCGTAGCCCAGTTGCATGCGCTAAGTTTGTGTTGACTTTAGTCGGGTTCGTGACCCGGATATAGACTATACGTCATCGGTTGCTATGCAAACCACATCGAAATTATAGTTATTCGAAATGATTCTCTGACGCTACAAATACAGATTTGTTGAAAGAAACTTATGGGTCGTCGGAATTTTGCGCAAAACTAGACACCGTTCTTAGCTAAGCGCGGTACTGCTCTAGTATATAAGACGAAACTATGATATTTCAAAAGTTGCTCGATGACTTTAGGAAAGTTCGTGTTTCATGAAAGTAGCATATTATCTTACCAATTGTACCGGTGATAACCTTGTGTATATATCGTTAATTATGGTGTTAAGATCTGCTTTGATTTATAAATAATACAAACTATATGAATACGCCGCTAAAGCGATTGATATATCGGTAAATAACAATACTTGTTGAACTTTTGGTTCCGTATGACTTTTTATCAGGGTTGTCTCGTCGATTGAAGGCCATGTGCCATAATTACAAGTACACTGCATTACTCGAAATTTTTGAACATATTCGCTAACGGACTAAAAGGTTAATTTTCACATGAGAAATATTAACATTTATAATATTGTGATTTATTTTATTTCAGTAATAAATATGTTTAACTAATTTGAATATAAGTTATTGTATTAGATCAATATATGATAATACATGTTTATATGGTAATTAGTTAAGATTCATTACATTTTAAGTTTAAAGAATTTAAAAATTCAATAAATGACATACATATTATAAATATATATTATAGAGCGAACAATACTACGTTGTATCCCTTCAAATAAAATATTCGGAAATTTTTTGGGCTTCGTTTGGGCTATTGTTGGCCTGCATTATATTTTTCTGGTTAAAAACAATGGCCGGTTTAGTGGGTTCCTTCTTCTCAAAGGTTACCAAATCTTCTACACCTATTTTCTGAAAACTTCATACTTCGTCTTCCACCATCAGTCTTCTACACCAGTCTCCATAGAAAGATTAAGCCTAAAACACGAAAGATTTCAGATTAAACGGTTTCAGCTTAAAGGTATTTATGATTTTTTTGCTGATTTGTAAATTAGGATTTATGTATCTTAATTCTTTGCGATTAATTTTGAAAATTTAGGGTTACTCTCAGGAAATTGGGGTTTTTTTTCCTGGAATTGGCGTCGTGATGTTAGTTACATAATATTTTTTTACTATTAATTTTAGCTCTTTGTAGTGTAGCCCAAAGCAACTCAAAGTGGCCCAATGTATAATTTTATAATTAAAATAAGGGGTTGGTCGGGACTTCTTATTAAAAGATTGAAAATGTATAGAGAGTAGTGTTTTACTTTGGTTGTGTTACGATAAGCATAAGCTGTTCTGAAACAGCCAGCTTATATAAGCTTATAAGCACAAGCTTCTAAAGTACTTGAACGTAGGATATTTGATAACTTGCTTAAATAATTATGAGCAGGCGGACTAAGGGTACATAGCAATCGGATTTATTCTGGTTCAATATAATGAGCTTAGCCGTGATGGCTATAGGAGTTTAGTGCTACTTGACTAGCTAGCGAAGCGTATCATTAAGCTCGCAATTAAGCATTGCATAAAGTTCCACATTACTAAGGTGTACTTTTTCTAAAACTACTTTGATCTTATTATTGTTTTACATATGTGATTTAGATACGCTTACATAAACAAAATGTGCAAATGTGTGGTCATGGTAGTAAACAAAATGTGCAGCGCAATTACAAGTCGAAAGGCTAGGGGTTTTGATCGTTGTTATTTGCATATGCCACCTGTGTGATCGTTGTTATTTGCATTGCAGCCTACAAGGCTAGGGGTTATGATCTTAGATGTCACTTCAACGTACAAAGTACGTGACACAATTTTCATGTATAATTGAATGATGTATCTTTAATAACATATAAACACGATTATCTGACGAAACATATATGTCAATGAGGGAGTTGTTTTGTATGGTTATATGACTTACATTTGTTTTTTTACTGTGTGTTTGCAAAACACCAGAGAGACCGCACGCGGACTTAAGAAGATCCCTTTGGTCATAACGAAACGGAACACACGGCTATAGAATGAAAATAAACTCGCCCCTGCAGCAGCGCGCGGGCTACGCCCATCTCGTTATAAATAGTAAAGATAGAGTGTTTTCTTCTTAAAATATTCAAAATCTAGTGTCTATTAAGTACTTTATCCGTCTCATAAAAAGTGTTCACATTACTATTTATATATGTTTAAAAAAACAATGTCCAGTTTTTATTTTTGGATAATAATTATGATTAATTTTCCTACTTTACACTTGTAATTAAACACATGCATTAATTACTCATTTTCAATTTATATATTAACTATGAGGATAAAATTGACTTTTTAACAATCAAACTAGCACTAATTACACATATTTTCAGGACCGAAGGAGTATACAAGAATATAAAACGTTAAACACAAGAAATGTACGTTGTGGTATTGAGAGAAAAGTTAAAAGTAGACCACAAATTCTTCTTAGACTCAATGAACCAATCCTGTCAAAACCAAAAAAAACTCACTTCATATTTAAAAAATAAATAAATAAATAAATATCTCACAAACCGTTAATCGTTACGCAAAAATAATATACAATCACGACGAGAATTAAATTATATTTCTATAAAGTGTCATTTCGATATAATTTTGACGAACTTTTTTTTGGGTTTTTTTTGTGGGTGTTGAATGTTACGACTGGAGAAATCACGTGCGATTTGTGATTTTAAAATCACATGAGATTTTATGAAATCACGTGTATTCCTATCATACAAATCACATGTGATTTTTCAAAACAAAAAATTGAACATTAAAACAAAACTCGAAAAAAAAGTTCGTCAAAATTATATCGAAATGCCCGTCTACTAGACATGAATATATAAAAAATAATCCCGCCGTGATTTGGATCTATAGTGAATATTGGGTCTATATTCTATAATTATTGTTGGAAATGTATATATTTACAAATACGTAAATGTCCGGATTCGAACTCGTGACCATGGGATTGCACACATTAGCGAATGAGAATTAAAGTTAAATAACTAATGTTAATGTTTACGATTAATTATTGCACATAAAGTCCGTCTAACGATCGTTAAGTATTTAACGGAAAATAACTAACGACCGCTAACTATAAAGAGAAGGACTATAGTGTAAAATCTTAAAATGGAAAAGATATGGGAATCCTTTTTTCCTTCACATGGCCGGCCATAGGGGGGCTTCTCCAAGCCTAAACCCTAACTTGTTCCCAAAGATTTGTAAACAATATATATACAGAGGTAGGGTTTAGGGTTTCTCATAACTTTGTGCATTGAATTAACCCTAGATCTCTCCTCTCCTCTCTCTTGCTAGTTTCAGCCGAAACCCTCCTCCAAGAGGTGTTTTGGTTTTGTTTTTTCATAAAACAAGGACTTGTGTTAGATCTAGCAATCGCTTGATTCGTTGGTTAATTCGTGTGTACAAAACTGTGGTTGTAAGACACTATTCTTACACCTAATTGGTTTGAGTTGTAAAACGGTAAGGGGCAACTCTTTAAACCACTTCATCTGTTTTGTTCAAGAGATCTGACATTTGCAAGAGGTATGTTATGCATCTTTCAGTTAATTATTTATTTGTTATGATCTTAAGTCTTCCGCTGTGTACTCTGTGGTGTCTACATGTTTTATTGTATGTCATCTATCTCAAACTGAACAGTGGCATCACGAGCCTTGTATAACAAGTAATTAATTACTGAAACACATAAATAAAATAAACATGATTGTGTTATTATTTGTATGCGTAGATCTAGGGTTTGCAAAACCTAAACCCTAATTTTTAGGGGGGCAGTTTTTTTGGTGCCCTAATTAGGGTTTTGTAAACTTCTGTTTTAATTAGATTAGAAACCCTAGGTTGCATGCAATTTTATGTGTATTGCGTAACTCTGTCTAATTGCATTAATTGTTAAGTGTAATTTATATCCATGATAATTACATGCATGTTTTATCATGGATCTGCTTTTATTGTATGCTTTACTTGGTTAAGTGATATACACTAAATATTTTGATAGATCTTTAATTGGGGAAGACCTCAATATTCTTATTTAATCAATTATGTGCTATGTGGTATGTGTTTGATTTCGACTTACGCAATCGATGAATCGATGCATGTGGCTCACCTTGTACATTATGTCAAACGGGTGAAAGTCTTAATTAAACATATACATATTGACAGATCTAGAATTGATTATTAATAGGATTTATCAAAAAGGTTTGCATGTGGCTATTTGATATGCATGACTTATTATTATGTTATGCATTCATTGTTTATGAGTTTATTTTAAATACTTGCTTGTTTGTTATGTGTAACAAGGGTATTTTGATAAGAAAATAAACTGACTTAAACAATGGTGAAACATGTATTTTTTTAAGCATAGTAATCATAATCGTTTAATTGATTGATTTTTTGCACAAAATAGTTAGAACGGCTCACCCATTAATGACAAACTGTGTGATGGGTACAAGGAGGGTACGCATTAAATTGTGACGCCCTAAAGATGAGGGTTTTAATATGCTTCAGACGACCGATTCTCCGCTCGTTTGTGCGCCTTAATGGAGCTACCAAGTATTCCTATGAATGTGCATAAAATCTTAAGGGTGAATTGACCTAAATTCTACGCGCCACTTTTGTGGTAATTATCCGAATAACTTGGGTCTTATGACTCATGCAGCAGTAGGATATAGTGGTAATTAAAGGAAATTCTTTAATTGGTTTACCAATACCTCGATTAAAGTTTGATGATGAAAAGTTTAAACATTAAAACAAGGATATGAATGTTTTAATAAAACCTTATGCTACGAAGATGAATGCATGACATCTTTGTACATATTTGATTTGACACCAAAATCAAATTTATAACCCTTAATTTAAGTTGTATGCCATCCAATGAAACGGAAACACCTGAGATTACCTTTTATTTGCGTGAGAACGTGATTTAGATCGTAATCAAAGGGTAAAATATCCACGTGACGTGAGAACGGCATGGATGATTTTGCGCTTAAGTTGGACAACTTAATTGAGCTTTGTAGTGAGAACCGACAACTCAAGGCATAAGATGGGGATAAAACATGTTTACATGGCAATTGAAATTGGCTAGATGTAAATCCCATAAATCTAGGAATTGCAATTTGAAAATTGGCAATCGAGGTTCGACTGCACCATCTTGAATAATTTCATTACTAGCGATCAACCGATGTGATGAAACTATGTCAATTTGGATCCTAGTTTTTAAAGAAAATTAAATGGTTATATGCTTATGAACCATGGGTAATTAATTTTCTTGAAAAGGTTAATTATCGAAAATACTAAAATTGAATTTTGTAATTATTTTGAATGTATAAATGCAACATTTAACCGTAAACGAGGTTTAGTCTTTGATCAAGAATTGATCCATTCTCGCTTTCAAACAAATGTTTGATCGAGAATAATTTACCGAAAAGACAAACGAAGTCACTTTTCCATGGGAGAAGCATGAGACTCAATCATATTCCTTTTCATGAATGAGAAAGGTATAATAGGAACGTTTGAATTGTCTAAATTCTAATGTAACTCATAGCAATGAATTGCACATCATATTTTCCATAAAGATTTCATTACCCTCATTTGGTGAATGAATTCCTTTGTAACAAACATGAATGTTGGTTAACTGGAAAATATGTATATGAGTTACTAAATTAGAAGCTAGACTAATTACCGCAAAAATTGGTAAAAGGAAAACTAGCATATTTTATCTAGTTGTTTTGCTTTAGCCTTTAAAGGTGCTACATACCATTATGGGCATGGTAGGCCTGTTAAGGAAGAAATTGCATACCCAATTTTTCGAGTTAATAACATTGATGGATAACCTATCATTCATAGTAGAATACACCTTTAGTACCTTAGTAATGATTACGTATGGTTCTTAAAGGTGTAGGAAAGTTAAAAGCAAGCAAGTTGTTTTCATCGGTTATGAAACATTTAAAATGTTGTCAAATTCAAGGAGCATTGTGTTGCATTACATCGAATAAGAAGTTATTGAAACGATTTCTAATTCAGTGGAGCTACAAGCCTTATTTGTCGTGTAGTAATCTAAATTATCTCTTGAATATCATGTAGATAATTACTTTCCAATTGTAGGCACTTATGTTTTTAAGGATTGTCATGTGCATTTCCTTACTAAACAATATAGTCCTACATCTACTTGTTATATCTATGACACAAATCATATTAATCAAATAAACGAACGTGTATCGTGTTGTTTATCTGCTACATGATATTGTTCCATGCACAAGTGGGAGAAATCTTTATTGTGTGCAAGGTACAACACATATAAATATGATTTAAATGAATTCTCTTGACCACAAGGTAAGAGAGTTACGTTCTAATAGGAGTTATACATTTTAATGTGTATGATTGCCCTATTCAGAACATGTGTCAAGATGATAACAAAGACTACTTTAAATATTTATGTCATTCAATATTTAAGTAACACTTGTAATTACAATTTACGTTATGTGAGAACGTGAACTAGATTGTAGCTCAAGGTAAAATATCCACGTGTCGTGAGAACGAGCATGGATGATTTTGCAGTTTCTTACGTTGAACATTTCATGAAATGACATAAATTAAATAAAGTAATCTAATACTACTTTGGATTTAAGTATTCGTTGAATGACTTAAATATATGTAGTAAATATTAACTTGAAATATTAATTGAAACCTGAGGTGATGTTCATAATTACTTTAATTATAAATCTTTATGATTTTGTAAAGTCACAAACATGAAGTCTGTTAATACAAGACTTACAATATAAAGTAAGACGTTAATTTGCTATGTTTTAAGACATATGCCTGAAGTCAATGGTAAATCAATGACTTACAACGTATAGTGGGATTATAACTGATATGTCTTTTGACTTGGTCAAGAATAATTGTGTTATAATACATGCAATTGACTTGGTAATTCTATTGTACCATTAAGTTTTACTTTGTTGGTAAATAGATAAGCCAAAGGTAGATGGTTATCTTAAATATTGTTAGATTATCTTACAATATTAATTCTAATAAAATACCATAGTTTTATGGTATGTTCAGTTAGAAGAATCAAAATCTATTGGTATGTTTGATTCAAGATAACTATAGTTTCTTCCACATATTATCAAGGTTAGAAGATTGAGTATAGTTTGAATATACTCAATAAGACTCCAACCTAGAAGATTGATAAGACACCATTTGTTTATGGAATGCGATGAATCACATTAAGTCTTATAATGAAGTTCTGAATTTGTTAAACTACTTGTAAAGTGGGTTGTAACAAACTAAAGTCATGAACTGTCAATGTTTTGTAATATCCCAAAAGAGAACAATGTATTGTTGCTCTACTTGCTAAACTATTTAAAGGTAATATTTAAATTGTTAAAGGAAAGTGGGAGTTTTGGTTTAGATCTTGAAAGATTAAAGTTACAAAATACATAATCTTCTAAAATACACTTGCAAATATCATGATGAGGCTAAACATGTAAATGATAAACCTCAATATGATGGAATTGTCATTCATAGATCCGTAAGGATATCTCAGATATTTAATATGCTGAGGATTATGTGTTACATGATCATGGTAAGCCTGTTAATCATGATGATGAATTTACCAAATGTTGAATTGTGGTAAATTAATCATACTATGAATGTTGAGATGTTGTCCATAAAGATAATCAATTTTAGATACTTGGTTTATCTAAAATGAAGATGATTTTCTTCAAAAGATGAAAACCTTAGTGGTTTAAATCTTTGTGTAGAAATCATATGGACAATATTGTACACATATTTAATGCATGTCTAGTGATAATAATATTAATCATATTTAAGCGATTAACTATGATTGAATATTCTTTTCTAGATACATTAAATAGAAGTACAAAGATTATAATTGTCATACTTAGTTTCATTGATATGAAATTTTGACAATAAATATCAAAACTCTTTGTTGTGGAATTACTTTTGCGAGGACGATAAGTAATACAAAGTAGTTTTATGAATTCAAATAATCTTTGAATATGTACAAAATGCAAGAATCCATGAATGGATATATGCATGCATCTATGAGATGATTCTTATATTTAATATTAAATCCATGTTTGATTTAAAAAATTAAAATAAGATAGCTCATAAGTATTCCTGAAAGCTAGTGGGAGTATTATTTCCTTAAATCTTATATGTTGTATGGGCAACTACATTCCACCTCAATTAAGTTTTAATTGGGGATGAAACTTCATTTGTAAGATTTGGAAATAAAACATACAACCTTGGAATATATGTTTATTACTATAAACATATGCGGTAAATAAATGAGTCTAAAAGAATATGATGGATACATATCTTTGACAAGATAGAATATGAATGAGATCTTAAAGTCTAACTTGAAGATTCATCATGTACATCATGTTGTGTATAAGATTGTTGTATCATGCTTGATTACAAGATGATTTGACAACATTGAAAGTTGTTAGTGTAATAAATATTTTAAAAGGAAATATGTTTGGATTTAGAATCACATTTCACAGTCTGGAGATGCTCCTAGATTCTATGGATGAAATTATGGCAATTGTTTCATAATTGTCATTGCCAACAAACTTGAGTTTTGGTAGGCACCAACATTACACTATAACTGTTCAAAGTTTACGGATGTTTAAAGAGCATATTGTTGTACACAATGATGCTAGTATAATTGAGATGACACTCAATTCTAGTCATGGTATCGTTGGTGATGACCATGTTGACTAGTTATGCTCAACTAAGAGCATAGTTGCATTATACATTAAATAATAAAGAATACTTTAAACTTTAAAGTTTTGAAAGATGTTTGTCATAAAAGGTGGTTCAGTTGTCACGCACCTTATGGAATGTTATGACAATATCAAGATATGTAAACACATACAAGAAATTCACTTATTGAATTCTTGAAATAAGTATTCTCAAAATTCCTATAGATCAAAGTTAATTGAAATTATGCCTTGTCAACAAGTATGATTCTCATGACTTGTGGCAAAATTCATTAACTAGTATTATCATGCATTGATCTATTTAGTATTTGGATAAAGGATGTTAAACAATTATTATTTATAATGATTTAAAGTACGGTATACGTTTAATTTCATTTATATTATTGTGTCCTGTATTTGCATGTTTAAATCCTTGAATAACTTAAGTTATTCTAAATAGTCCGTTGTCAATCAATAACATGGGAATGATATTGAATTAAGACAAATCTGAGTATTAGTTAGAATATACTTGAAAGTATATTGATGCGTAGCATTACTAATTTCAGATGATATTCAATGAATTGAGTATATGACTTATCCCACCCACATGATAATACTTTATGGATCTTAGTCATTAAGTACATCATGAATATTTATCCTCGACTTGAGATACCGTGAGAAATGTCATGGATGTAGTGCATTTCGTGAAGCAATCTAACGCTATACGTGAATCGGTAGTTATAAGGGTTGTTTTCGTGAAGTTGCAAAATTTATGAATTCGTCGTAGTCAAATGGGATTTGTTTCCTTCAAATTTATTTTGAAGTATAATATCATTGGGCCCTCGTAGGGTTGTCAAGATATTTGCATGGCCATGCCCAAGGTCTTCTGGAATATGTTCAGAAAAATTGGTAATCTTGATCAATCACATAAAGCGAGAAACAAAATAGTTAATTAAGAAATAAGTGAGATCTATATTCTTATTAACATGGTATTAGAAACAAAATGATGAATATGATGATGAATCATCGAAACTTGGTTTTTCTCCAGAAAACCATACACGAGTTGTACCGGGGGCATTGGCGTGTTGCTAGACGCTAACCAATGTCATTTCACGTTTTGTAAACATATCCAAGTGGAGTCGTTGGAAATGTATATATTTACAAATACGTAAATGTCCAGATTCGAACTCGTGACCATGGGATTGCACACATTAGCGAATGAGAATTAAAGTTAAATAATTAATGTTAATGTTTACGATTAATTATTGCACATAAAGTCCGTCTAACGATCGTTAAGTATTTAACGGAAAATAACTAACGACCGTTAACTATAAAGAGAATGACTTGTAGTGTAAAATCTTAAAATGGAAAAGATATGGGAATCCCTTTGGGGGCTTCACATGGCCAGCCATAGGGGGGCTTCTCCAAGCCCAAACCCTAACTTGTTCTCAAAGATTTGTAAACACTATATATACAGAGGCTAGGGTTTAGGGTTTCTCATAACTTTGTGCATTTAATTAACCCTAGATCTCTCCTCTCCTCTCTCTTGCTAGTTTTGGCCGAAACCCTCCTCCAAGGGGTGTTTTGGTTTTGTTTTTTCATAAAACAAGGACTTGTGTTAGATCTAGCAATCGCTTGATTCGTTGGTTAATCTCGTGTACAAAACCGTGGTTGTAAGACACTATTCTTACACCAATTGGTTTGAGTTGTAAAACGGTAAGGGACAACTCTTTAAACCACTTCATCTGTTTTGTTCAAGAGATCTGACATTTGCAAGAGGTATGTTATGCATCTTTCAGTTAATTTTTTATTTGTTATGATATTAAGTCTTCCGCTGTGTACTCTGTGGTGTCTACATGTTTTATTGTATGTCATGTATCTTAAACTCAACAATTATCTCAACTCGTGGTATTCAAGGTGCACTCTCTGATATCTTAATAAAAGTTATAAAATATGAGATTTAACTAGTTAAGGGTGACTTAGTGGTAAAAAGGCTTGTAACTATTATTTTAAAATGCGTGAGGTTTTAAGATTAATTCATGCTATGTGCAAACAACTTTAAGTGGCCACGTCAAGGCTTTACATGGTTTGAGTCTGTGTGACGATGGGTTCAAACTCCTTGGATTAGTCGACTAAAAGATCGAAAACTAGGGTTATGAAAAAAAAGAATATGAGAATTTCACATTAAATTTTTAAACTTTCAGCTACGTCTCCGGCTAGTTTGACAAACAATTTTATATAAGGCTTTTGCATATATATCCTTGGTAATTTCAAAAATTATATATATATCTTTTTGATGCATTAAAAGCATTGTATTTTATGCATAAAAAACTGATACAAAAGATATACATGTAAGTATTCATTCTGGGAAGGATATATATGAAATTATGCATAAGAAAAATAAGCGCAACAAAATTAATTAAATTCTCTTGTAATTACCTTTGTACATATCCCATAAACTTATCTACTAATCGGATGTTGGTTATTTAACAACTGACTTTGACAAAACATATTAAACCTTACTCACATGATCGAGGCGAGCCAAGGGTGTTTAGATGGTGCCTGCCACCCCCAACAGCCCGCCTATCGTAGCTTGATTTCCGCCACACTTCACGTAGTCTTCAATATTGGCCCTAGGCGAACCGAGCGATGGTCAAGGCATAAAATTATGTTGTGTTTATGATGGAGAACGTCCAAATATATTTGTTTTTTGAACAAAGATCTTCTTATTCGATGCGTAGAAAAAAGAGTTTGGGTTTTGTTTCTATGGGGAAGATGACCAAAAAAAGACACATCCGTGTTTACTTGTGGGCCAAAGGAAAAAAAGCTTTTGTATTTCCCTATCTAGATGTAAAATTTCGTCTATGCCCTGCCAATTTAAATTTTTTCTAAATAAGCCCTAGTCATAAATATGCTTTTAAATTTTTAGTTAAAGAACGATGCTATTAAAATGAAACTCAAAAGAATACAATTATTTGAAGTGTCATTTACAATCTTATCTATTATGTATCTTTTAAGATTTGAATAGTACCAAATACTTCTTAGTGACAATTTGTTACGTATAGTTTGACTTTAGGAATTTCATCTAAATAATCCCTAAACAAAAAGGCTTATATGATGAAAATAAAAGAATAGTGATACATTCAAAAAGGAAGGCACAACTTGTTATTGCTATTGTAGGGTACTCGCGCGTTATAGCGGCAAGTACCCTGTAATTAAAGTTTAAGCTTCGATTAAAGTTTAAGCTTCAATAATATAACAATGACGAACCGATTAATCGAAGGAAAAATGATCACAATCCGACTCAATCCACTGCTTTTACCGGTTCCCGATTGGTCCTTTTCGCTTGCTTTCAAACGGCTTTTATCGGCTAACCGAACCGATAATGACTTTGGATTATGGTTGAACCGTTGGTCCGGTCCAGCTTTTCAAAATCATACGTACCATCAACTTATTAAGATATAAATTGTTTAAAACTTAGTGTGTTTAATGTTGTATTTTTAATTTTAAGATTTTGATATGTTAGAAAAGTCCTTTGTGCTTTATAAGATAGTTAGATAATCAAATGAAACTAGTCATCTTATCGAGAGTTTGAGCGACCTATTAATTGTTTATTATTGTTATATAACAAGTAATTACTACTCTTAACTCAAATTCCCCATCCGCCGCATACGATTTTGAAATCCAACAATATTTACTTCATACAAAGAACTTTAACACTTGATTTAGCCAACTCACTGTGCTGTGGCATCGGGCTACTTGCTTTTGGTTCTGTGTTTTGTCTTGGTAGGTGTTACAAATCCATCTTGTGATCTTTGTGTGACCATAATTCATCTTGTGAACACATTAATCTTTGGTCTCGTTGAACAACAATAGACGGACGAGTTAAAGATTATATACTTCTATATTTTATTGCTTGAGGACAAAAGATTCCAAAATAATGCATATAGTATCTACAAGAAAATAAAAAGCCACCTAACTAAAATCTTATACTCCATGAGATGAAGTAAAATAAAATAAGATAAGAATATTATACCAATTCACTAGACCATAACTTTTTTAAAGACTAAATAAATCCAAACAAGAATATATTACGTACCACATGATATAAGTAGACGGTTGCTGGCGTGACAAAAGGCAAACGATGTTGTAAAACCTGGCATTCTAGTTAGTCAAAACAGGTAAAGACATTAATGACGTTTCCTATGGTTGATAAACAACCTCATTTTGGTCTTACCAAACACACTTCTATATTTACTACATGCAACAAATATAAAGCTCGATCACACCTTAGCCTTCTTTTCATAATCACTTTAATTTATTATATAGATTGACCATATTTCTAATGGCTTCTAAGGATGCTCATCTTTTATCATCCTTTGTTGCCACTTTAGTTTTTATGATTGCTTTCGCAGTTGTTAACGCTGCTGTCGATTCTGGTAAACCCGGGGCTTTGGGAGCTTCTTATATCTTTGGAGATTCTTTGGTCGATGCCGGAAATAATAACTTTTTGCCCACGTTATCTAAAGCTAATATTAAACCTAATGGGATTGATTTTAAACAGTCTGGAGGACAACCTACGGGTCGGTATACTAATGGTAGAACCATTGGAGACATTATTGGTATGATCCTTATAAACTCTAAACTCGTCATCTTTAGTTGGATATATAATTTTTGCATTTGTCATTTGTGAATACTAACAAAGTGTTTTACATTTATATATAGGGGAGGAGCTAGGGCAACCACGTTTTGCGGTGCCGCTTCTTGATCCTAATACCACTGGAGATGTGATTTTATATGGTGTGAATTACGCCTGGTGGTGGAGGGATTATGAACGCCACTGGGAGAATTTTTGTGTTGTAAGCTTGATACAATAACAATAAACTTTTTGTTCTAACTACTATCGTATTGGGACGTTGGTAAATAATCTAGTAATGAAAAATCTTAGCTCCATGCTAATAGGATGTGTTTTTACAGGTGAACCGGTTATCGATGGACATCCAGATAGATTACTTCAACATCACAAGACAACAGATCGATAAACTCCTTGGTCCATCAAAAGCAAAGGAACACGTTATGAAGAAATCAATATTCTCAATAACAATCGGATCAAACGACTTTCTCAACAATTATTTGCTTCCGGTTCTCTCCATTGGAGCTAGAGTCACACAAACACCCGATTCTTTCGTGGATGATCTCCTTAGTCACCTCAAATCCCAGCTTACCGTAAGTCTCACCTTACAACTTAGGATCACATTACCACATAGGAATTAAGTTGCAACAACTACTTTAACTTTATTTGGATGTAAAATTTATTGCAGAGACTTTATCAGCTGGACGCACGAAAATTCATTTTAGGAAATGTTGGGCCGATAGGATGCATTCCATATCAGAGAACGATCAATCAACTGAAGGAGGACGAATGTGTGGCGTTGCCTAATCAACTCGCCCTTCGATACAATGCTAAATTGAAGGATTTGGTTGCACAACTGAACGATAATCTCCTGGGGCTACTTTTGTTCATGCTAACGCTCACGACTTAGTCTTGGAGCTCATTACGAACTATGATAAATACGGTAACAATCTATATATATTGTATTGCAATTTTAAGTTTAGATTAAGTTATGTTAATATTTTGTATTGTTGAATGTTCTAGGATTTAAATCAGCAAGTAAAGCATGTTGCGGGAATGGAGGTCAGTATGCAGGTATAATTCCTTGTGGCCCAACGTCGAGTTTGTGTACTGACAGAGATAAACATGTGTTTTGGGATCCTTACCACCCTAGTGAAGCTGCAAATATTCTTATCGCTAAGCAATTACTTCAAGGTGACCCAAAATATGTGACCCCAATGAATCTAAAAGAACTTCGTGATCTAAACCTATAGATACGATCAACGATCAAGTGGTGCTTCGCTTTTTGTATTGTGGATATCTTGATGTTTTATCATTGCGGTTATTGTGTACTCTCTAGTTGATTTTATACATGTATGTGAACTGGAGCATGTGTTTCCATTCAAATAATCTAAAGATTGATTTTGTCTACTTTTGTTGTTCACTACATTGTTAACGACCACAACCAAAGGGCTTTTGGCCTAGTTGTACATTCATTGTGTAATGTTAAGGTGTTCCTCCACTACGAGGTTGAGGGTTTGAATCTCGTGTTGAACAAATGTGTTATTAAGGGTTTGTGTGAGTTGTCTTTCAAATATTACAGTGTCGATGACCAACAGAATTATATATAATAGTTTTAATTCGTTACACGTCGCATTAATGTATACTAAACTAGCTGGGTGTATCAATGTGATCCAATATGTATATAAAAGAACTAAGGAAGACAATCAAGCTCAAGACAGTCAAGCACAAGCCAGTCATAACTACACAAGCACCAAAGTCAACTACATGAAGTCTGCAACAAAGTCTCTGAAGCCAAACAAGCTACAGTTGCATCTCAAAGCTCACAGGAATTGTAGTGTGGTAATTCAGTAGCTTTAGATAGTTTAATTAGTTTAAGTATCAGTGTAATTGTAATTCTAGACAGTTTTGACTTTGACTTTCTGTTTTGTATAAATACTCTTTTGTACCCATTTTATCAGTTAGTGAAATACAACAACATTTCCCTCCACAATGTTCTCTTTCTAATTTCTCAATATGGTATCAAAGCATATCTCTGCTCAACCATCATCACCACCACTATTCCGCCACCAATAAATGCTCCTAAGAAACTTTTACCAATAACTGCTCCTAAGAAACTTTTAACTAACTCCGATCAATCTAACAACTTTTAACCACCACAAACCACCACCATTTACCACAAAACTCATCAAAATTCATCAAACAAACCATCATTACAACCGCAATCATATTCTAATCATCATTATCAACTCAAATAATCACTTTACAACACAAATTTCATCAAAATCAATCAAATTCATCATAAAATTTTCAAATCAAGAAAATGGTGGGAACTTCACAAAACAATCAAAACACACATGATTCACTACATACAACTACAAATTCAATCAATGATGAGATTACATCCAATCATCCTCTATATCTTCACCAAACAGATCATCCATGATTAGTCTTGATCTCAAAGAAGCTAAATGGATCAGACAATTATAGTTCATGGAAAAGATCACTCATAATTGCTTTGAATGCTAAGAATAAGATGAAAATCATTACTGGAGACTTAGCTGAACCACATGCTAATTCTGAGTTAAGAGCTCTTTGGGAAAGGAACAATGATATGTTGATTTCTTGGATTCTTAACACAATGAGTGAACAAATTGGAAACAACTTGAATTTTATCAATTCTACTTCAAAGTTATGGATGGAATTGCAAGAACATTATGCTCGATTGGTGGTCATAGAATCTACCAATTGAGTAATGACATTGTGCAGTTGAAGCAAGAAAATTATTCGGTGGAGGTATACTATCACAAGCTAAAAGGTCTTTGGGATGAATTTGATGCAGTGGAGGCACCATACTTGTGTTTGTGTTTGTGTAACTGTGCAAATGGTAGGATCAATGGAGAGAGAGAGAGATCAGAGGAAAAGATTGATATAGTTCTTGATGGGGCTTGATGAATATTATTCCAACATTAGGGGAAAATATTGCTTATGCAACCATTACCAAGTGCTGCTAAGGCTTACACCATGGTTAAACAAGAAGAAAGCAAAGGGAAAGTATCACACCAAAATCTGCAACATCCACCATCCTAACAACTTTTAAAATAATCAGAGGTATAATGCATCTGGTAGTTCAGGCAGTGATAGGGAGTTCGGGGTCGAAAAACTTCCTTTTCCGTGAGCAAGCTTTACAACCCTCTAGGCAGTGTACCTAATCGTTGCAGTATAGTATGAGTAAGCCCAGGGGGTTGATCGTTCTCTAGGAGAATAAAGATGCTAGGTAGAGATGTATGATGAGAAGGTGAGGTTGAAGGTGATTCTTTTTTTTAGTCTTTTTTATATTTTTTAGAAAGAAAAGTAAAATCTCGGGGTATAGGAGTGGGGGTGGTACTTCAACCAATTTTAACTACTAATTATTTCAACTAATGACTAAAGAAAAGAAAAGATAAGCTATGTATTGAATGGTGTGTTCTTATGATGATTAAAAGTGTGTTTACTTAGATGTTCTTACTCCCTAGTTATCTCTTATTGGTCGGTTGAATTGTCACATCCTCATCTTAATTGGTGCGTTGTATTTCGTGTGGTCATAGGGGGTTCCTAATTCCCTAGTTCTATGAATTGTAACTTTCATCTAGACTATCCGGGATCGCCAAGTACCATAGTATCTCCCCCGAATACTCTATTATCCAAAAGCTACAACTCACACAATAAACACAATGATGGCTCAAGTGCACTCTCAAGCTTTATGATATTTAGGACGTTCAAGCTTGCAACAATTAAAGAAGAAGTCAGTTTTCTTTACTCTAGCGTCTACCAATTAAGACAAGAGACAACCTAACAATAATTAACAACTAGCTTTCATAGATCTAAGCAAACACAATAGTAATTTAGCTACTCATGATAGATAAGTGTAACAATTCGCATTTTCGGGTTACTATTCACTTTTACTATTCACTTCCTAAATTTTTATTTCACATTCTCGTAACTTAACCTATTTTAGTGATAACCCGAGAATTTGACACTCGTCGGGTCATTTTTGCAAATTTCACGAACCGTGTCTGAGATTTACGTTTAGGTTCAAAATACATTTAGGCATCCCGATATGTCCTGCAACATTAAAAACAAGAGAAATATAGGTTTTCACATCATACGACAGCTTTATAAGTTTTGAAATTTTACGTTTTCGGTTTTTCGTTTACGCGCTTTTACGATTTTAAGCCTACGGTTTTAGGTTTTCACGACTTTAAGCATCTCGATAGAACTTATCACTCATATAATATTACTAATATAGAGTATATTAACAATTTTAACATATTTACAAGTTTCATATTTTTAGGATACCCGATTTTAAGTTTCGTGACTTTACGACTTACAGTTAGCGATTAACGGGACCAAAACTCACTCCGTAAAGGCAAGATGATTAATTAAAACTCTTAACCTCCTCAAAATAGCCATATGTATCATTTTTGGTGGCTAGGTAGGGCACATGGCATGGTTAGAATGTATCTAGATAGATTTGTTACACATATACTAACTTAGTAACTAAGTTTCCTTAATCTTGCAACACATGTCTCCCTTAACTAACAAGGCTTATGAATCATACATTCCTAACCTCCTCAAGATACTATATAAAACCCCCTCCCCCTCTTGTAGTCATTCACAACACAAAACAAACACAAACACTCTTCATTCAAGTTTTACTTCAAGTATTCCAAGAGAAATTAAAGGCCTAGTAAACCTCTACATGAATCTAGTGTTTTTTTGGTGATTTCATGGTTGGATTAGGAGCTACATGATGGTCTAGGGGCTGAATAAATAAGGTTTCTACAAGGTCTATATCAATGTTATCAAGGGTTAGCAACAGTTGTGTTGAAGGATTGGAAGTTAGGGTTTTCAATTGAAAGGTTTAGATCTTGTCATAGTTCATGATTTCCCTTTTCATTAAGGCCAAAAGTTGTAAGGAAACCTATGCTCATCATCCTTATTTTGTTTTCATAATCTCTATATCTTATATATGTCTTGTTATATTGATCTCATGATGTACAAATCCTTAAAACAAGTATAAACTTATAAATCATTTTATGTTATCATTTATAAAACAAACAAGTAAACTAGTAGGTTATGCTACGATAAAAGACTAGAAACATGTACGTATAGACTTGAAAAAAAGCTTATATAATATAGAGGATCTTACAAGGAAAACGTAGCAATTTGAATCACCCAAAATGAGTACACGAGTAAAAAGATATGATCAAAAGAAGTTAGCAAAACCAAAACGCCGAAACTGCCAAATTGAAACTGTTAAGGGTCTACCCATTTTTTCAAGGCCTTCTGGTCCATTTCAAAAAAAAAGTTAAAACACGAAGGTTGTCCGGAACGACGTTTTCCTTACATGTCAAAGAAGCTCGGGCCCTGAAAACGCTTAAAACAGACCATTATCCTTCAAAAACTGAAACTGCCCTATATATATAGTCTCACGACTATACTTTTGTCACAACTAAAGGCAAACTAAGAGGCCTAATGGCCTTAAGCCGAGACCACAGCCACGGCTAAGGCTAAGGCTGAGTCTCAATGCCATGGTAGCCGAGACCATAAACCAAAGGCCTTAGCCTTGACAAACCAAAACGTATACAATAAAATTTGGATCTACTCCCTCCATAAACCATGAAACTTTACACACTTACTCGACATTTAAAACTCACTTGCGGATTATGACCAAACATATTTTGTAACCACTTAACTTATATGTCAAATGATCAAACGAGCAAAACATATGTATTTCCATGTCGAATACTACAACACTAGGGAACTTCATGTGAGGGGTTCATTAGAGTAAAACCGTCGACGAGTTGTGGATTGACGAATTAAAGTGTCCTGGCTCCTCGAATGTTTACTACATGAACTCTGGATTATGATGGCCCGAACGGGAGTGCGAGATATACAAACAAAAATCGTTTCATAAACAAACATACATGAAACTGCCAAGTACTATATCATGATCAATATATAGACGTATATTGGCTTGTTTATACTTTCGCATCGTTATTCCAAGCCTAAGACACGACATTATATTCTAGGTTACGCATAGAGACTTCCTGGCTTATCCATCAATTTCGTTATCCGTTTGATATCATTGTTCACAAAGGAATTCGAGCCCCACTTTTACTCATTTAATTATTTTATAAACTCTTTGGGGAGATACATGCTCAACTACTTGCTTTTACTTTCACAAATACTCTAAACTTTAACATATTACTGTGAGTTACATAGTCCCACTTTTTCTCATTTAAATTACTTTACTCTTTGGGGGATACATGCTCAATTATTGACTTTCACAAGTACTCTAAACTTTTAAGGATTACCGTGAGTCATAGCCCCACTCTTACTCTTTTAATACTCGTTTTACAAACTCTTTGGGGGAGATACATGCTATAGTTTTTATAACGATCACAAATACTTGAAAACTATACCATGTGCTAATTTAGTCAAACATGATGTATTATTATCATATTTGGTCAACATGTGCGTACCAATAAATGTCTTAATGCATAACTATTACTATGTATTTGTTATGTGCGGGAAGTGGTTCCCAGTATGTGCTGTTTAGTCAACATGATGCATTATTATCATATTTGGTCAACATGTGCATACCAATATATGCTATAATGCATGACTATTACTACGTGATTATTATGTGCGGGAAGTTGTTTCCCAGTATGTGTAGTTTGTTGTGCATCATGACTATATGTGGAAAACTCTTGTGAGTGTTGGATCGGTCCTAGATAGATCTTTTGAGTGGTTAAAATAGGTAGAATACTTATGTAATCACAAGCAAACTACAAGAGAGACTCTAACAATAAACTGATATTTACGCGGAATATAAACAACAGAGTTAAAGAAGAATAACTAAATAACAATGATCCTCTATGGATCTATATTACTAACTATTAAAAGTGTTTTTCAAGATGTACATTCTTCATAGCCGATGGTTTCTTTTATACTACAAGAAACCCTAATCGGCATTTACTAGAAAACGTGTAGAGGAGATATGCATATCACTTCCTAATTTATCTCATGCATATCCCCTGTTAGGAATTAGAATATTCCTTAGTGAAGAGTCGGTCACCCCAAATGTTATCTAGCTTAAGTTAGCTTGTAGACTTGTCGTTATTTACGTTATTAAGTTGTTTATTAGTTAGTTTGTAGCGTAGTTTAGTTTAGAGCAACACCGTGGAGGAAGGACGGGTCTTTACCTCTCAGACACCGATCCACAGCCGATAGGAGGTCGATTGAGTAGAGAACTATAAATACCCCTTCCATCCATGGAAGGGGTGGTGCTTCTTCTCATTCAATCTAATATTCCATACTTTGTGTAAACCTCTAGCAAGAACACCCTCTCTCTTTACTAACTCTCTAACTATGGAAAACATGTATTTTGATCATCCAAGACCACCCGAATCATCAACACAATAAATATAACGATCCTTCAATTGGTACAAGAGCCAAGGTTTTTGTGTTGTGTTGATTTAGTGTGGTTTTTGATATATGTTTATACTGTTTCTGTGCTACTGTTATGAGTCGAAATTTTTTCTTTTTTCTACCTTTGTGGTTAACAGTTTTACACATGTGTTACTTGGTCAATGTCCAATATAATATTTACATATGATTTGTGTCAAGCGTGTGTCCAAAGAACAATATTGTAACTCGTCATCTATTTGTTTTTGGTACAAAAGCTGTGTTATTATAATGGTCAGTTCTCTATGGTCAACTGGTAACTTTTCTTGGTCATATTCATAGGTCTAAAAAGCAGTCTGGGTCATTTTTTTTGGGTTTAAGTAAGAAATGGTTATAAAGCTTCTTCCTAGCGAGTTGCCATGTTCTTATTAGCGACTTGTCAAAACTGTCCAAATACATTGCATGTTCTGTAGCGACTTTTACCTGGTAGCGAGTTGTACTGCAGTTTTTTTATAGCGACTTGTTTTTACAAGTCGTAGCGAGTTGACTCTAAAAATGTCCAGATTCATGGTATACCTAGCGACTTGACTATTGAGTCAACGGTCGTAGCGACTTGTCGTAGCTACTTGTCGTAGCGACTTGTCGTAGCGACTTGTCGTAGCGACTTGTCGTAGCGACTTGTCGTAGCGACTTGTCGTAACGACTTGGTACAATTTAAGGTCTAGCGACTTGCCAGAGAAAGAAGAAGATGAGAAGATGGAATGACCACGACCACATAAACTTTATATCATAAACGACTCGACCTCAGTGCTTAACATCATCAGTCCATGAGTACAAAACCAAATTCAAAATGAAAAACCATCAACTACTAATCTCAGATTCTATTCGTGCTTACATGAAAACCATCAAGACCACCATGGGTCTATACACACGAAAGTATCATCATCACGGATCCAAGACAACATATCAAAACAATACTCCATCTACAAATCCCAATCCTATTCATCCACCATCTCCTATCTCATCTAATCAAGACTCGCGACTCATAAAGAAAAACGACTCATTCTAATACAATCTCGTAATAGGTTCGATTATGTGTCTAATCTCCACAAAACTTTGTTTGTGTGAACTGCTTTCATCATAGACCTGTTTTTCATCTAAATATCCGAATACATAAGATAATCAAAATAACAAGTATGTTATTTGATCTTCTTGATTCGCTTATAAGACCACTTCACAAGACAAAGGTATCAACAATAATCTATTAACACCTTCCATCTCGCTCGCTTAACATATATAATCAAGAAGGACGAAGTAAACCTACCGTTTCTCTTTGATTAGATCTCAAAACCATGTTAAAGTATTCAAAGATCTCAAAACCATGTTAAAACCTACCTTGCCATCACGTAAAACCCCATGCCAACCCTGTGGCGAGGTCACGACAAACGGTTGAACACTCATGTTAAAGTATTCATAGAATCGTTTGGATGGGAGAAAAGTATATGTGATAGGCAATTATTTTGATGTGGATGATTATGTTTTGGAAGTGAGACAGCAGGAGGATGGGAGGCGGATATAAGAGAATTTTTAGGTTGTGTGTGAGTAATTTTAGGTCAAATGAGAGTGTGGTGCCTTTTATACTCCCCTAATTATTAGGGTTTAGATGTACTGATATCTTACTGGATTGTATATCATGTCACATGGGCTTCAAACGTATGAGAAATCTTGTGTGGGCCGTGACTTTTGAAGAGGTGTGGGCTCGGTATGGATCGAGGATTAATGTCATTTTGCGTTGTTTTCTTCATCGCAGAGGCGTGGTTACTTGGATTTTTAAGTGATAAATCATGGGCCTCTTTGAATAATATTGGTTGGGCATCACACTCGTGTTTCATGGATTGAACTTGTGTCACAAACACATGAACAAACTATCATAAATACCGCCTATATATACTCACTTATATTGGATACATATTATGATAGTTTTGGGATTATGTGTTATGTATACTTTGTGACATAAGGAGTGGTATATTGGTATAAATTTCACAAGGATTCACGCTTAAGGATATTTGGTCATCAAATTTGATTTTCACATGGGCCCCGAACGAATTTAGTGGTATTTTGATAAGAGATTTATGCAAATGGGCCAACGATTTAATGTCGAGATTTAATGATAAGATTTGTCGATGAGAGTTGATTAAGAGACTTATTGAGTTATGAGATTTGATTGAAGAGAGTTAATGATGAGATTTGGTGTGATAAAGAAACTTGTTGTGTTATGGGGTTTGATACTTTGGGTTATACATTTTCACGGAGTATACTATTTCACGGCTTGAATTGATGGTTGAACAAAGGTGACTACGGGGTTGTTTGGACGGTATTTCTTATTTGGATTTGCAGTAAGATTCTCCGGGCGCGTTTACTTATTTCGTCTTCTTTCTTGCTACCTTTCCACGAAGATGACTTGTTTGGGCTTTTATAGGTGTGATAAAGACTTGGCTATTTAGTTACGTTTGTGATTCTTTCTCGCTTAACAACGTAGCTATCACTTGTGTCTCACTCTTTTGAGAATGTCAAGAGGTTTTGTACATTGGGTACACCATTTCTTCTTCACAAGGATTAGTACAAGTTTAAGTAACAACTGAAAATTCTACTCATGATCAAGTTTGGTATATCGGGTTTACTTCTCCATGTGGTCATTACAATAGCCGATGATATAGCGTGATTGATGTGTTTTCCAAAGTGTTGATTGGATGGTTGATGATGTTGTTGGATAATGGACCGCTGATGAACCACGATGTTCCCTAAAATGATATTCTCTCGAAACCAAAGTCGTTATTACATATCAAGTCGACATTGTTTACGGTTTTGTCTTGATTTTGTAAACTCCTCGCGAAAGAACCTATTTCTCGGTTTAAATCATAGACTTGTAAAATCCGTGATAATGGAAACATCCCGGTATTAGTAAAGTGCATTTCGGATCTATCTTACGGTTTATTCTTGGTTTTGTAAAATCTCGCGAAGAAACTATTTCTCGGTTTAAACCATAGAGTTGTAAAATCCGTGATGATGGAACCATCTTGGAGAAGAGAAAGTGTAATTCGGGTCTTTTGATGCCGGTGCCACGGTTTCGCTTGAAGAAGGGATAAAAGGTGTACTTCATGAATTGGATGTGTTTGGATATTCGCCATGGCGGTTTGGTTACTGCAAAGTTTTACGGGTTATGCTCATTAAACCATGGTCGGGATGAAACCATTATCATAGTTCACTTAAAAGTCTAAGGAGGCTAGATTTGAGCTTTTAACAAGATGTGACAACGGCGTTAATTCACTATTATTTATTTGAGGTTGAAGTGAATTATCACGGGCAAGTGTACTTAGTATCCGAAGGTATCGGGATGGATGGATGAAGATTCTTCATGATCCTTGTTCGAGCTTATTATCAAAAACGAAGACTTGGAAATCTAGTTATTTTTAGTGACTTTTACCTTTTCTTTTACCACTTGGGGAATTGGGCTCTTATCATCTCAAAATAACTATCACTTTAAGGAGTTACGTTGTAGTGCTCAAAGGTCACATTCAATTGTGGATTTTCAAGAGGTGATGTACGCCTTATACTTGATGGTTGGTAGGTTGAAGAGTATAGAGTACTTAGAGATTCAATGGAGGATGAAGTCTCGACACCGCTCTTTGTTACATATGTGCAAGTATAAGTCACGAGTTCGGATAGTTTACTTGGGTCAAATTAATCATATTGGGTTTTCTCCATCACCGTCACGACAAAGAGCCTCTTGAATGATAATGGGTTGATTACGTGTTTTGCCAAGAGATTGAAAAGAGAGATTTATGACGCCCTGCTCACTTCGATTCAGGCCTCAGACTCAAAGAAAAGAAATGTATACGTTTCAAGCGCTTTATCTTCGAAAGAAGAGAAATCTTCTTATGACGTTTGAACAACAACAGCTTCAAGCCTCGTTCCCTAAAGAAAAGGAATGTCTTCGCTAAATCTTCTTATGACGCATTATCTTGAAAAGAAGAGAAATCTTCTTATTATGACCATTCTCATCAACATGCTTCATACTTTTTCCATGCGCTTGGTCATCAAGTGAACCGGCTACCACCGATTGTTGTCTTATTCCACTTTCTCAACTATAATGACGATGACGACATCCCGTGTTGATTTTATGGGAGAAGTGTGAATAGACTACATTTGGATAATGTTCACTTGTTTAATCAAGAATGGCATCTCCGTATGCAATTCTTGAGGGGAGAAGTGTTAATTTTTTGCATTGTTGATTGATATTAGAGAATATAATGGTCATACGGCTCTAAACTCATGTAAGAACCGAGCTTCTTCTTATCGGATCATTGTTACATGGAGTTTCTTCTATGAGCCATTAGTTGACATCTTCACAAGTCGATATGAGTTTATTGACAAAGTGCTTCCTTAATGCTTCACGTGCACATCAACATGATGATTCCGAACAACCTTCGTTCTTGTTTGATGTGATTGTTTGCTTGGTATTACCATTTCGTGTGTTCGTTATGGCCCGATTGTTGATTTCCTTGATGAACATCTTTATGTTCTTGTTTGATTGGGAGGATTTTAGTTAAGGGATTTGCAAGATGTAAGTTGATTGGGATGCTTTTGGTGATGTTCTTGTTTTTTGAGTTGAAGATGTTAAATTTCTATTCCCAACCGGACAATCTTGAAGAAGGTCGAGTCTACAATCGTTCTACATATTCTACATGTTAGAAGACTAAAGACGAGTTGCATTTAACGATCTAAAGACTTCTTCTAAATTCATGGCATTTATCAAAAGATTGTCGGTCTAGGGAGAGCACTAATTGGGGAATGTGATATGTCAAATTTAATCCCAATTAGACTTGCTCACATTATTCAAGATGTTGATTCTCACAAGACTTCAAGCGATCTTCTCAACAAATTTCAAGTATTTGGGCATTCAAAGAGTTGTTGATTCCAAGTATCAAAACTAGAAAGGGGAAGGAGACAAGCATCTAAACACAAAGCGAGTAAACTTGATGAACTTAATACTTCTAAATAATTGAAGATATCCCGGAAGACAAATGTTATTACCGCAGAGAAACTCAAGGTTTGACTCATGGCGAGTAAACTTGATGAACTTAATTCTTCTAAGTGATTGAAGATATCCCGGAAAACAAATGTCATGACCGCAGAGAAACTCAAGGTTTTACTCATTAAGGCGTTTAGTGTTTATATTTCATCTACAAGGGGGAAGTGATGTTAGAGAAAGTTTCAAGATAAAAGAGGTACACCGGTGTGTGGTGATTTCGATGGTATCGCAATGATAAGGGAGAGAGATTGTGTACATTGGGGATGCTCAGTTGTTTCACTGAGTGCTTAATCGGTGATTCGAGATATAATCACTTATTCCGGAAGTTGACATCCGCAGATTGTCATCCGCAGAGATAATCGATGACTTGGCCGCTTCTTCAATGTTTTCGTTATTCATTCCTTGTGCATTGGTATACTGGATACTTGAGCTTCATACACGATCATCGGGAAGAAAAATGTGAACATGGAAGGTGTTTTCATTCCCCTCATGATGTGTATTCGGGAGCTCTTGGATATTGGTGTACTTGGTTCTTGAGCTTCATACACGATCATCGTGGAAGAAAAATGTGAACATGGGGAGGTGTTTTCATTCCCTCATGATGTGTATTTGGGAGAGTTCTTGAGAATTATACAAAGAGGTCGATCGCATCAATTCAACTACTGGGGAATTGTTCTCTTAACACCTTTGGAATGGATCGCTTCGAGACTTCACTAGAAAGGAAATTTGAGAAGAGGTATTCAAATGTGGGATGATACGTTCGTTCTTCTACTTGATGATATAACCCGAATGGAGATCCTCGATTATCGTTCTTAAAAGGAGCAATGAGATTTATGATAATGGTGTGCTTCTCCGTGCACTGGCTAAGGAAATCTTGAAATAGAGCTTGAATCGCTCATCACAAGGATTTTCGGTTTGGGGAAAGTCGCCAATGTCTCTCTTTCTCTTAGGCTCATGTTCTTTCTTCAATTCGGAGCCTCGGAAGCTTTGGTGGTGAATGTTTAAGAGATGATGACTTCTATCTTCTACAACGGGTCGCTCGATATCCTTATCTCGGTACTCGTATCATCATCTTCTTTTACTATATCATCTTCTCTATCTTTGTATATATTTATTAAAAAAAAAAAAAACCAAATACAAAAATATAAAACCAACAAAAAGAAAATAGAAAATATAAAATCAACAAAACCCATAAAATCGAAAATTTGAAAAGACCAAAATATTGTTTTTCAAGACATGTCTTCGTATCGATAACATCTACGGTCTTAGAAATGTCATTCAATAATGGCACGGACTTTAGATGAAGTTCGAAAGGAGGTGTAAATATTCTTTTCTAAACATGTCTTAAACTATGGCTTACAATTATTTCGATCAGAACCAGCGCTTTAAAAATGGCTTACGCTTACTTGATCTAACCGTGAAACTATGGCTTGCTATTATTTCGATAGCAACCCGCTCTTCAAAAGAAGGAAAGTGTTGCACTAAACATATTTTCAAAAATATCATGCACTTATCCTAAAACACTTTGAGGAAAGTATGTCAAGGATCATTGCTCCTACACAAATGTTTTTCCGTCTAAAATTCTTCCGAAAAATATTTGTTGTTTTCAAAAATGGTGGTAAATGAGTTGCTTTAACAACAATCGATTCGTAGTTTTATTAATTGCAAACTCAATCAATGACTTCACATTTTTAAACTTTTCACAAATTGAGTCATTGATTGAGGGGATAATGTTTTCAAATCTATATCATCTAACGGGCTTTCTTAATTATCCTAATATGCTTAATTGAAAATGATGTTAACCTATGTTGAAGGACTAGGTGCCTAGGATATGATTGCTAGGTTTAGATGATTAGAGTTTGATGTACACATTATTCCCATACATTTATATGATCCGATTGATATGTTACATTGACTTTTATTAGTCGATTGATGTTTGGGTGATGTCGACCACCATATATTTGTATGTGTGTTCACTAACGATGCGGTATATTGGTTATAAGAATGTTCCCGATCCGGATCCCACAATTGAAGATGATTGGATGCCAAAAGGAAAGGGTAACTATTTCTTGGGTTGACAAATGAAGAAACGGTGCTTAATTGGACTTCAATGGAGAGTTGCATCTGCAGATGGTTTTCTTCGCAGATGGTTTTCTTCTAGTGATTGAAGAAACGGAGCTTAATTTGACCTCGGTTGGCATTCAAAATGCAACGTGAAGAAGTCTCACCGCATCTGCAGACGGTTTTCTTCCAAGCCCTACAAAGAACAACGGAAGCTTCTCAACCACCTAACGTGTCTTTGTGTAGGATACCATTTTTAAACAATTTTGAATTATTTGATTAAATTGTTTTGAAAATGGAAAATATTGTTTTGAAAATTAATTGAACTAAATTTTGAAAATCACCGGACTTCTTTTTATCAAAACCTAAGTCACTCGCTTATTGACTTGGGTCATCGATTGAGGGAGAGTGATTTAAAATAAAATATTTTCAATCAATATTGCTTCATAAAAGTCCGGATTGTACAATATAAGTGGTGATCTAAAGATTTAATGTTATGTCATGGTATGATTTTCTTTAGAATCAAGGTCTTTCAAAATGAATTTTTTTTCGTTCTTGTTTGATTGTGAAATTGTTTTGTTTTACTTAAAAGATCTCTTAGAAACTATCATACCGACACTAACAATCTTTAATGTCTTAAATGGTCCTTATCATCATCTTTCAAAATTGAATCTTGCCACGTCTTTCCCCAAATTTTTCTAAATGATTTAAATCGGTTGGGATCAAAAATCTCAAATGGTTTGATATTTCGATCGGGTAGAGATCGTGATTTAAATCTCAAACTGTTTTAATGGAATCGATTTTAGTCCTTTATAGGCACTCCCGCCTCCATGTGCCAAACGACTTCAAATACACAATACACATGATGAGGAGGAGGATTTATCCAAAACAAGATGAGTATTTAAATCGGGCCACAAGTTCTCCCATGTTTTCTAAACCTTATTAAATCACTTGGGATCCAAAATCTCAAAGGGTTTGATATTTTGATCGGGGAGAATTTGTGATTTAATAATGAAATTTGATAAAGGTGATCATTTTGATTTAATTGTGCAGTCGCTTCTCAGATGTGCTAAACGCTTTGAATCTCGAAGCATATATTGAGGGGAGCATTTTTAATGATAATAAACTATCGAGGTGCAAATGCTTTTATGTGTTAATATAAAGTACCTTGATTGTGTTTTAAAATGGTTTCTTAATGGCGCTTGTGATTGTGGATGTGCTTCAAATTAACTTTTGCCTCTATGTGATAAAAATGATTTCAAAAATCCTATGCACATATTGAGGGGGAGAATTTTACCATGAAAATCAAATGGCTTTTTTGTATGAAAATTGTGATCAAAGAAAATATTTCAAAGTCCTCTTGCCTCCTTGTGCTAAACAATTTCTAAATCATACGCACATGTTGAGGGGGAGGTTTTCTAAATGATCAAAACTTTTAAGGTACAAAATGCTTTGATCTCGTATCACAAGTACCTTGATTGTTTTTCCAAATGATTTTTCAATTGGTTTTAAGGAAGAATGAACTGTACCAAAAGACCGACCAATTTACTTTATGCATGGTGTTATAAGGATGGTTAGGTTAGGTATTAGTTCCCACGATCCGCCGTAACCGGAGGGATCTACCTGGGACAATCCACTAGATAGTGTAGAGTCCTTAGGTATATTGAAAAAAGGAGAAAAGTGAGATATGGGAAGAGTGCGGATGAGACAGAGCTAGTCTTCGGAATAAACCCAACAAGGTTCTAGTTATGAAGTCTCGGTAAGCACCGAAGGGGTGAAGAATGAAAAAGAACCGAATGTGAAAAGGGTGAAAAGAAATAGCCCTCCATCAATTCAACCTTAGGGCAAGAACGGGTTCAATACATATGCTCTTGGTTGTTACTAAGGTAACACTGGTATTGAAGACAAGACGTCATGGACCCAAAGGACGATCGCACTAAACTTCCCAAGCCACTCAAGTTCCTCTTAAAAGGGCTTGTTTCATTCTCACGGGAACCGACATTATCTATCGACTTTCTCTAGAGATTGTTGATATTGAAGAAGGAGACCCTCTCCCTAGTCTCCGACACAGAACCAAATGTGCACTATTGAGTCTAGAGCCAAGAGATCATCCACAATATCTCGTTAGGACACTAAATTCTTGAAGACTTGCTATTTCACACAATGTGGAAAGTAAGAATATATTAAGAGTCCCACGATTATCCTTGTGGTATTGCGTAACATCCGAGTGATATGAAAATATTCACGATGAAGATGGAAATCCTTCTAGAGCCAACATCAAACAAGCTCTTGGTGGGTGACATGTGAGATCTTCTCGTAAGATCAAACTTGTGACAACCGGATAGAAACAATGGGCGATTCGGTCTTGAATCAACCTTGGTCCAGAATGGAATTGACAAATACTTTTGGAAAACCATTCGATGTGCAAACCTTCTTTCTCTAGCACGTCGAATGTGTACTTATGTTTTCAAAATTCAAAAGTATCTCGATTGAAAAATACTTTTAGAAAAACCGTTCGATGTGCGAATCTCTTCTTTTTGCTAGCACGTCGAATGTGTACTCATTCTCTAATACAAAAGTATTGTGATTGAAAATTGATCTTTCTCATAAAACCTTCGTCAGACATTGCAAAACTCTTTCTTCAAGCAATACGCGATTGTTTTTCAAATCATTTTCATCAATCGGTGAATCTCAATTATTTGGTTCACTCATTCCGTGTTGTCTTCTTTGAGACGTTCCGGTTTGAGAATAGCTAGAACAATTGCGAACCCTGTCAAGGAGATTCTTAGGAATCCTACCGATCACAAAAGACTTGTCTTGATCAACGGGGAACCGTGGGCGTGTACCTCAATTCAACGAAAGTGATCAAAGACACTTTCGTGTGCTTTATTGCTAATCGTCGTTTGCGGTACACCCCGACGATTGCGGTGATCGAAATTGAGGAGTCAATCCAAAGCGCATGTTCACAAGATCCACACTTAATTGAAGAAATCATGACGGTGCATATCTACATAACCCGGTTACGATATTTTATACTATGCTTATGCTTCTGTGCTACAAATATCATGAACCAAGAAGGCTTCCGCTACTCGATGGAAAGATGTCATGATTCAAAAGTGTGAGCATGTCGGTCCAAAAGTCACAACTTCACATGATGGCAACACAATAAAGGGTGATCCGAGATTTCATGTGGTTGATGATCTCAATGAAAGCTCAAGATCATCAAAGATGTGGATCGGTTCAAAGACCTCCACTAAAAGTACAAAACTATGCGGACTATGAAGAATCGCTACAAAAGCACAAAGATTGCGGAAATGAAGAATTCAAGTCTACGAGCTCAAGAACAAAGTCAAGAATAGAATGCTAGGATTCAAATGTAAAACATGGGGTGACCTCCTTGGGGAGATTGTTAGGAATTAGAATATTCCTTAGTGAAGAGTCGGTCACCCCAAATGTTATCTAGCTTAAGTTAGCTCGTAGACTTGTCGTTATTTACGTTATTAAGTTGTTTATTAGTTAGTTTGTAGCGTAGTTTAGTTTAGAGCAACACCGTGGAGGAAGGACGGGTCTTTACCCTCTGTATACCTGATCCACAGGCCGATAGGAGGTCGTTGAGTCTGTAAGTATAAATACCCCTTCCATCCATGGAAGGGGTGGTGCTTCTTCTCATTCAATCTAATATTCCATACTTTGTGTAAACCTCTAGCAAGAACACCCTCTCTCTCTACTAACTCTCTAACTATGGCAAACATGTATTTTGATCATCCAAGACCACCCGAATCATCAACACAATAAATATAACGATCCTTCATCCCCAACTTTAACAAACTAAATCTTATCATGGAATAACTATTTAACTAAATCAGGACTAACTATACTACCGGTAGGAACGACCAGTAGTAACTATACTACTAATGATACCAGCAGGAAGTATATACCTGCCAGTAGGAACTATTACTCTACCAGTAGGAACGACATACCTACTGGTATTACAATTTTAACTATATTTTACAAATATTCCTAACAACATGCATGTTTTGTCATGGATTAATTACATTTGATATGAATATGTAGTAATTGTTACATGTTTATGATTACATGCTTGATTATGCGATATATGTTAATTAATTAGGGTTTATTAGTAATTAAACCAGTATGACATGTTAATTACTAATAAGTTAATTAATTGTAAAATTGGGAAAGACCACAAATGTATCATTTTTTAATCAATTATGTGTGTTATTGTATATGCTTAACCTAGGGCTTACGCAATCGAGTAATCGATGTATACGGTCCATTTAGACCTTGCTCGAAAACAGGTGGCGGAGCCCTAGTTAAAAGTATACATGTTAATTGATTTTATTCAGCATGTTCATTCTTTTAGTTGGTTAATTTTTGTTTGCTTATTTGTTTATTTATTGTTTGAAAAACTGTAAACAAAGGGTAATTTTTTAATAGAAAATAAACCAGACTAAAAAATGATGAATTTTGATTTTCTTTTAAAAGTTAAATCTTAAACTTTTAGTCGATTGATGTTTTTTATAACAATAGTTAGAAAGGTTCACCTATTCTTGACAAACTATAAGAGAGGTATAATGAAGGTACGCATTAAATTGTGACTTAAAAGAAGAAGGTTTTTAATTGGCTTTTAAGCTGGCCGCTTCTCCGCTTCTTTGTGCGTTAGAATGGAGCTATCTACGACTATCTTTTATGTACAAAATCATATTAAAGGTGAATTGACCTTAATTTCACGCGCCACTTTTGTGGTAATTATCCGAATTACTTGGGTCTTTTGACTCATGCAGTATTACGATATAGTGGGTGATAATTATAGGTAATTATTTGATTGGTGAACCCAATACCCGATTAAAACTTTGTTGATTTAATCTTACTATAAAAACTAAATAGTAAAGTTTTGTTAAAACCTATGATACGTAGATGTGTGCATGCTTCTTCGTATATATTTTGATTGCACACATCAAAATGAGTACCATTTAAATTTAAGTTTATGCCATCTAATGAAATGGGAACACCTTATGTTGCCATTTACGTTACGTGCGACGTAGCTAGGTTGTAATCAAAGGGTAAATCTCCACTTGTTGTGAGATGGGCGTGGATGAATTTGCAGTTTCTTAAGTTGGATAACTTAATTGAGTTTGATAGTGAGACCTAGTAACTCAAGGCATAAGATAGGGATAAAACATGCTTGCATTGCAACTTGTTTGGAAAATATGTAAATCCCATAATGTTCTAAGAGTTAGAATCTAGAGATTGGCAATTGAGGTTCGACTCGTACCTTGTTGAATACTTTCATCACTAGTAGATCAACTGATGTAATGAAACTATATTAATTTGGATTCTAGTTTTTCAGGGAAAATTAAATGGTTATATGTTTATTTACCAAGGGCATTTAATTTTCCTGAAATGTTGAATTATCGAAAATAATAAAATTGAATTTTGTAATTCTTTTAAATGTATTAATGCAACATTAAACCGTAAACGTGGTTTAATTTTTTATTGGTAAATTGATCAAGTTGTGCTTTCAAACATAATGTTTGATCGAGAAAAATTTACTGAAAAGACAAACAAAGTTTCTTTTCTATGAGAGAAGAGTGAGACTCAATCCTATTCCTTTTTATTATTGACAAAGGTATGATAGGAACATTAGAATTGTCTAAATTCTAATATAACTCTTAGCAATCTTTAATAGTTAAGAAAATTACACATTCTATTTTTCATAGAGATTTCATTACCCTCATTTGGTGATTGATTTCTTTTATAAAAAACATAACATTTGGTTAACTGGAAAAGTATGTATGACATTTTATGAGTTATTAAATTGGAAGCTAGACTAATTACCGCAAAATTGGTAAAAGGCAAACTAGCATAATTTATCTAGCTGTTTTGCTTTAACCTGTTAAAGGTGCTACATACCATTGTGGGGATGGTAGGCCTATTAAGTAAGAAATTGCATAACCAATTCTTCAAGTTAATAGCATTGATGGATAACCCATCATATACATAGTAGAATACACTCTTTTAGTACCTAAGTAATTGTTACATATGGGTTTCCAAAAGTGTAGGAAAGTAAAAGCAAGCAATTTGTTTTCACTGGTTATGAAAAGCTTACAATGTTCTCAAACCTAGTGGGAGCATTATGTTGTGTTACTAAATAAGGAGTTATTGTAATGATCTCTAATTCAGTGGGAGCTACAAGCTTCATTTTCTATGTAGTAACCTAGATTATCTCTAGGATATCTCAAGAAAATTACTTTCCAATTGTTGACACTTGTGTTTTTAAGGATGGCCATGTGTGTTTCCTTACTAAACAAAGTAGTCCTACATCTACTTGTTATTTCTATGACATAAATCATATTGAACACATAAACAACCGTATGTCGTGTTGTTTATCTGCTACATGATGTTGTTTCATGCACAAGCGGGAGAAATATTTATTGTGTGCAAGGTACAACACATAGCAATATGATTAAAGGCAAAGACTACTTCAATTTAATATTTATGTATTCTTAGAATGACATAAATAAATGAATTGAAGTTATCCTACTTCATTTTGAATAATTATTGTATTTTTAGAATGACATAAATAGATGAAGTAGTAAATTAACTTGAAATTACTATTGAAACCAAGAGGTGGTGTCCATGATTACTTTAGTTATATATGTTTCATTAAGTTGATCAATGAGGGATTATAACTGTTATGTCTTTTGACTTGGTTAAAGAGTACTTATGTTATAAAGCATGCAATTGGCTTGGAAATTCTATTATACCATTCAGTTTGACAAGTTGGTAAATAGATGAGCCAAAGAGTATTAATTCAAATGAAATACCTTGGTATGTTCAGTTAGGAGAATTTCTTTCAAAATTTATCAAGGTTAGAAGATTGATTATGGATTGTATATACTCAATAAGGCTTCAACCTAAAAGATTAATAAGACACAATTTTATTATGTAATGTGATGAATCACATTAAGTCTTAAAATGAAGTTCTAAATTTGTTAAACTGCTTATGGAGTAGGTTATTAACAAACTAGAGTCAGGAACTGTCTAAGTGTTTTGTAATGTCTCAAAAGAGAACAATTTATTGTTGCTATACTTGCTTAAGTATTTATAGATAATCTTTAATTTAAATTACAAAAAGCAAGTGAGAGTTTTGTTTAGATCTTAACGAGATTAAATTACAAAATACATAATCTTCTAAAACACACTAGTGAATATCATGATGAGGCTAAATATGTAAATGATAGACCTCAAGATAATGGAATTCTCATTCATAGATCCGCAAAGATATCTCAAATATTTGATTGATATGCTGAGAAATATGAGTTACAGGATCATGGTAAACCTGTTGATCATTGTGATAAATACTAAATATTGAATTATGGTAAATTACTCATACTATGAATATTACGATGTTGTCCATAAAGATAATCAACTTTGGAAACTTGTTTTATCTTAATGAAGATGAGTTTCTTCAAAGAGAAGGAAAACCCTAGTGGTTTAAATCTTTGTGTAGAAATCATATGGACAATATTGTACACATATTATAATGCATGTGACAAGATTATTAATCACACTTAAGCAATTAACTGTGAATGAATATTCTTTCCTAAGCACATTAAAAATAGAAAGATGAAAATTGTCATAACTATTTTCATTAATATGAAATTTGACAAAAGAATATCAAAACTCCTTTTTAGTGATTACTTTAGCGAGGACGGTAAGTAATCAAGAGTTTAATGTATTCATCTTTGAAAGTGTACAAAGTGCAAAAATACAAGTATGGATAAATGCATGCATATAGGAAGTGAGTCTTATGTTTAAAATTTTAAATCCAAGTTTTGATTTATAATTAAAATAAGATAACTCCTAAGTATTCTGAAAGCTAGTGGGAGTATTATGTTTATTTTCTTAAATCATATACGTTGGGACGTAACATACAAACTAAGTTAAATGTTAAGTTTTAGTTGGTAATGGAACTTCACATGAAAGATTTAGAAAATAAGACATACAACCTTGGAATGAATGTTTATTGTTATAAACATGTGTGGTAAAAAATAATTGAGTCTAATAGAACATGATATATGTAACCACTCGTAAATTTCCCTACCGATTTTTTTCGCGACTATATTTTTTTCTCTCTTTCTTTTCGATCTATAATCACGATAACTCACGGGATATTTTTTTTACCTCAACCTCGATAATAAAAACTTCGTAAAATAAATATATAATAAACTTTTATATTTTTATTTCTCACCGGGCCTTCTTAACCCTACCCGACCCAACCTCTATTCTTCCTCTTTTTGGGCTCTCGTACCCAACATAAACCTTGGGCTTAACCTTTTATTCCTCTAGCCCAGCGTATACATCTTATTTCAAAATAAGTTGAAAGTATTTTGAAATCTTGTTCTTGGTATTCTGTGACCATGCGAAACGCACAAGCAATTCAAAACAAAAACAAGTCACCTTGGACAAATGGTGACAGAGACTAGTCAAGCGCACCCTTTACCATCAATTTGTAAAAATAATTAACAAGTAAAATTCAGAACTTGGTCCCCCCGTTTTCTGTGATCCTACGTGAATACATGATATAACCAATATAGCTTGTATCTTAACCCAAAGTAGACACACAACAAATGACACTTTAATATTGTTGGTCAAAACTTTCCTTCCTTGCCTCCTTGATAATCTGATCGAACCATGTGAACATCACGAGGCACACAAGCAAAAACAAGCCATCTTTGGCTGCCATTAAACGTACGTCCAAGGCATGCCCTTGTTTGCAGCAGTCATGTCGAGCTCACTCAAAAACCAAACACATGCCATGCTAAGCTTTCTCTATAAAAACCACCCTCCCTTGCATCACTCCTCACAACTCACTCTCAAACACAAACGCATGCATTCTCAACTCTCACTCACTCTCATCTTCGGTCAAGCCACGGTGAGTTTAGCTAACGCTTAAACGTCATTCCACTTGAAACTTGTGTCTTTCTGTCATTCCCTTTTCTAACTTTCACGATAGTAAACAACTTCCGTTTCTATCCTTGTTTATCCGGTGAGAGCTCCGGTCTCAAGCGAGTTTTGTATGGGTGTTTGACGAGTTATGCACCATCATTTTCCGGCAAACCTTTACCGTTTTGTGACTTAGCTTCGCTTCGGTCTTGAAAAGACGTCAAGGTAAAAACTTGATACTTTGTACTTCAACATATTTTGATAGAGACTCTACTAGATAAAACAATATTCATATGGGTTAAATGAATTTCATATATATTTCCATGTAGAAGATGATCATACAACAAATTTAATATTAATATTAAACATTAAATAAAATGAGATGTATGGGATGGGACAATATGGTCCGTATGACCATGTGCATGTATGCATAACAAAAATGTTGTCACTTAATCTAATTTACAAAACATATCCCTCAAGTTTTTGTAATTGGTAGTATAAACCCTTCAACTATGGTAAATAATCTTGTAACTTTTATTTGTTTATTTATTTAAAAAGGGGTAATTTAATAATCATAGTTTTCAAATAACTAGACATTAGTCTTATTAAGAGTATTATTTTGAACTTACGACTAAAACTATACTTTTACAAAAAGACCACTATTAACTAAAAATACATTCTTTTATAAATAGTTTTCGAACCATTAGAAATGTGATAGGTAAAATTCGTAAAGTAAGAATAAGCGAATGGGTCATGCCGAATTTTCGTTAGAAACTTAATACTTAGACTATTTCATCGAAAATAACTTTATAAAAACAAGTATTTTGACGACCTAGAGTTCATAACGAGAATTATTAAGGCGATAATTAACTAAACCTATATATATTTATAAGTAAATAAATATATGAAAACATTATTAAGCTATCGACACACCTTAAAGTAAATAAACTAAACTCTTGGTAATATCGTCATATTTATAAATCAACGCTAACAACGCTCTATTGAATTGTATATTCAATACTCTATCATCTTGGTCGTGAACCAAATGTTTATCATTATTCTGAGACTTGCCATCTCGTTCTTAGGTTCCGGATAGGAGCCACCGCTATATCAAACTTGATCTCTTTGTGCTTATTCACTACTGCTAAGGTGAGTTTATAGCCCCACTTTTACTCTTATTTACTTGTTTTATAAAACTTTGGTGTGAGAAACATGCAAAACTCTTTTGGACTGGCGAAAACACAATTCGTGAAACAACTTTGAATCCCAACTATGCTACCGTTAGTTCCCTTTGGGAGGCGCGATTGTTATGAATAGATCTATTGGGGATGACACCCCGTTCGAGTTTGTTGGATAGGAAAAGCGTCGGCGATATCATATCGTATTTATTGAGTGTCTTTGGAAATACACTTGTTGTGCTTTTATTTATCATGCTTCTAGATGCATGCACACCGTCGTAGTTTCGGTCACATGAACTTGGTACTAGCGTAATAGCCTTTTGCATATCGTGTCATTCACGGATATGCTATATGTCTGCAACCGTGGTCCAACTTGATTTCTTAAACTTAAACCTATGAACTCACCAACCTTTGTGTTGACATTTTAGCATGTTTTTCTCAGGTTTACTTATTGGCGTGGGCAATGGCAAGGCATTCGTTGAAGACTGGCATCCGAAGTGTTTTCAAGCAAATCTAATACAACTTTTAATGGGACAACATATGTTTTTATGGGCTTTACTTCCGCACTTTGAAACAATGATGTAAAACTATTTCTTAAATTAATCTATATTTTCAAAATGGAATAGAGTTTCCATTCTTTATTACCTTGTGTTGTGATTATTGATTTAGTAGCACCCCATGACCCGACGCGCTTCCGGTGTAAAATTTTGGGGTGTTACAGATTGGTATCGAGCCAAGGTTATAGAAAATTAGGTATTTTCAAAACCTAAACTATAACCAAATTTTCCTAAAACACTTCAACGCCGCCACATTGCCGATGTACGCCATGCCTTGCCCTCTTTGTTACGATGTAGTGGTGCTATATATTCTTGCTATATTTTAGGTTCGTATATGCTCTCATTTGAACTAAATTAATTATTTTTCAAAGTCATTAAGTTTTTTAATTAACTCACATTTAAACTTTAAGGTTGTTCTTGTTTGATTGGGTCGCGAAGTTTAAATGAGAATAATGTTGATGTAACAAACTAAATGAAATTAAGGAATAATTAATTTAAGGAGAGTGTAGAGTAAACTACGTAACTGCCCACTATTACAATATCGCATTATGCTATGCCTCAAATTGCTTATATGTTATTTCTTTATATAACATACAACTACTTGATTTATATTATTTTCACACATATATTTAAACCACCTCTGTTAGTGATCACATCCTTTTATTTCACTCATACATTCTATTTTTCATACCCTCATACGACACTATTCCTTTTATTCTAAACTCAATTATCGTCTTCTCTTGTATCATAGAAGATGGCTAGGAGAAAGTCAACAAGAATCACCCGTGGCTGACCCGCCGCTACTCCCACTCCTGCTCTTGCTCCTGTCGGGGCTGCTGCAAACCCACCTGCTATGGATCAAGCTATGATTGATCAATTGGTTAATGAGCGAGTGGTAGCAGCGCTAGCAGCGATGAATCTGAACAACTCAACCACCGATGCCGGAACTTCTAGGCCTCTCGATAACAAGCGCGCCGTACGCATAAGGAGTTAAATGCTGTATGGTGGCGGTTATAATGGAGCGGAGGGTGTTGTTTTGACCCGATGGCTTGAAAAAGCTGAAGCGTGTTCGGGATGCAAGCTGCGAAGATGAAGATAGGGTGAAGTTTGCTTCGTTCACTTTTAAGAGGTTGCCTTAACTTGGTGGAATAATTATCTCAAGTCTGCGGGCATTGATCTTGCTTATGCCATGCCTTGGGAAGAATTCAAGGATATGGTGCTCAAGAAATATTGCCCTCGCAATGAAGTCAAGAAGCTGGAGAATGAGTTCTGGAATCTCAAGGTGAAGAGCACCGATATGGCATTCGCAACCAACGTTTCCAAGAGTTGGCCTTGCTATGTCCGGAGATGGTACCAGCGGAACTCGCTTGATAAGCGATACATCGAGGGCTACCTCCATCTATCAAAGGAAATGTGACTACCTCCAAGGTCATTGACCTTCACGAGACTATTTAAGTGTCAAACAAGTTTATGGATCAAGTGATCGAGGATGCGGTGAGGCGGTGGAGAACAACAAGCGGAAGTGGAATGATAACTCCAAGAACAACAACAACAACAATCAAAACAAGAGGCAAGAAGTAGCTAAGGACCTCTCGATGGAACATAAGAGAAGAAGGGCTATGAAGGAAGCACCCTTTGTGCAACCGTTGTAAACTCCGACACGGTGGTCGGTGTCTTGTGAAATGTCTCAAGCGCGAAAGATTGGACACATGGCCAAAGACGCAAGTCAAAGGATCTTGCTAACATAACTTGCTTGGTGTGGAGAGCGAGGACACTACAGAATGAGTGTCCCAATCAAGGGATCGAATGGAAACACCTAGATTGAACCAGCCCGAGGAAGAGCTTATTTCCTTGGAGAAAAGAAGAAGCGTCAAGATCAACTTCAACACTATCTAAGCGACGACAACAAAGAAATTCTCCGCCCTCTTAGATTGCAATCCTTTAAGTTTTCTATCTCATCTGTTTGTGGTGTAATCGCGATGTATTCTGAATATTCCGCTTAATGAATCCTTTATTTTTTGTTTACTTATCGCCTCAAGTCACCAAATCTTTCTTGAACGACTAGCTTCTTTTCCCACGTCACATTTTAAGTATATATACTCACATCTCGTCACCGTATCAACCTCAACGATTCTCGCATCTAAAACCACGAGGATGTGGTTTCTTTTAAGGGGTAGGTACTGTAACCACTCGTAAATTTCCCTACTGATTTTTTTCGCGACTATATTTTTTTCTCTCTTTCTTTTCGATCTATAATCACGATAACTCACGGGATATTTTTTTTACCTCAACCTCGATAATAAAACTTAGTAAAATAAATATATAATAAACTTTTATATTTTTATTTCTCACCGGCCTTCTTAACCCTACCCACCCAACCTCTATTCTTCCTCTTTTTGGGCTCTCGTACCCAACATAAACCTTGGGCTTAACCTTTTATTCCTCTAGCCAGTATACATCTTATTTCAAAATAAGTTGAAAGTATTTTGAAATCTTGTTCTTGTGATACATGACCATGCGAAACGCACAAGCAATTCAAAACAAAAACAAGTCACCTTGGACAAATGGTGGCGAGACTAGTCAGCGCACCCTTTACCATCAATTTGTAAAATAATTAACAAGTAAAATTGAACTTGGTCCCCCGTTTTACGTGATCCTACGTGAATACATGATATAACCAATATAGCTTGTATCTTAACCCAAAGTAGACACACAACAAATGACACTTTAATATTGTTGGTCAAAACTTTCCTTCCTTGCCTCCTTGATAATCGATCGAACCATGTGAACATCACGAGGCACATAAGCAAAACAAGCCATCTTTGGCTGCCATTAAGCGATCGTCCAAGGCATGCCCTTGTTTGTAGCGATCATGTCGAGCTCACTCAAAACCAAACACATGCCATGCTAAGTTTTCTCTATAAAACAACCCTCCTTGCATCACTCCTCACACTCACTCTCCGAACACAAGCGCATGCATTCTCAACTCTCTCACTCTCATCTTGGTCAAGCCACGGTGAGTTTAGCTAAACTTAAACGTCATTCCACTTGAAACTTGTGTCTTCTGTCATTCCCTTTTCTAACTTTCACGATAGTAAACAACTTAGTTTCTATCCTTGTTTATCCGGTGAGAGCTCCGGTCTCCGACGAGTTTTGTATGGGTGTTTGACGAGTTATGCACCATCATTTTTCCGGCAAACCTTTACCGTTTTGTCGGCTTAGCTTTCGCTTCAGTCTTGAAAAGACGTCAAGGTAAAAACTTGATACTTTGTACTTCAACATATTTTGATAGAGACTCTACTAGATTAAACAATATTCATATGGGTTAAATGAATTTCATATATATTTCCATGTAGAAGATGATGATACAACAAATTTAATATTAATATTAAACATTAAATAAAATGAGATGTATGGGATGGGACAATATGATCTGTACCACCATGTGCATGTATGCATAACAAAAATGTTGTCACTTAATCTGATTTACAAAACATATCCCTCAAGTTTTTGTAATTGGCAGTATAAACCCTTCAACTATGGTAAATAATCTTGTAACTTTTATTTGTTTATTTATTTAAAAAGGGGTAATTTAATAATCATAGTTTTCAAATAATTAGACATTAGTCTTACTAAGAGTATTATTTTGAACTTACGACTAAAACTATACTTTTACAAAAAGACCACTATTAACTAAAAATACGTTCTTTTATAAATAGTTTTCGAACCATTAGAAATGTGATAGGTGAAATTCGTAAAGTAAGAATAAACGAATGGGTCATGCCGAATTTTCGTTAGAAACTTAATACTTAGACTATTTCCTCTGAAAATAACTTTATAAAAACAAGTATTTTGACGACCTAGAGTTCATAACGAGAATTATTAAGACGATAATTAACTAAACCTATATATATTTATAAGTAAATTAATATATGAAAACATTATTCGCTATCGACACACCTTAAAGTAAATAAACTAAACTCTTGGTAATATCGTCATATTTATAAATCAACGCTAACAACGCTCTATTGAATTGTATATTCAATACTCTATCATCTTGGTCGTGAACCAAATGTTTATCATTATTCTGAGACTTGCCATCTCGTTCTTAGGTTCCGGGTAGGAGCCACCGCTATATCACACTTGATCTCTTTGTGCTTATTCACTACTGCTAAGGTGAGTTTATAGCCCCACTTTTACTCTTATTTACTTGTTTTATAAAACTTTGGGGTGAGAAACATGCAAAACTCTTTTCGGACCTAAAACTGAAAACACTATTACGTGAAACAACCTTGAATCCCAACTATGCTACCGTTAGTTCCCTTTGGGGAGGCGCGATTGTTATGAATAGATCTATTGGGGATGACACCCCGTTCGAGTTTATTGGATAGGCAAGCGTCGGGCGTCTAACATATCGTGTTATTGAGTGTCTTGGAAATACACTTGTTGGGCTTTTATTTATCATGCTTCTAGATGCATGCACACTTTGTAAATAGTTCGCCGCATGAACTTGGTACTAGCGTAATAGCCTTTTTGCATATAGTGTCATTCACGGAGATGCTATATGTGCAACTGTGGTCCAACTTGATTTCTTAAATTTATACCTATGAACTCACCAACCTTTGTGTTGACATTTTAGTATGTTTTTCTCAGGTTTACTTATTGGCGTGGGCAATGGCAAGGCATTCGTTGAAGACTGGCATCCAAAGTGTTTTCAAGCAAATCTAATACAACTTTTAATGGGACAACATATGTTTTTATGGGCTTTACTTCCGCACTTTGAAACAATGATGTAAAACTATTTTCTTAAATTATTCTATATTTTCAAAATGGAATAGAGTTTCCATTCTTTATTACCTTGTGTTGTGATTATTGATTTAGTAGCACCCCATGACCCGAACGCTTCCGCTGTGAAATTTTGGGGGTGTTACAATATATCATTTGGAAAATGAATACATATCTTTTAATAAGATTGAACATGAATGAAATCTGAGTCTGACTGAAGGATTTTTCATGTACATCATGTTATATCGATAAATTGTTGTATCATGCTTGAATGCAAGATGATTTTACAACATTGAATTCTAATTAAAAGTTATTAACGAGTGTAGAATATGTTTGGATTTATAATTACATTCCATAGCTAGGAGCTGTTTCCTAGGTTCTATGGATGTGCATACGAAAATTGTTGCGTAATTGACATAGCCAACAAACTTGAAGTTTTGGAAGGTATCAAATATTACACAATAACTGTTCAAAGTTTACGGATGTTTAAAGGAGCATATTATTGTTTGTATACAATGATGATGCCTTAATTGAGATGACCCTCACTAGACATGTAAGATTTTATCCTTGATAATGATCATGTTGACTAGTTGTGCTCAACTAAGAGCATAGTTACTTTATACATTAAAGAATAAGAACACTTTAAACTTTAAAAGGTTTGAAAGTTGATTGTCATAAATTGGTGGTTGAATAAGTATTCTCAAAATTCCAATAGATCAAAGTTAATTGGATGTATGCATGAATGCATACATATAAGAACTTCATTAATTGAATTCTTGAAATAAGTATTCTCAAAATTTCAATAGATCAAAGTTAGTTGGATGTATGCCTTGTCAACAAGTATGATTGTCATGATTTGAGACATAATTGATTAACTAGAATTGTCATGCATTGATCTATTTAGTATTTGGATAAGGGATATTAAACAATTATTATTTATAATGAATTAAAGTACTTGGTACGTTTGTTATAATTAATAATAGATTGTATCCTATATTTGCATGTTTAAACTCATGAATAACTTGTGTTATTCTTAATAGTCCGTTGTCAATCAATGATATGGGAATATCATTGAATTAAGACAAATATGAGTTTTGGTAGAATATACTTACGTATATTGATGCGTGAACATGCCAAATTCACATGATATTCAATGAATTGAATATAAGACTTACCCCAACCAACATGATTATACTTTATGGATCTTTGTCATTAAGTAAATCATGAATATTTATCCTCAGACTTGAGATACCAGGAAACTGTCATGGGTGTAGAACATTTTATAAAATAGTCTAACTTATCCGTGCTTGGTATTTATAAGGGCTATTTTGAAGTGTTGCAAAACTCACGGGTTTTGCTTGTAGTCAAAAGGAATTTGTTCATTCAAATTTATTTTGAAGTATATCTCTCTTGAGCCTCGTGGGGTTGATCGGATGTATGTGTGGCCACACCAAAGAGATCTTAAATACATCCAGCGATTTTGGTAATCTTGATCAATCGATGAAACGAGAAACAAAATAGTTAAATTATGAAATGACTAAGATCCATATTCATATTTAACATGGTATTAGAAACAAATGGATAAGTATAATGGTGAATCATTAATTGTGTTTCGTGAAACCACACTCTAGTTGTTCTAGGAGAATTGGCGTGTTGCTATACGTTAACCAATGTCATTACGTTTATTAAAATATATCCTAGTGGGAGCTGTTGGATTGTAAACATATTTTATATGGGTCGAGTTATTAGGACCCCCCTAGTTTTTTATTAGGACCCCCCCTATTTTTTTTGTTTTTTATTTTTATTTTTTATATATTTTTTATTTTTATAATTTTGTTTATATCAAAAGCTATAAACGCGAAAATGCGGCGTAAATATAAAGTTTAATAAATTAAAACTTAAATACTAATACAACGGCGTAAAAAGCTGCGTTGTCTTTGGAAAAATAAGGAGACAAAGGAATATTCCTATGGATGTGACTTCATAGGGAGGTTAATAGTAGGACCCATTTTATATATGTATGTCCGGTTTTGAACTCGAGTCTATTGAGGGCACACACGTTTACATTTAAAGAACATTTTATTTAATGTAATTAATATATTAAATGTATTAATTATATTAAATAATAATACATGAAATATTTAAATGATCGAACAAGGAAAAAAAAAGGGGTTAGAGTGTCGTTTTTGTGAAACTTAAGAAGGTGTTAGACTTAAACGGAGAGCAGTTTGAAGGCTATTTAAACACCCTTAACTCATTATATCACACGATGCAATTCAATACTCTAAACCAAAAGATTGTTTTTGGTTTTTCTGTGATCGACAAAGTGAAAACAAAACCATTAAGCATGCATGATATATACCACATTCGTTTATATGCCATGCATGATACATACCACATATACTTTTACAGTGCATGCAAAGTGTTTTCCACGCATGATGGTTTCTCTTTATTCGATCAATAGCACTAAAATTCATACGGATTTGTTTCGATCGTGTATAAACAAGAACATCAAACCCTAGTTGTTGTGATGTTTAATCGTGTATTAAGCACTAGCATTCTAGTGTTCTTTCTTGACGTGTAGTGTGAGCAACCATAGAAATCCTATTTTGAATTTTTAGTAAAGAAGCATTCGACTACCCTTAGTCGATTCATACATAAACCCTGATTAGGGTTTATAACTTGATTTGATCGTTGTTTGCTTAGAATTGCTAAAAGTTAAGCGTTTTTTTATTTTCGGTTAATTAATTTATATGTATTGATTTATATGCTTCCGCTACGTGCTTTTGATAATAATATATTTATTATATAATTGTTATGATTCTTAAACTCCAACAATTATATATTGTTTTTCTAAGTGATTAAGATTAAAACATCATCATTTTCGTTAAACCAAGCGTCTGATAAGACCTTGAAAATTTATGTCACCAAGTGGTCCAACGAGCATCACAAGAGACACAAATCGGATGACGTGCCTTGAAATGTCAGATCGTAAAATTCAACTTCATAATGGAAACTATACACTTTTTTGGCTTGAAAAATGTTCACCAACACTTATTTGATTCTATTTAAAGTTTAATTACTTGATGACTAAATTGTTTTAGGCTTTTAGCCATCGAACGTACATGAACGTACTCCAAAATATATCTATATCACTTTCCTATCATAGTATTATATATTAAGTTCAACACGAAAAAGAAGTTTAGCTTCTAGTTTCTTCTTTAGATCGAATCATTAGTTAAAGATGTGTTTGCCATTTAACTTGGAGAACTTTAAAAAGAAACCCGGTTTGTAGTTTCTGAGAAGCAGACAATCGATTACATAACCAAAACAAACCTCTCATGGCACCTCGATCATCACATGCATTGGTGAACAAATTCTGTACTTAACTAGCAAGTTTCCAAGTTCATTAATTAAATTTAAAGGACGTAAAAATGTAAAATTAAAACATACATGATCATCACATGCATTGGTCGAAGATGGAAACATGGTGCCGCTTGTCGCCTATTTTAAGCTTTTGAAGTGGTGACTTGCGACATTAGCAGGCGTTCAACAACTTTGAAGACCAACAAATACATTCTGAAAGGGATTTTGATAACTGCTTTATCGGCTTTATGGAATGAGAGGAATAATAGAGTTTTCAAAAACAATAGACGGAGAGCCATCGAAGTCGTGGAATTTATAAAAGCTACATCGTTTTTCTGGTTTCGGAATAGATCTAAATATAAAGAGATAGATTGGAATGCTTGGAGAAATTCTCCGTTCTTGATGTAATTCGTTGTTGGCCCAGGGGTCCTTGTTTTGAGGACCGTTTGTGCCGTTTTTGAATGAAATTTATCTTTCAAAAAAAAAAAAACATGCATGAACACAAATACATAATACATTTACTACAACTGCTTGCATTTATTGTAGGATCATCATTTATGTACTAACTACTCATGGGTATCTGGAAACTATTTCCTGCAAATAAGCGGTAAGATCTTTGGCTTTTGACAACATGATCATATGACCAGCTCCCGGAAAAGATTTCACTTCGTTTGGAGGACTATCTCTTATGACAAATCTTTGAAATTCTTCGTCCATGACTTGATCTCCTTCGCATACAATATAAACCCTACTAATTGATCCGTATTTTTCTTTAGTTACAAGAGAATCCTTACTCATGTCGTCGAAGTAAAACGCACTTGGTCTTATCAACAAAGTCGCCAATGCTAAGTCCTACATCAAGCCAGTTAGCTAGAGATGTATAAACGATCAAATATCTAAAAATTAACGGACAATAATGAGCATTGCGACAAATTTTGTCGACAGACATGATTTTGTCCAGGGAGAGTGGGGGACCCAAGACCTATTCTAGTTTAGGACCCATCAAAATGAACCCGATATGGTATATATTATCCAATGTCCCCACCTCCTTTAAATGGGTCTGAGGAGAAATAGTTGGGATGTTCATTATTGGTTAATACTATAATAAATAAAAAACAAAAAAATTGACTATATGGTATGTAAATTAACCAGATTAATATGTGCAAGGAACTTTGAAGAGCTAGTCCGTATATACATGTTATCTAGTTTGGGCTAATTACCTTTAAATGTATCATAGCTGTCATAAAAATTTTCTTATGTACGGAGTATTGAACAAAAGTTTTTGCTATTCTATATACCAACTTAATTTTATTGTATTTTTTGTATATTTTGTGATCATTTTGTCCCTCATTTTTTTTGTTACTATATATATAATAATTGTCATAAAATACACAAAAAAATACAATAAAATCAAGTTTAGTACATAAAATAACAAAAAGTTTTGTTCGATACATTTAAAAAAAAAATTCATAACAACTATGTGTGGGAAACGGTGTATACTTTATTAAGAAAAATCAGATTACGATAACAATAAATAAATAACGGACAGACGAATGGAGAAGAAGCGGAGAGGCAGACTCTATAAGCGTTAATTAAAGCGATAAAGAGAATTGTATGAGGCTCGTGCGAAACACGATTCCCTTAAAAGCAGTTAAAAGTCATTTCCCGTAGTACAACGTCGTAAACGTGTTGTCAATAGGACTTAACTTACTTGCACGAAAGATCACGAAGGCTGCGTGTTTCGATCGAAGGTTCTTTGGAACTCGTTTCTTTGTGGAGTGCGTTTTACTGTGGCCCCGAATGATAAGGCGTTTAATATATAGGCTAAACCTAACTTGGACACCAAGAAAAGCATCGCCAAAAATAAGCGGATATGCGAATCTGTTTATATATATATAAACACGTTTTAATTATCTACCATTTATTTAAACCGATTCTATTAAACTTGTTTACAAAGTTTAAATCGGTTCAAAATAAATGGATACAAATCTGGAAATAAAGACAACGAAATCGTGACAAAAGATCGCGGTGTCACGAGATTTGGGCTGCATTCGTGTCAGTGGTCGGGTCGCATGAGTTGAAGTTTGAACTCATTTTGGCCCGAAATCACGAAATCGCACCCCTGCTAGCACGTAGGTGTTGGAGTAAAACCAACAAATCATTTTGAAGGTTCATATCAAGATTTCTATATAAACACACTCCCACTTCCTTTTCTAGGCGATGTGGGATGTGTTTGTTTTCAAATTGTGTTTCACGTGTCCCACTTTGAGACACGATATCTCATTCATTTCAACTCCATTTTGGACATACTTTAGCTCGTTGCGAAACTCTCGTCGAGGAGAGCATAAAGCTACCAAGAAACATAAATATATATAACATATATCATATATTAAAGGTGTCCAAAATTTGCAAAACTCATTTGCAAAACCACTTTTCAACAATCCCCACATGAATGGAAATCGGTCGAAAACACACGAAAGTTTTGGTGAAATTTGCGGTTAAGGCTTGCATAGGATAGGTAGGTGTAACCCTTTGAACCTTCCTTGTGAGATGCACTTAGTCTCCTAGATGCGAGTAGGCGCGATGTCCTTGAACTCATTATCCATTTACGTGAGCGACATTACACTTCACACAAGACTCTCACGACATTGTCAAGTCCTCGTAGTCGTGTTCGTTATGGTCATGAACACTAGCACGGTTCTGCAAGAGCTCTTGGGAATGCGCCCACATTTCCCTTGAGCGACCCACTTCTCTCTCACATGGGTGATTTCATCTTGAATCATTAAAACATATGTTTTGTGATTTCATCTTGAATCATTATGCTTTATGATTTCATCACGAATCATTAAAGCCATATGTTTAACCTCTCAACAAGTCACAGTTGTTATAGGAATGGACTAGGAAAGTTACAATATTTAGTAACTCCCCACATTGGCGTGACTTCCCCAGCATTTCTATGATTAGGTTGTCTATTGAACCCGGATCTTGGGATCTCCGGTCAAGCGGGTTAGGTTTTCCTTCATAGAAACTCATTCCTTCAAGGGCTTTAGTCCCATTCCTCTAGACGACTTACTTACTAACTCTCTGCTTAAGCCTTTCGTGGCGGATCCGCGATGTTATCCTTTGACTTCACATAGTCAATTGAGATAACTCTGTTGAGAGTAGTTGTCGTGTCGAATTATGTCGACGACGGATATGTCTAGACTTTCCATTATACATTATGCTATGAGCTACGCCAATTGCCGATTGACTATCACAATGTATACTAATGGCGTTACGGTTTAGGCCACTTTGGTATGTCCTCTGCAATTGGCGTAGCCATTCCGCCTCTTGTCGCATTTATCTAGCGCGATAAATTACGATTCCATCGTGGACTTAGCTATAACAGTTTGCTTGGAAGACTTCCAAGATATAGCCGCTCACTTTAGTGTAAACACATATCCACTAGTCGATCTAGAATCTTTTATGTCGGATATCCAATTTGCATCAACGTATCCTTCGATAACATTTGGATATCGATCATAATGCGATTCATAATCGCGATGTATCTCAAATAGTGAAGTACCTAGTCATAGGCGCCCAATGTGCATAGCTCGGGTTACTAGTATACCTACTTGCTTCTTAACGACATATGCTAAGTCGGTCGGTACACTGTCATTAAGTACATTAACATGCCAATAATTCTTGAATACTCTAATTGGGCAACACCTAAGCCTCTATTTTTAGATAGATGCTTCTTGGTGTCAATTGGAGTTCTAGCTAGGCGGAATCCCCGCATTATGAGTATTAAAATTTTGTCCACATAATGTGTGACTTAACACAAGTCCATTCGAGTTCGTATGATCTTTATTCCAAGGATCACATCGGTAAACCCATATCCTTCATGTCAAACTTTGATTTCAACATGTCTTTAGTAGATTTGATCATCTTTTCGTTCACTTAGCGATAAGCATATCATCAACATATAAACACAAGATTACATATCCACTTATTTGTGTCTTTGACATAAACACACTTGTCGCATTCATTAATTTTGAATCCACTCTCAGCATGGCGTGGTCAAACTTTTGATGCCATTGTTTGGGAGCTTGCTTTAAGCCATATAATGACTTGACAAGCCTACAAACTTTGTTCTCTTGTCCGGGAGCCATGAAACCCTCGGGTTGGTTCATGTATATTTCTTCTTCTAAATCTCAGATTCGGAAAAGCCGTTTTACATCCATTTGGTGAACTTCCAAATTTCTTAATGCGGCAATAGCAAGGATCATCTGATCGAGGTTATTCGCGTGGCGGCGAATATGTATCAAAGTAATCAAGACCTTCTCGTTGTCTAAATCCTTTGATTACCAATCTTGCTTTGTACTTGTCAATGGTGCCATCGGCTTTCATCTTCTTCTTGAAGATCCATTTATAGCCTAGTGGTTTACAACGGGAGGTAAATCCACGAGCTCCAGTATGATTTTGTAAAATAGAATCTATTTCACTTTTAATGGCTTCTTTCCATTGAGGCCCTTACGAGGAAGTAACGCTTCTCGGTATGAAGTAGGTTCATTTTCAACCATAAAAGAAACAAAATCGGGTCCAAACGATTTCTCGGTTCTTGCCACTTTTGCTTCTTCTAGGTTCAACCTCTTCTTCCTCGGTTTGATCTTGTCTTTCATCACGGAGATCATTATCATCTCGTTGTCTCTTATCTTGGACAACCGTCATCTATTCTAGATGAACTCCCGGTTTCCTTCGTTAAACAAGGAAAAATAGTTTCAAAGAATGAAGCATTCCTTGATTCTATTAAAGTACCCTTTTGTATATCCGGTTTTTCGATTCATGTACTATGAGCGATAAGCACTTCTATTCTTAGCATATCAGATGAATATACAATCTCTGATTAGGTCCAATCTTTTGGGCCTTGGGAGTCGATATAGCGACCTTTGCTAGACACCCCACACTTTTCGTAAATCTTGATATGATGGCTTTCTTCCCATCCATAATTCATAAGGGTCTCTTCTTTTTCCTTACGAGGTATCTTATTTAAAAGATAAGTAGCCGTTAAAATGGCTTCCCCACATGTCTGGCTTAAGCGAACTTATCAACATGGCATTAACCATTTCTTTCAAGATGCGGTTCTTCCTTTCGGCAATACCGTTCTGCTGAGGTGAATAGGGAGCGGTGAACTCGTGTCTAATTCCATGTTTCGCACATAGATCGTGAATGGAGACACATATTCACCTCCTCATCACTTGGACCACCTTGATTTTCTTACTAAGTTGATTCTCAACTTCGTTTTGTATAGAACAAACTTGTCTATAGCTTCATCTTTACTTTTCAATAAGTAAACATAGCAATACTTTGTACAATCATCAATAAGCGTGATAAAGTACTTATTGCCACATTTTGTGGGTAGTGATTTCAAATCACATATGTCGGTGTGTATCATATCAAGTGGTTCGATTTTTCGTTCAACCGATTTGAAAGATGCTCTTGTAAGTTTGGCTTCAACACAAGTTTCACATTTATATTTTGAGTCAATATGAAAATTAGGTATGCAATTAAATTTAATCAAACGACGCATCGAATTAAAATTTACATGTCCAAGCGGCCATACCACATATTAGAAGACTCGATCAAGTAGCGAAAGAATTCATATTATTGATATCTTTCTTAACAACCATTACATTGAGTTTAAACATACCATTCGGGGCATATCCCTACCAACATACACTTGATTCTTAGAAAGAACAAACTTATCGAGACTCAAAAACAAGGCGAAAACCAAACTTGTTCAACGATGACGGAAACAAGATTCTTGCGAATCTCTAGAACATACAAGACATTAGTCAACTTGAGCTCTTTCTGGGATGTCATCTTCAAGATTACATCTCCTTCACCCTTGATTTGTTGATTGCGAGTTGCCCATGTACGACTTCTCTCCACTATCAACTGCTACGAAAGAGTGAAACATACTCTTATCGACACACACATGACGGGTAGCCCCAATATCTACCTACCATTCCTGTTGTTGGAACCTACCGAGTTAACCCGAGATCATGGCAATGACATCGACACCATAGCAATCATGTCCACATCTTCATTCACCATATTAACTGGCGTGGAGTCACCCGCTTGACATCTTACAATTAGCGACACGGTGACTGGTGGTCACGGTTGAAACACACCCTTGGAACTTGTTTCACAATTGCGACTTTAGGAGCAAGGTACTCGGACTTCCTTTGCCCTTCTTGTCATTCTTTCCTTTTCCTTTGCCTTTAGCTTTGACATTGGACTTTGAAGATGACGAAACATGCTCAACCATATTTGCCTTTGCGAGAATCGGTATCGTGTTTTTACGAGCGACTTGTTGTCCTCTTCAATACGAAGACGAACAACCAAGTCTTCAACACTCATCTCCTTTCGCTTATGCTTGGTGGTTCTTGAATTCTACCCGACTTGGGTAACTTTTCAATAATAGCGTGACTTGAAAAGTTTCACTCAAGGTCATTCCCTCGGCATGAATGTCGTGTAGGCGAACTGCGGATCTTGAACGACTTATCACATTCTTTGAATCAACCATCTTGTAATCCAAGAAACGAGCTACCACGAACTTCTTTGTACCGGCATCCTCGGTTTTGTACTTGCGCTCCAATGACTCCCGTAATTCTTTGGCGGTCTTGGTCTTGCGATACACATTGTACAAAGAATCAACCAAACCATTGAACATAGTTGTGACACAAAAAGTCGAATGTTTCCATGCTTCAAGGCTTGAGCGACTGTTGATTAGAGGATTGACCTTGCGGGAGGTTCCACGTTAGGTGGGTTTTCTTTTAAGAACCGCGCAAGGTTCAAAGTAGTCGAGATAGAAAAACATCTTACATTGCCACCTCTTGAAATTCGCCCATTGAATTTCTCGGTTTCTCGACATGATTAGCAGCGTGTTGGTGGCTGGCGCACAGAATGCGTTCAAAGAGTAGTCGCGGGAGGGGTAGTCGTGTTTGTCATCTGAAGATTCAACACAAACAATTAAACAAAGCTGTTTTAAATGGTATCTACTTGTACGGATCTGAGTCAACAAAACTCTAGCTTGGTTTGATGGATCGAATAAATCGACAGAAACTCTATCTTGGTTTCGTTAAAGCGATAATAAGCGCTTACAAAAAGCGTTATAGATCATTAATCCAAATCGTATGTAAAAGCTGTTTAAAAAGCGACTTCCAAAGAAACTCAACAAGGTTTCGACGAAGCGATAAAAAAAGCGTTAATTAATTAATCCGATTTCTTAACAAAGTGAATAAATTCGGTTAAACCGAATCTGTTTTAAGGCGTGGAAGCGGTGTATACTTTATTAAGAAAAATCGATTACGATAACAATAAATAAATAACGGCGACGAGAATGGAGAAGAAGCGGAAGGCGAGACTCTATAAGCGTTAATTAAAGAAAAGCGATAAAGAGAATTGTGCGAGGCTCGTGCTAAACACGATTCCCTTAAAGCAGTTAAGCCGTCATTTCCGAGGTACAACGTCGTGGTATGTTGTCTGATGGACTTAACTTGCACGAAAGATCACAGAAGGCTGCGTGTTTCGATCGAAGGTTCTTTGGAACTTCGTTTCTTTGTGGGCTGCGTTTTACACTGTGGCCGAATGATAAGGCGTTTAATATATAGGCTAAACCTAACTTGGACACCAAGAAAAGCATCGCCAAAAATAAGCAGATATGCGAATCATTTATATATATTAAACACGTTTAATTATCTTCCATTTATTTAAACCGATTCTATTAAACTTGTTTACAAAGTTTAAATCAGTTCAAAATAAATGGATACAAATCTGGAAATAAAGACAACGAAATCGTGACAAAAGATACGCGGTGTCACGAGATTTGGGCTGCATTCGTGTCCGCGGTGAGGAGTTCGAAGCTTGAACTCATTTGGCGAAATCATTAAATCTGCACCCTGCTTGCAGCGCGTGGTGTTGAGTAAAACCAACAAATCATTTTGAAGGTTCATATCAAGATTTCTATATAAACACACTCCCACTTCCTTTTCTAGGCGATGTGGGATGTGTTTGTTTTCAATTGTGTTTCAGTGTAAACTTTGAGGCCGATATCTCATTCATTTCAACTCCATTTGGACATACTTTAGCTCGTTCTGAAGCTCTCGTCGAGGAGAGCATAAAGCTACCAAGAAACATAAATATATATAACATATATCATATATTAAAGGTGTCCAAAATTTGCAAAAACTCATTTTGCAAAAACCACTTTTCCAACACTATGATATATTATCATGCCATTAGCCTTAAAGGAAAATACCCACTTTAAGTACAACTAGATCAATGTACATAACTAATAAAAGTGATATATTTATGATCTGAAGATCACTAGTAAATGAATTTTGAACTAAGAAAGAAATAGTTTTGTTGGAGTCATAATATTAGACTCCACTTATAAGCAAACAAACTCAGAGAACCAGATCTTATGTCTTAGCATCTGTACTTTGAAAACTTTTCTTGTGTCATCATATAAATATCATTGTGATTGTTATGAAACTATGAAAGGTAGTTTTGTGTGCCTACACATGGTTGCACATTGGTTTCACTATTATTATTTATGTCTTTCTCGAAACTAATTGTTATGAAATATTTTAATGTTAAGCATAAAATTAAGAAAGTTTGGGGGAAAATCTCTACTACTTATAATGTATGCATATGCATTTTTAAACTTAAAATTTCTTAAATTTTGAGTCATGTGTAATGCCTAATATATCCCTTACAAAACATGTTTAAGTGACACCAAGGTTTTTAAGATCGGGATCTTATCTAGGATCGTTTTCGTCTTTGCAAGATCGTGATCGTAAGATTGGATCGAAATCTTAAGATCCTACTACAATGTTTTTTTAATAGTCTTTGTAATATTATTTAAATCTACAAATTATTATATATTATAAATAAAAAATTATATGAATATTTCATGAAAATGTTGTCTTAAATTATAAATATGGATGTTTATCAAGAATCACATGTTATTTTTCTTAATTCTATTAAAAGACAATCCATAACTTTGTAGTTTTTTTAGTTTGACGTTCGAGAAACGTAAAATCATATCGTAGATCTTAAGGTCCTACGGTAAAGATCGGGATTCTGTAAGATCTTAAGCTTTCTAAGATCCCATGCATGATTCGGATCGTTTTTGCTTTGTAAAATTTTAAAATCGTAAAATCCTAAAATTATGATCGTGATCATGACAACTATGAGTGACACTCTCTTTAAATGGCAAATTTTACTATTTGCTCTGTTAATACCAACCACAAGGTTGTTAATGATGAAAAAAAAAAAAAAAAAAAAACTCTACTTCTCCCCATCTTAATACATTTTACAATCTCAATTTGTTAAACTCGAGCTTGGATGATATTATTACTGTATCATCTCGGATGATAATAATGATAATGATGAAGACATGTCGACACCACAAGATTCATGAGTATATTTATTCTGTTATCGTCGTCGTTTTGCGAATATTAAATCTAATATCTGATGTGTAAGTAGTAAATTCTACAATTCTTTTGAAATCTGTGATAATTAACTTTGTTTGGGTTCAATATAAGGCATCCTATTTTCACAAGTTATAAGAATTGATAAATTGTAAGTTTTGTGTACTACTTTGGGTAGCAAGCTTTCATAATTTCCAGTATACGTACGTCAATCAATCCAAAAACTGAGAGTTTGTTACCATAAAATGAGGAGGAAAGAATTATAAGGTTTATTACGTTTCCCCAGTAATTTATGACAGACAATTAGACGTATGAAATAACATCACAAGAGTCCAATTCAGTCAAGTACGTGCACGGTGCACATGTCGCTCATGTTTGCCGTTGTCTGTTGGGTTACATTGTTTTGTGGGCCTAGCTAGTTTCTAATCTAAAGAAAGAACGAATAAACGAAACTTTATCTGTGATTTTGTAAACTAATTAACCCATTTAATGAATACAAGGTTAAATTAACTCAATACCTATTAAAGTTTTTTATAAATACATTGATTATATCATTTTTGGTATGTCTATTTTAAGTATTTATAGATAAAATGTACGTGCTGAAATATATAGTCAAATTAGAGTAAGATAGTTCTAGTCAGCATGTGGTTCCCGGCCACACATTTTTATTTCCCATGCTTGTCTCATATGCACTAAAATCCAATTTCTCGTAAAATCTTAGCAGTAAGATTCAAGAGTAGAACGTACCTCCGGTTGGCAATTCTGATACATCATGGTGCCTATGTAATTACCGCCTAGTTCGGCTGATGCAGGCAACCCGTTCTTAAACGTGAACTTGCAATCCATAAACATTTCCGGTTTCAAATTCTTGAAGTACTTCAAAACGAAATTGAAGGTTTTGTTATGTAGGAGGTTAGTTAAATCATGCAAGGGTGAGGAACTATCATCTTTTCTAATATCATGTTGATATACTGCAAACATATCATACTTTGAAATATTTGTAATTAAGTTGCTAACGCACAGAGTTCATTTTAATAAATTAACTACAAACATATCATATCTTGTAATATTTGCCGTTAAGTTGCCAGAATACATGTAATCATGTACTACGTATATAGGAGATGGTGATTCTTTTTTAAGATCAACATAACTAGTCATTTTATATTACGTAATAAGAAACTGTCGTCTTTATACCAACGATGGTCGTTTTAAAAGGTTATTTGGTTATTCTAACTGATCATGTTGATCTCAAAATGATATGAGCATTATATATACCTGTTTCATTTGCAATGCCGGAGGGTCCCTAGAATTCGGCATATAAGCGGATATGAAAACCGCAGCCGATACAATGTGAAAACCTCTCCATGGCTAGAGCAATAGCAAGTCCCCCATAGCTGTGTCCCACCAACACCACTCTCGTCAGCAGACAACGACTCAAGAAGTTGAACCAATGGCTGTATGTAGTCTGAAAAGGTGGCTATATCCTCTAACCTACTTGGGTGCACCCCAGAACCACCAAGGTCGACTGCTGTCATGCGGTAGCCAGCGGATCTTAGGTGGCTCACAACTTTGTACCAACACCATGCTCCATGAGATAGTCCATGAACTAGCACCAAGTGCTTCGATAAAGATATATTAGTCGACATGTGCTTGCTCTATAGGTGGATAGGGATTTTTGGTATGTCTATTTTAAGTATTTAATACTCGTAATAGCCAAGTACAGACACAGAAATTAACACACGCATTTATTCACCAGCCATAATTTTATAGGGGCAGTTACGGAACCCCTCTATAGGGGGTTTCGATCATTCTTAGCGTCGAAAAGTTATGCGGTGTGCATTCTGATATTTTATTATGTGTTTGTGATGCAGTTAACTTCATAAGGAAGGTTCGTATAACATATCCCATTTTTGAATGGCTTTGTTTATTGGTACCCCTAAATTTCAAGTATTTTATTTTTTATTATTATTTTTTTTTTAATAATTTCGTTTTATTATAAAAACTCGAAATAAAAATACAGAACAAAAAATATAAAGTTTGACAAGTTAAAACGTGAAAAACACAAAAAACACGGAGCAGAAAACCATAAACATATGTCTTAACCTGTTAATAAAATAAGTAAAATTGTCGAAAAAAGACGAAACATAAAATATAAAGTTTGACAAGTTAAAAGCAGTAAAATAAAAAATATATAAAACGAAAAATGATAAAAATTGTCTTGTCTTATAAATAAAGTGTGTACCAGGGCGGGAGGGGTATGAGGTACTAATAGTAAAACTCTTTTTAAATATCAAAGTACGTGCATGTTGCAATTCATTACTATTTATGGGGCGGGTACATAATAGTATATGTATTAAACGATAAATATACTACAAGTTTTATTGTGAATTTGAGTTCATTAAAGTTAAGATTATGCTACATTGTAATCTATAAATATTGGTTATTAATAAACTCACGTAGTTTTTATTATCTAACATGATAACATGGGTTTAATCTTCAGACCTAGTAGGCCATTGTGTGCTGCCGTCTTTAGCCATCCCATCAAACCTTCTCTAAAATCTTTATCTTTTCACTTGTCTCTTTAGTTTATGCCAAAACCCTAATTACGGCTATTTCTTTTCTTTTCTACTCTTCAATTGCTAGGTGCCAAACCAAACCAAAAGAGTTAGGTGTGGTACATCATTATTTTCTACATTTTCTTTCTTCTTGGTTCTTATTCACTGTACTTGTTTATTTTTGTTTTTGTTTGTAAAAGATCTTTTTGTGTTGTGGTTGTTGTTCTTTCACGCCACACAACAATTAGAAATAAATAATAAAAGAAGTGTTTTTGTTATTGTCTTTAATGTAAATGGTTAAAACAATCAAAAATAAAAAATCTTGCATTCAACAACAAAATCTTTTCTTAATAGGCGATTAGTCCTTTTGTTATCTTTTCTTTCCTATATCCGATCATAATCTTATCATTTCTTTCTAGCTTTGGTTTATCTCTTATTCCTTCTACCTTTCATTTTTATTTAAAAAGAAAAACAATCAAACCAAACTTCTGCAGCTACATTATCAAAATGGGTGAAGATCTTGGAGACTTTATTCGCTTGCAATCGAATGCTTCATCGACAAATTGCCTATAAGTTTTTAGTGTTTTTCCTTGGTCTCAAACTTTAACGCCGCTCGGACTGTGTGGAGTATGAGATTGTAGTATAGTCAGCCCAATCCCGGTTTGTGAGCTTAGGGTCCATTAAGGTTAATGTAACACCCCCAAAAATGAAACAACGGAAGCATACATGCCTTGGCTGTTACTAAATTGATATCACAACACAAGTATAGAACAATTAATTTTCATTAAAAATTTTCATTCATTGTAGTAAAAACAAGTTTACATCATTTGTTTAGTGCGAAATACATGCCCATAATAAAGTGGTCCCGTTTATGTTTATCGAATAATCTATGACCATGCTATGCCGCACGCCTTGCGCTGCAAAAGTTATGCTATCGCATTATAACACGAAAATACATCTAAAAAGTGTCAATCTGAGGTTGGTGAGTTCATGGGTTTAGTTTGTAAAAGGCATGTGGACCAAAGATTTAATATTTATTCATTCGGTTATGTGACCATTTCACTCGGTCATGTTACCAGTTCACTTGGTTATGTGACCAGTTCACTCGGTTATGTATGTACATAGCGGTGTGACGATTCATTCGGTCATGCAACCAGTTCATTTGGTTATGTAAGCATAACTGTTTCAATTATGTGTGTCCATATGTAAAAGCAAGCAATAACTTTACACTTGTATTCATTTGAGAGTAATCAAGTAGTTGGCAAGTGAACACATAATACATTCGAATAACTAAATCAATTATATCATTCAATCAGCACAGTTTGAGTAAACAATTCACTTGTTCAGATAAAATGAGCATTGAGTTTAAGTAAAAACGGGCATGTATTCTCCCAAAAATGAGCATTGAGTTTAAGTAAAAACGAGCATGTAAACAATTCACATAAGTAGGGGCTATGAAACTCACCTTAGCAATTAGCAGTATGAAGTGAAATAAATCAAGTAGTGATAGTGAGCGGCTTCGACACGCAACCTAATTTAGTACGACAAGTTTAGTCTTTAATTCATGTTTAAGACTCGGGAAGTTTAATAGTTTTCAAGTGTTTGTGTTGTGGTTCTTTGGTGTGTGACACTTAGGTTTAAATAGTTTTCAAAAGTTTGAGTGTATTGGCCTATGGAGTGTAGCATAAAGTATGTTAAGGGTGAGCAGGCTTTAGTTTGATATAACCGAATGACGATGTGTATAGTACATATGTTATAGAGCGTGCTCTGGTTTGAGCGAAAGAGATATGTACATATATATTTTCATGTCTTTTGATTAAATTAAGCGTATTTATTTTACAAGAATGGTTAAGTACTAAGTTAGTTTAATTCAAATTGATACTTAGAAATATAGTGTAAGTCTTGACATAATCGTTCTAGTTATTATTGAAAAATGTAATATGTTTTCAAGAATTATATTTGTTTCTAATTGGGCATGACTTGGGTGTATAGGGCTTTTTTTTTTTTTTTTTTTTGGATTAAGTGTGTGGGCCCTTTACATTAATGAGTGCTTAATGGGGAGGAGTGCTTTGATTCTCTCTCATATAAACCATTTAATGTAAAAAAACATATTATATGTGTGCCCCACCACTATCTCCCATTAAGATTCATTAAGGCGTGCCCATGCATAACACTATAACAATAATAACACCGTCGCGTCGTCGTCGCATCGACTTTAACATTTAACATTAACATCTCAAAAACACCCACAACCATAACATCCGATAACGTCAATAACATTCTCAACAATTTACAAAACAACCCCTCATTTAGGGGCATAAATGAAAAAGAAAAAAAAAAAGAAAACCAAATAGCAGGCGTTAGCCTATGCGCCAGGGCCTAACGCCAAAATAACGCCGGAGGTCCAAGGGTAATAACGGCTTAACGCCGTTAATTTCGTCTTCAACGCCGTTGGGGCGTTAACGTTGGACATGCTCTAACAGAAAAAAGAAACAGCCTCTTAGTTGTTTGCGGCGAAAAATTGTCAAAAGTTTAGTTAAATATTAAAAGTAATGTTTGCAAATGACATCACAAATTTGTAACATGCACCGTTTAAAAAGTATGCAAATCATCCCTGGGAGTTATAGCTCCCAATTGTTAAAATCAAAATTTATGTATGACTTAACTTGCATTTCATTTGTTATTGTAAGGTAATAGATATGTTTGTGTATTTTATTTATTCATCAAAAGTTGTACGTTATATTTCACCAAATTAAATACCCAGTTTTAGAAATCGAAATGGTACGTTCACGAGTTTATGTTTAGAAGTATGTCGGTTTTATAGACTATTTAACAGAAAAAGAAACATATTATATGTGTGGCCCCACCACTATCTCCCCATTAAGATTCATTATCAGAAAAAAGAAACAGTCTCTTAGTTTGTTTGGGGGGAAAATTGTCAAAAGTTTAGTTAAATATTAAAAGTAATGTTTGCAAATGACATCACAAATTTGTATCATACACCGTTTAAAAAGGATAAAAATCATCCCTGGGAGTTATAGCTCCCAATTGTTAAAATCAAAATTTATGTATGACTTAACTTGCATTTCATTTGTTATTGTAAGGTAATAGATATGTTTGTGTATTTTATTTATTCATCAAAAGTTGTACATTATATTTCACCAAATTAAATACCCGGTTTTAGAAATCGAAAGGGTACGTTCATGAGTTTATGTTTAGAAGTATGTCGGTTTTATAATCCAATTGTAAGTAGTAAGATATACTCATTTTATTTGTTTTTGAAACTTTGCTTATGTGTAAAATTTTATTCGTGTCTCTTTAACAATACTTAATAGTTTTAAAGAATCGTGTGCGATATTGTGCGTCACGGGTGACGAGTCGAACAAAGTAGAAAATGAGTCGTGGGTTGTCGCGAAACAATATCATACAGGGCTATAGAACCTAAGCTACCTAATGGAAATTCAATGGGCTTCATGACCTATCTTGATAACCACATGACACGCCTTGATTTGGAATTGGGCCCAGGACTACTAACCTTATCAACGAGTTCGGCAAAGCAATTTTAGCGATTTTGTGTTTATGTTTGGTGGGACTCATTTGACTTAAGCCTTACAAACCACAAGTTGACATGAGAACTTTAGACCTCATTTGGTTTGGTAAAAGCAGATCCTCAAGACTCTCACGACCACACTCGTGGTCTTGAGTTGAGACGCGGTAACAAAACCAACACCTCTTGGGGTTCCTTGGCACACGAAGACAACAATAAACATAACTTTTAATGAGCGAAACTAGGGGTCAAGGCATATAAGCAATGCACATGTTGGGGACACATCGGATTATGGATCGTGTTTTCGGTATAACCGGACTCGGTGGAGACTGAAACCATTCCACTCTTACGAGCTTTTTGGTGGCTTGGTACGCACAAAATAAAGGAAGACAACACCAGTATAAAAATGGGATTTGGTCACACATGGGCAAAATGAAACGGCCACACATTCACATATTTATGTGGCTAAAGGTACAAAAATAGAAAACATTTACTAATTAGCCACGCATGAAAATTTTGATCGTGTGACCATTAGAAATGTATTGCCACACAATCGAACATTATGTGGCTAAAGGTAACTGGTAATTTTGTTTCTGATTATTTAGCCACATATGAATTTGGAACGCGTGACAAATACAAGTAAACTTGAAGTATTAGTCACATGAAGTAATTTTTTATGTGTCTAAATCATAATGTCAAGTTTTGTCACACATTTTTTAGGAGTGATTGCTATCTTTTGCTAATTATTTAGCCACATATGAATTTGGAACGTGTGACAAATGAAAAGTAAGGTTGAAACATTAGTCACGATATACATATAAACAGTGACAAATACATGCCACACACTTGAACACTGTGACCAAATGCCATATATAGTCACATTAAACGTTTTGTCACACATTATTTAAGTGTAGCCAAAATCCAGTACAAATGGTCACATAACTTAATATGTGTGTTTAAACTTTAGTTTGTGTTAGCTTGCCAAAAGTTAATGCGTAAAGTCACATTTACTTCTAGCACTGTGACCAAATGCCATATATGATCACAGTAAACGTTTTTTCACACATTATTTAAGTGTAGAAAAATTGAGTACATATGGTCACTAACTTAATTTTCTCCAAAGTTATATTTCCTTTCCACATTTTCACAAGTCGCCCCAATTTTTTCCCAAAATCAAATTGTCCTCCATACATTTTCACTCACCTCAAAATTCTTTTCATTTTCACATTAACCCGCCTCTAACTTTGCTCCCCATGTTTCTCTCACTATGTGAAACAAATACCCCTAACTAACCCCATTTGAAGTCAATTTTTTCACAAGTCAGGTACATCTTTACCTTTAATTTGATGTGTTCATTGGTTAATTTTATGTTTTGGTGTTTATAAACTTGCAAACCATAAACTGGATTCTATGTTAGTTTCCAATGTCAATGGGTGTGAATGATATTTATTATTTGCTGATTTTTGGTGTTTTATGTATGTTAATTGATGCGAATATATATTTGAAGTGATTGCTTAACTTTTTTAATTTTTAATTAGCTGAAGATATTTGAAGCGAATATAAGTTGTTACATGTTCGTGATAACTTTGGGAATATTCAGTAGACAAGATCCAAAATTTCACAATGTAGGAAACTATAAATTTATCAGTCACCGACATGAGTAAAAGTTCAAGTTTTGATAAATTTATAAGTGATTTTTCATCCTAAGATTTGTTAAAATCGATCTTTTACTCCTAAATTAGCTAATTATTAGAGTTTCACTCCAATTGGCCGCATTCTAAAAAATTAAAGTCTTAATAAGCAATCAGAGAGATTCTACTTAAAATTGTTGAATCATAGAAACTTACAATAAGCATGTTTCTACTTGCTCCTAAGCAAATAAGTACTCTAGTCTAAAGTAATCCCAAATAGCATGTATAGCTACTAACCTTTGATTATTTTTCTTGGATTGATTTTGAGGAACATTTGGATGGTGATTTGTGTTAGGTTTTCTGTTGGGGACAAGACAAACTCTTTTAGAGACTAAAGATGGTAGCAGTACATGGGTTTCCCTCTCAATATCTTCAGCTGAAGATAAAGATTTTAACTACAGGTTTAACGTCATCACTTTTAAGGGGAAAAAAGGGTGGATTGATGGGAAACCGACAATTACATTGCATATATCGGACTCGGTGATAATTGGGGCGTATTAGTTAAGTGTTGAACTCCCAGGGACATGGTATTATATTGTATTTATAGGTTCCACCTTTTCTTGTGGCAATTAGTAAAAGCTAAAGGACACATTTTATGGTAGGTTTATATAAAGGCAACTAGAAAATAAGCGCAAAGATGGTAACTAATGAAGGTGCAATCTCGTAACTTCAAACAAAGGTTACAAGCGGAAAGCCGTTGTTTAAGAAACTTTTTCAGCTACTATTAACAGGTGATCTATACAAGTCGTATTTCATCAGTTGCTTAAGTAGAACCAAATGATGTTGAACTTTGATGCATTGTGCAAGTGATTATTAGAAATTAAGTTGTTCTTCCTCTACTTCAGTTAACATGATTATTTCATAGTTTTTAACCTTCGAATAAAGTCAAATTGTTGTCAAACTAACGGTTATAATACTCTATCTGAATTTGAACAATTTCTAGTGGCATTAGTGGTGATAGTTACTATCTGAGGCACCTTGATAGTGTGAATCGCTCACGAAGGAAATTATGTTCTTGTTTCTAGCCGTGGTAACTTTACTTCACTTGGGAACCGAGGCGGTAAGGCCCTTTTCTTATATGTTAAAGATTTTCACATTATTTAGTTTGTGATAGTAATAGATGTATTTACATCGGTATACATCCATGTTCATGTGTGAAAGATTGAGGGTTTATCATGGCTAACTCATGTGATCGTAAATTTGCAACTTTGTAGCCTTCACGGCAACCACACAACATGGCGATTGCTAGAAGAATCTAAAATATGGGTTGGAGGCGGATAGTAGCATGTGGTACGCTTATGCGTGGTGGAGGTCTATATCTTAGCAAAGGAGCGAGGATACGTATAAATATCGGCATCTGAGTTCTTCTTTTTAAGCATGACCATATTTGATAAACGAGTAAGTGAGATAAGAAAAGCAGTTGAGATAAACCTTTTTCATTTCATTGAAATTTTGTTTAACCACTGAACACTTCTCCCCAGGATAAGGGAGTTTGAAGAAATTCGATTCGAGTCATGGTTTTGGCATTCTTGATTTTGGTTACAAATCACAGGTAATAACTAATAACTAATAAAATTGTTGCTTGGTTCGCAAACAATCCTGGCTGAGAGCATTTCTTACACCTAGTGTTTTTTCTTAACAAACTTCCAAGGTAGATATTATATTAGGCGACTAGTATTTTTCTATAACTGAGATTTTGGAAATTTGAATATGCAGGATGAAGCATGGGCAGCTGGAGGAAGTGGAATCCTTTTGAAAACTACCAATAGTGGAAAGTCATGGAGTTGTGACAAAGCAGCTGATGACATTGCTGCTAATCTTTACTCAGTAAAGTGAGTTTATACACCGTTTTAAATCTTACACATGATAATGATTGACTTCTGTACATTTGAGATTTAACTGTGCAACTCGACTTGATTACATAGAAAAACATGTTTCATGCTAAAGATACTTTTTCGTGTCTTCTGCTGCAGGTTTATCAATGAAAAACAAGGATTCGTGCTAGGAAACGATGGAGTCTTGCTAAAGTATCTGGGAGGATCTCAAGGTAACTATTTCAAGAGTAGTGCATTTGACGCCTAACTCTAAAATCGTTTATATAACTATGTTGGACTTATGGAAATGAGTAGATGTGACATGATTGGCAGGACGGGTAATGGGTTAAAACGGTTTGGTTCGGGTTGACATACAAACACTTTTGTATCTTATTATTAAGACCATCGCATCTATTAATGCGGTTAGTTCTCTCTTGCTATCTCACGTTGACACAAAAGAAACTTAAGTTTGTAGAGGGGGAAAATTTTGACCGTTCACTTATAAATGGTTCGGTCCGGGTTGTCTGTCTCTAAGCATCAAAAGAGACAATAACATGTGACACACTAAAATATATAATTATATATAAGTAAAAAAGTAATGAAAAATAGTCTTTCATGTCGCTAAAATAGTCTTTGATGTTGTTTGAATTACTACGCTCATGTTTGTGTTATCTTTTTCGGATGGTTTAGTGTTGCTCATGAACTTCAAAGAAATGTGCTAAGTATTTACTACGACTAGTACAAAAGTTAATCTTGCTAGTGAAAGTTAATCTTGCTAGTACAAAGTTAAGGCCCTTTCGGATATTAAGAATGCTTGAAGTTAATCTTGCTAATGTATTAGTTACAAGCTATTAGTTATAAGTTAATCTTGTTGGTTCATATAGTTATGCTTCATATTTAATTTAGTGTTTGATACACGCGGCTTTTGTTTCCTCGAAACACCACCAATACCATACAAATGATTGGTGAGAACAAAGCGCACCTAAATTACAAGCGGGCGCGCAAGCGTTTATGTCTCTAGTGATGCCATGCAAAGGCAAGCTAAGAAGAAGAGTCAGAAGTCCTTAAATTATTGAGAATTTTATTATGTACAACATTACAAATTTATATTTGGTTCAGTTATATACATTCCAATTTTATTGTATTTGAATTTGTTTTGATATATATTTGAATTTGTTTTGATATATATTGATTTCTTATTTGTGACTAAAAGATGCATATAGTCACACTTATTAATACTTTTGGTCATTGTTTGCTTAATTCGTTGTGTGACTAAATATTACAAAAGGCCACAAAAAAATCATGTGGCAATTGGATGATCAATAGTCACACAAAATATACATTTCTTTACTTTAAACAGCATATGGTCACACTTATTAACATTTTTGGCCACTTTATGCTTAGTTGTATGTTACTAAATACCCAAAACAAAAATGCTTTGTGTGACTAAATATTACAAAAGGCTACACAAACATAAAATTCATCTGGCCATTGGATGAACAATAGTCACACAAAATACACATTTCTTCAGTTTAAACAGCATATGGTCACACTTATTAACATTTTTTGTCACCTTATGCTTAATTGTATATGACTAAATATACAAAAAAACATGCTTTATGTGACTAAATTACAAAAGGCCACACAAATATAAAATTCATGTGGCCATTGGATGAACAATAGTCACACAAAATACACTTTTACTTCACTTTAAACATCATATGGTCACACTCATTAACACTTTTGGCCACTTTATGCTTAATTTTATGTGACTAAATATATAAAAAAAAAACATGCTTTGAGTGACTATACAGTGTTTTCAGTCACTAATACTGATTAATCTAACTAAATTTATACCTAATTAGTCACACATGTTAAGGTTTTGGTCACTGGTTTTTAATAGAGACGAACACTAACTCAAACATGTGACCGTAGGTACCCTATAGTCACGCGACCTTTAGGCACACACACTCGAAATATCATGTGTGACTATATGTATATCGTCACACTTATTGGGTGTAGCCAAATCGACTTTGTGTTCTAGTGCAAACACCCTCGAGACGGGTTTCATTTCAAGCCGATTAAAACAATTAAGCCGAAGAAAAAAGCAATTTCCAAATAGGCCAATACTAAATTTTTAAGTAGTAAGTTTTATTTTAGTTTTGCCACATACTAACAACACTAAAGATTGAATCATAATTAATCATTCACGATTCCATGAATCCTACTCGATCGGTTTGAATTAAAACGACAAATCCCAACAAGATAAATTATAATCCTTAACATTAACGAAGTAAACTCATAAAGTAAAGAACAAGATTCTTACAATTATTGGTGGTGAGGGCGATTGAAAGAGTGAACCAATACACAACCACAAAATTGAATGCACTTCATTTGAAACCATTACAACGATACTAATTATAACCGATTTCGAAGCAAATCAAAAACCAATTTCAAAGAACCCTAACTCCTCACGAAACCCTAATTCGTGTGAGTGATATTGTGTGTGAAAAGTGTGTATAACCTATGATTCGTGGCCTTATATAGAAGAATAGGAGGGAGTTTTTGACTATATCTTTCTTGGAATCGAGTTTGTAGAAGAACCATTCTTGGCATACCTCACTTTCCTTCATGGTCTTCAAGGTAGTCTCGTGAGGTGCCTTGGGGGGAGAGATCCGAGAATGGAAGATGAAAATGATAGTTCATCAATTGACTTGGAAGGCAGATAAAGAAAACTTCCAGATATGTATCTGTGTTTTGGAGAGGCACGAAAAAGAAAGAGTAGAAATAAAGTGGGCGGCTACGCTCTGTTCTCGAGTTTTTTTTTAAGTAATGGAAGAGGAGGGGAAGGGAAATAAAAAAAATGAGCCTTCTTGAGTTTTTTTAAGAAGGAAAGGTAGGGGACGGGAAGGTGGGAGGGAGGGAAGGGATGTGCTTTTGAGTGATATTTGGTTCCGTCCAATTTTAGACGGATTGGGAAAGGAAGTGGGTTTTCAAGATTACAAGCCTTACTTAAATTATCATATTATCCTCAATAATATATTATGTACGCTCTTTATATTTTTTAACCTAATTCTCTCAAATCACACTTTATAAGTCAAGTATATAATAATATTAACAATGTATGACAAAGTATGTTATGTACGAAGTGATTATATGAATTAAGGTTAAACTACAACTTGTATAACGAGGTAAAATGCATGGTCGAATGACCGGAATATAAGGTTAAAAGAAAAGCACACATATACATGATATTAGAACTAAACTACAAAGAAAAGCACATATATATAAATGAGGGTATATTGGTAATTTGTGTAGCTTCCTTTCCTTTCTTTGCTACTTTAAAAAAAACTCAAGAACACAAAAATAAATAACCACTTTCTTCCCATCCCATCCCCTACTTTGCCCTTCTCATCCCATCCTCTTCCATTCTTTAAATTTTAGACTTGAGAACAGAGCGTTAAAGGGTGGGGTTTAGGGTAGGTTAGGATTTAAATTTATTATTAATACTGTATTAATTGTACCCCGTGTTCCGTTGTGCTCTAGTGTAAACGTAACTTCTCGGTGCCCGTAAAATATAGAAAATATATTTTTAGGAACGATTTCATGAGTGTAATAATATGGCATCGTTATTTCATAGGAATCGATTTCTTAGTTACTAAGTTGGTTTCGGTATGCTTACGGTGCTTGTGTTTTTAAAATCACGAGATAGCCTCTTGTTTTTGTTCGTAAATTATCGATGAAATGTTAAAAGTAATCAATACACTTTTCTTAGTGTAATTTGTTAGATTACGTGTGTTCTTTGCGTGTTGCGGTATTAAGTGATAACTTCGAATCAATTTTGTAAGCTTACGTGCGCTTTAAGTTATCAACTATGAATTAATAAATTCACATTTATTTTAAGATGCTTAATGGAGAATTTCCGTGTGTGTGTTGTCGTATTTTCGATGAACGATATGACCTCTCGTTTTGAACTTTAAATATCAATAACGGTAAGAAATTAACCGATTTGTATTTTCGGCGTAATAATTAGTATTATAATAATCCGAAATTCTGATTCTTATAGTTAAGTTTATGCTACATTGTAATATATAAATATTTGTTATTAATAACCCACGGGGTTTCATTGTCTAACATGGTATTGGGGTGGGTCGATCCTCATACTTAGGTGTCTATGTTGAGTCGCCTCCTCTAGGCCATCTCGTCAAACCCTATCACCGCCGTTATTCATTTTCTTTGAAACAAATGCAATTTTCGGCCAAAACCTTAATTGTGTATTGTTTTGTCCATAACTTTCAAACCATTTATAGTTAACTGACGTGGTTAGCGTCATTCTATTTGTTTCAGCACAAAATTCAACTTGAAACTCACCTCCATCGGATGTCGAGGCGCCTCTGCGGCGCCATGAAGCAATCGTCGCAAAAATCTAATCTTTGCTTTTGCTATTGTCGTTCTTTGCATGATGAAGATTAATCGCTTCTCTTCGGGTGTTTTCATAAACAAATTGGTTATTTGTCTTTATTCTTGCTTTTATTTAATTTTTGCGGCTTGAGTAATTACTTGTGCTTGCTGTCGGATTTCTTCATCAACAAATCATTGCTTAATGTTTTTCCTTCTTTTTCTCAGTTTAGCATTGTTTAATGTTTATTTAGTTTTCTAATCTAATCTAAGCTTTCGCGATTTCGCCGCTCATATTGCGGGGAGTATTAGGCGATAAATATGGCTCAAGTCTGATTGTGAGTTTGGATCCATTAGGGTTTCATACTATGTGTACTCTATATATAGTTTGACTAAAAATATAATACACCTACATGGTTTTATCCATAGTCACGAAGCTAGCGACTATGTCGCGTTCCTCGATTACGGATCGTTAAATGCTGAAGCAGCGGACAATCGCGACCTGGATCGCTCGAGAACGCGACCTAGATCACTAGTTTCCTCGTTCCATTTCTTGTGTTATGCTTTTGTACCTTGAATCCATTTCTGGTGTTATGATTTTCGTGGTAATGGTGTTTTCTGGGTGGATCTTTGTTGAACTAGGGAAGAAGGTGAATGTGGCTGCAAGGAAAGAGATGAAGTCCTATAATTTAATACTCCGTAGTAGTTATTACCCTAAAAGGCATGGTTTTTATTTTATTTTATTGGGCCTACTACTAATGGGCCAATTAAAAGTCTTTATTTTAATTAAAAGTGGACCCTACTCAAATATATAACTAAATGCATAAATAATGTAAATTTTGCAACATTTATATAAAATATATAATTAAAAATATTAAATATAATAATGAAATTAATAAAGTTTATAAATATATGAGTAAAATACACGTTGGTCCATAAACTTGGGCTTGCGCATCGCGATAGGACAAACACAGGCATTATCATCATGGGAGGTCCAAAACATGGGCTTTATATGCCAAACTCGTCCCTTGACCACTAACGCAGATGCCAGCGTTCGTTATACTCCGAGAAAACCCGTTATCTATTCTTGTTGAGGGTCGAATAGTCTTATTACCTTGATGTACTATAGCGGATGTCTTGTCTAATTTCCGCTATTATGTACAATATAACAAAGCGTGTACTCATTGCTCATTGATACGCTTACACAGCGTTCGGGGTTAAAGGAACTTCCTTTTCGTCGAACAAGTTTTCAACACCCTAGCAAGTGAACCTAATCGTTGTAGTGTAGTATTAGGGTAAGCCACGGGTATTGATATCGTTCTCTAGGGAATAGGAATGCTAGTGAGAAGTTACTACGCTAAGGTTGGGGTTGAGGAAGATTATTTTTATCTTTTTTTATATTTTTAGGAAATGGAAAGTACGAATCTCGGGGTTTGGATTTGGGGTTGGTATTTCTGATTACTCTACTTATCTAATTATCTAATTAACTAAGCTAGGGTAGTCTATATCAATTGTTGTGTGCTCGTATGATGATTAAAAATGTGTTTACTTAGGTTTTATTACTCCTAGTTATCTCCTATTGATGGTTGAATTGTCACGTCCTTATTCTTAGCGTTGTGTTTCTAAGATTGTAGGGTATCGTTTATCCTAACTCTTTGAAGCTACCAAGGTTAATGAATAACAAATCTCTAGGATTCATAAACTTAACACTAAGGTATTCTTTGGATGTTTAGCCTACAATTCCACTAGTAACTATATGCTAAGGTTCAACAAAGATTAATCAAGCATTAATAGCACAACGAATGACCTATCAGTTCCTTTTATAGACAAGGAACCTAAAACATTCTTGGGAAATGTCTAAGCATGCAACTAAATATTTGTTTTACCCATACTAAACATGGTCTAAACAAGCCCATGCTAACCTTTAAAAGACAATAATAAATATGGGCTAACATATAAATAATAAAACTCATGCATACAACTTAGAATCCTTGACTAATTCTTGATGAGAATCCTTACTTCACTACTTGATACGGCTTCACTACTTACAGAATCACGGTTCCACGAAATTCCCAACAATCCTCCCTAGCTGGAATTTGACTAGGTTAAGTTCGGTTCGGATCTTTAAAAATTCGAACTAGAGGATTGTGCAACAAATGACAAAACTTCCCAACAATCCTTCCCAACAATCTTAACACTTGAACTTGAGGATTGTACTCGAACATCGAGCCAAAAACAATTTCATCTCTATGATGACCAAACTTTGAAGCGCCGTCTTTGCGAAGAACACATGACATAGTGTACATCAATACTTATTAGTTGCATACTATTCTCATCACATCCGGTGGGTTAACTCACGAGAGAGGTGAATCATTGAAAATAATGGATTTGGTGTCTCTTTACCAATAGTCATCACTCTTTGAGTAGCCGGATGTTTAAGTCCGAAAACTATGGTACATTGATAACCATCGATTTATGAGAAAATCGACAACTATATAAACGGTTTGATGTGTCTTTACACATGGCCGTTGCTCGGGACTAGTCAATTCTTAGAATTGGTGAATTGATAACCAAATATGGTTTCATGCCTTTACCACAAGCCATAATCTTGTGGGCTAGTCAACTCTTGTGTCGAGAAAGACATGGTGAGATGAAAACCATTAGGTGTGGTAATTAACCAACACCAAAGCGTGCAAGTTTAAAAAGAAACTTAACACGGCGGGTTAGTGGTTTTTTTTTTTTTTTTTTTAAAACTAAGAAGAAATAGAAATAACCAAAACATGTACAAGATACCATCAGCAGCAGAAACCAAAGGCAGTTGTAGTGTCGGTGAAACACTAAGCCTCCCTTAGGCGTATGAGGATCAACAATTTGCAAAATGGTTAGAAAACAAAATACAACAATAAGCCTCCCTTGAATATGCCTCCCTCAATCAATGCACGACAAAGACTATTGTTCTTGGGGTACCCGAATGAAACTTTCCTTTGAGTTTTCCAAGAATAACATGTTGAGGGCTTAACAACGGTTGCCACACTAACTCCACCATGTGCCTTATTCATATGAGATATATAAGGTGTATATGGTGAAAATAAGAACTTGTAGGTCTATAGGGCATAAGCCTAGCCTTCATCGTTCCACTATCCAAGAGTGTTGGTGAAGAATATCCTCCATTAGAGGCTGGAAAAGGCCTATTAAGCTGTCGTGAAACAAATGCATACACCTTTGGTTTACGGAAGGAACCGGTTACACCTTTCACATGAGTAACTTTGGGAACAAATGGAGGAATACTAGCAACATTAGTCCATGTGGGTCTAGAAGTCTTATGGCGGAGGAAACACCCATCTTTTTCTCATGATAATCACGGTATAATAAGATGGGTTTACTACCACACACAAAACAAGATTTCTTCTTAAAGGCTTATTCTTAACACAAATTTGTTTATCACATTTAAACTTATCAAAAGAAACTAGAAGCAAAATTGTGTTTAATGAATAAGTAACCGGCTTTGTATTGAGCTCATCATTAGCTACTTTAGGCTTGGGTGTGTGCCTAGGTGAGTCATACTTTTCACTTGAATCACATGAGGCATAGGCGGTGGACTTTATGTCGGCGACTTGTAACTTTTAGAGCAAGAGACGAGTCATTAGTTTGGCCACTAAGGTCCTCAACTTTTTCCATATAAATGGTGTGATCCATCAAAGTCATTGGAATGGATGAATTCACCTCTAATAGGTCCACGAACAACATGTAAATCACCTTCTTTGACAAAATTAGCTAATCCTGCCGGTGTAGATTTACGAGTGTCATCCCAGCTTCTATTCCTACATACTTCTTAAAGCCTAAACCTATAGGGTATTAGGATTTTGACTAGCATAGATGTGACTAGCTAACTTATTTCCATTCAATAACCATTCCTTATGCCTAGCAATTTCCTCGTCTAGTTTCTCTTTTAGTACTTTGTTTCGGATACTATAGTAGCTTTTTCTTTCTCGGTCGCTTTAAATCAATTCTAGCAAATTCTAGATCACTTTCTAGCACCCTAATCTTTTCATCATAAGCCACTTGATTCTTTTGAAACTAAACTTTTGTCTTTCTAATGTTTTAAAGCATGTTTATAAGCTTCATTGTCAACATAGCATGCATTATATTTAGGTTTCATTTCATCATAAGCTTCCTTAAGTTCATTATATCTCTCCTTACAACCAAAACACAAGTATGTACACGAGAGATGCTCATGAGAGCAATTTGTGGTGCAAATTCTTGACATAACCTTTAGCATTATCTTCCTTGCTCATCTTCTTGAATTACGCCTTTCCTCCATACCTTGCTTTGACTTCCATCATCCATATGGCGAAAATCGCTACATGATCGCAGAGAATAGCTTTGAGCAAGATATTTACGCCTTTGACTCTCTTTGTACGACAATCTGTTCATCTGGTTAATGATGTTTCCATCACGATCTCTTCAATCCTTTTCAAATCAAGTTGATCACCTTCTAGATATTCATATCATTATTCATGATCCGGTGTTCCATCTTCTTAGCCCAAACTCTCATCCATTAAATAAGGAAACATAACTTCATCCTATTATTTTCAAATTACGCCATTCTAAAAGTACCAAGATAGAAACCAAACAATGAAAAGTTATGTGATAGTACGAACCAAAATGAGTGTCGTGATAACCCACAAGCAAACCAATATACCAAACTAGAGACCAAGTATAATGAATTACCCAATGTAATATCCTCACGTGAACTTGTAGAAACAAGTGATAGCCAATAATAGAGTATGATAACGTGACCACTGTAGTCATTATTCTTAGTCGGGTAACACTAGCATAATTAAAGCGTGGGACTCACAACTGTTACGAAACCCCACTTGATCACAAAAGCACAACTACTTGCCGCAATTTTGACACTTTTCACGAATACAAACTCGTTTGACCAATTATCTAGAGTATAAACAATTAAAAGTATAGTGTCACGTGATTCCTTGAATAAAATCATGGGACCAAGATTTAAATATGTGAAAGACCAATTAGAGATTAGTACTAACTTATTGTAACAACCAATCAAAACCTTTGTGGGTCTCAAAACAATTAAAGTAAGGGACCAACACTAGACATCACGTGACCAAGAACAACTTTACCAATCAATTGGAATGCCAAATAATTCGACCAACCGTTAGGGACCACACTAACAATTATACATCATGCCACATGCCCAAGAATCATAATCCCTATATTAACCGACCATGTGTAATGAATCAAGCGAATGAGAAATGGGGATCTGACCTTTGTAGAATTTGAAAGCCATATAAAACAAAAGCATATCAAAATAGATCACTCTTCTTTATATAAATCGTGATCATTGATTCTTTTCCACCATCGCACCTTATAAACTCAGTTTTTCGTATGATGTCTCCTAGGTCAGCCCTTATAACTTTTTGTCGAGGTTCGGATCAACGATCCCTAAACCTTCCTTGATATACCAAGAACTTCGGAAATTTTATGCCGATCCACCAAAAGATATGACTGTTTCAATATTACGGAACTTTTTCGTGAACTTTGACGGCTTATAACTTTTGATTAAGAGCTCTAATCGACAATCCCTCCGGTGACACTTTAGATTACTATCTAGAGATGCACGAAAAAAATTGTAGCTCGATCCAAAAAAAGTTATTGTTGTTTCAAAAAACGACCAGTTAAAACTATTAACGACTTGGTATCTTTTCTTGAAGAACCTTGTAAACTCAAGATCGAGAGCCACCCGCTCGATACCAATTGTATAATCCCGATCCGGACTCAACTAGAGTCAATACTAGGTCAATCACAATTAAGATAAGAGACAACCAATCAATATTCAATAACTAGGTTTCATATTACCTAAGCAAACACAAAATAAATTAATGGGACATGGAAAACATGCAACATACACACAATCAATTGAAGACATCATTGAATTAATGAAGTAAAACACTTATCTTGATGTAAGATAGGGTATGAAACCTAAAATCTTGTACAAAACAGCCTTGGTTGGTTTAGGTTTTTACTCCACAAAACTACACTTCAAAAGCGAAAAAATTGGATTTTATATATAGTGTTACAAAGCTGCGATGGCGTCGCTCTTTAATTGTGGCCGTCAGTCAGTCGCCGTCATTAGGGTATCGTCTTGGCACGTTAAGCGTTGTGACGGCGTCACCTATGATTGTGGCCGTCTCCTTGATCTCGGCGCCGTCTGGATCAAATCTAGGCCGTCTGAGGCTGCGGCGCCTACTCTTTTAAAACCTTATCACCGTCACTTCTAAATAAGCAATTTGGCTCTTGAGTCGTCACAAAACTTGTTTCGGCGGCGTCACAGTAGAACTCGATGCCTTCCCGCAGTTCCGGCATCACAGGTGTCTCGATTCTTGACTTTGGCCATTTTCTTCGTATATTCGCCTTTTCGTCCAAATAAGTGCCATTCCGACAATTTGCATTCAAGAGACCTAAAAGTGAAAATGAGCGAAATTAAGTAGTAACGGATACAAAGTGATCAATTAAGGGCTTAAATGACCCTCAAAAGGTACCTTTAAATCCTTATCACTCATCCCAAACTTGTTTTGAAAGCCTACCCAAAAACCTTAATGCAATGTCAATCATCAAATCAAATAATCTAAGAAAGAAAATAACAAACACCAACCTTGGATTTACTATATGGCGAATAAAGAATATCCTTTCTTTTATGACCATGAAATTGAGGAAAAAGTCGCAATCGGAGATATTGTAAGTGTTTTTGGTTATAGTCTATTACAATCATATGTTAGTACATTGTTTAAGTTATTCCCTTTTAGGTAACTTTATCTTAACATTGTTTTGTACATTTTTTATACTGTGGGTCAATCATGATCCTTTAGCATGAGGTTCCATTATGAAGGTACATTCAAATACTTTCGGTGGAATATATCAAGGAGGCAAAAATGCCTTGTTGATCATGTGGAAATAAAGGGTGTCCGTTGATAAAATGGATGCTCGATGACCAATCGGTTATGAGATTGGACAAACCAATTATTTCTACTTTCTTAAGCTGGTTGTACATTGGACGACGGTTTGTTTACTAGTGTGAAGGCGCTAATGTTGAGTTGTTGAAAGATGTTGTCATAGACCATAAGTTGTGAGATGTCTATTGGAAATAGGTAAGACAAGATTAGAACTTTACGAAATGTCCCACAATCTATTAAGGCTGTGTTTTGGGAGATGGATGAAGATAGGAGAAAAGTTATTCTTCTATTCAATCTTGTTGTAGGCGATTGGTGTTAGATGATCTTGATAACGAACACCGCCTAGATCCTTTTATCCAACTTACACAAGTGCCTATGGACGTCAATGATATTGGTGAATCTAGCAATTTGCCAAACAAGGACCCTTGAAATACTACGCCCATGGCTATTGTTTGTGGCGGGAATGGTGAGAGCAGATCGTGGTCGGTCGAGAACATATAATGAGCAACATACTTGTTTGCAATCAAGGCGGTCGAGCTTTTGACCTTCGCTATATCTCAGAAAAATTACGGCACAAATTGAAACCAATCCTTTGGTTCTGTCAAGTATGTGCATAATCAACTTACCAACCAATCTGAGCTTCAAGTGTCCTGCGGAAGGTTAAAAGGGCAAAAACTTAGTAATAACTTGACCATCGGTCAATTCAAGCTACAATTTCCCATGTTAAGAGATTATGTTCAAGAGTTGCGAATACAAACCCTAATACAACATTTGTGATGAATGTGGAGCGACCTCCGATGAGGCTCTTCCAACTAAAGAATTCAAGAGAGTGTATGTTTGTTTAGGTGCTTTTGAAGGAAGGATTTAAAAGCGTGTGGGAGATCGTTGTTGAGGTGGGTGCTTTTTCAATTAGTGGTCCTTTGAATGGTCAGCGATGACGGTTTGGGAATTGATAGCAACAATGGTATATACCTTTTAGCTTATTCTTTTGTTGAATCAGAAAACATAGGATCATGGACTTGGTTTCTTCATTGTTTATCCGATGATATAGCACTTGAGCCAATCTCGAGCATCACTTTTATTCTTGACATGCAAAGGTACTACTCCATTAATACATGCATGAATTTAAGTCTCTCTGTTTTGAAGCAGACGATAAACATATTTGATTTTGTGCAAGATATAAGTAGAGCTTTGGCGAAGTTTTCCAAATGCGAACACAGTTACGTATTAGAAGCATTCATGAGAAAAGGAAGCGCAATGGAAAGGTAGGGCCTCAAAGAGCATCGTGAAATGTGCATGACCTCAGCTGTTATGCAGTTTAAACTATGGTGATTTCAAGAAACTTAATCAACCAGCCCATGATTGGTTAAGTAAGATACCACCGATCCATTGGTCAAGGTCATATTTTCATGTAAGTGATCTATCTTTTCGATTAATTTGTATTTGTTAATCACGGTATAAACAATTATAATTAATACATGTTTATTCTTGCTTATCTTTAGGAGAAGCGCTTACGATGTGTTACTTAATAACATGTGTCAAGTGTTTCATGACAAAATAATTGAGGGTTTAAACAAACCAATTATTAGAGACTTAGAATACATCGAGAATCTTGTATGAAGAGGATAATGCATATTCTTTTGGTGATTAAGAAGAGTGATGGGCCACTAACACCAATGCACAACACATGCTAGAGGGTATTTAAAGAGGTTGTTAAGTATAATGTTTTATGGAATGGGGAACCAAGTTTGAGTTAGTGGACCATGGGGTGACCAATGTGTAGTTAATGTTGTACACAAGTCTTGTACTTGCGAAAGATGGGAGATAACGGGTTTACCATGTAAACATCTTTGTTGCTACCAATTGGAATATGGCTTTAAATGGGAAACAAGTAGGAGCTATAGAAACATGGGCTCATCCTTGTTACTATCTTCTCACTTGGGAGGCAACCTACCATAACCATGTCCGACTATAACTAGCGTGAACATTGGGAAAAATCAATCGTGCCAACAACAATTGTTCCACGAAATCAAACAAAGCCGCCTAGCTCAAGAGGTTGAAAAAGAGTTAGGATAGCTCACGAAAGTCAAGAGATTGTAAAGAATGGTAAGTTGTCAAGGGCTTGGAAGAGTGTTAAGTGTAGTATTTGTGGCATTCTTTGGACTGGCCGAAAACATGTCTAGGGTATGGTGGAGTGAAAGTGAGCGAGCGCTAATAAGGGAAATGTCAAAAAGTGCCTACAAAAGTTGCGACAAAATAGACACATCCTAAAGGTAACAAAGTAGCACATTTAGTGCGTTCAAGGAAGTGGTGTTCAATCGAAAATCAAGATCAACAATGAAGATCCCATCATACATGATGCATCCTTTCACTGATCCCAACAACATCAAGATGAAGCAATTGCAGATCCCGGCATGCATGAGCAATCCGGTGTCAATCCCAACAACATGATCAATCAAGTCGATTCTCAGCTGCGGTCAAGTGATGTGCAAGCAAATTACGCTTCAACCCGACTGTGATAAGGATTTAAAGGTACCTTTGAGGGTCATTTAAGCCTTAATTGATCACTTTGTATCCGTTACTACTTAATTTCGTTCCTTTTCACTTTTAGGTCTCTTGAAGGCAAATTCTGGAATGACACTTATTCGGACAAAAGGTGCGAATATACAAAAAAATAGCCAAAGTAAAGAATCGAGACACTCAGTCTTTGGGCGAAAGGGGCGGCGTCGAGTTATACTTGTGGCGCCATCGGAACAAGTTTTGTGATATTCAGTAGCAAATTGCTTATTTACAAGTGACGGCGTCGGTGTTAAAAGTAGTAGGCGTCGCGACTCGAACGGCCTAGATTTGATTCAGACGGTCGTCGAGGCGGGCGGCGACGCGTCACGGGAATAAGGTGATGCCGTCACAATGCTAACGTGGCCAAGACGAAACCCTAATGGCGACCGGCGGCGTCACAATTAAAGTGACACAAGCGCAATTTGTAACACTATATATAGAATCCGAATTTTTTCGGTTTTCGGTGTGTAGTTTTGTGGAGTAAAACCTAAACCGAACCAAAGCTGTCTTGTACGGTATTTTAGGATTCCATACCTATCTTACATCAAGATAAGTGTTTTACTTCATTAATTCAATTATGTCTTCAATTGATTGTGTGTATGCTTGCATGTTCTCCATGTCAAGCTAATTTATTTGTGTGTTAAACTTAGGTACTATGAAACCTAGTTATTGAATATTGATTGGTTCTCTCTTATCTTAATTGTGATTGACCTAGTATTGCGATGGGTCATTCGTTGTGGTATTAATGCTTGATTAATCTTTGTTGAACCTTAGTTTATAATCACCTAGAGTTATTGTAGGCTAAACATCCAAAGAATACCTTAGTGTTAAGTTTATAAATCCTAGAGATTTTGTAGTCATTAACCTTTGGTAGCTTGAAGAGTTAGGGATAGCGCATACCCTACGACCATAGAAACACAACGTTAAGAATAAGGGCGTGACAATTCAACAATCAATAGGAGATAACTAGGGAGTAATAAAACCTAAGTAAATACATTCTTAATCATTATCTGCACGCAACAATAGACATAGACTACCCTAGCTTAGTTAATTAGATAATTAGATAAGTAGAGTAATCGGTAGAAATCTGAACCCCAAATCGAAACCCAGATTCGTACCTTTCCATTTCTAAAAATATAAAAGATAAAAATAATCTTCCTCGACCCCAACCTTAGCGTAGTAACTTCTCACTAGCATTCCTATTCCCCAGAGGCGATATCAATACCGTGGCTTACCCTAATACTACACTACACGATTAGGATCCTTTGCCTGGGTGTTGAAAAACTTCTTTCGACGAAAAGGAAGTTCTTTTGACCCCGAGCAGCGGCTGTAAGCGTATCAAGTTTTAGGCGCGCTTCTTTGGGGAATAGAATAGCTAGTTAGGAGAACACCTCGTTTAGGTTTCCTTGCTTGATTCCTATCAAGTAAGCATTTTTCCAATTTTAGCTTCCTCGTAGTCTATCCCCTTCTTCGTGACCTTTGTTAGTGGCGATAAGGTTTTAAAGGTACCATTTTGAGGTCATTTAAGTCCTTATTTGATCACTTTTGTATCCGTTATTGCTTAATATCGTTCCTTTTCACTTTTTAGGTCTCGTGAAGGCAAAATCTTGGAATGGCACTTATTTGAATGAAAAGGCGCGAATATATGAAGAAAATGGCCAAAGTCGAAATCGAGACACTAACAGTTCTTTGAAAGTAGAAGGTGGCCGTCGGTGCTATTTGCTGACGCCGTCCCAGTATTGTGACGGACGGAACCCAAAACTCGTATTTTCAAGAGGCGCGTCTAGTGGTGAAAGAGTAGGCCGTCGCTACTCGAACGGCCTAGATGCAATCCAGACGGCGTCGGAAAGGCGAAGAGGACGGCGTCACGGACATAGGTGGCGCCGTCGCCAAAGTTAACGTGGCGAGCGAAACCTAATGGCGGCGACACGCGGCGTCACTAAACATAAGGTGACGCCGTCGCAATTGTAATCTTATATATAGAATCCGAATTTTTAGGTCTTTGGGAGGAGAGTCTTTGGAGTAAAACCTAAAACCGAACCTAAGGTGTCTTGTACAATATTTTAGGGTTTTAACCCTATCTTACACCAAGATAAGTCTTTACTTCATTAATTCAATTATGTCTTTGATTATTTGTGTGTATGCTTGCATGTTCTCCATGTCCAACTTATTTATTTGTGTGTTTGCTTAGGAAGTATGAAACTTAATTATTAAATATTGATTGGTTGTTTCTTATCTTAGTTGATTAATGATCTAGTAGTCACGATAGATCATTAGTTGTGCACTTAATGCTTGATTCATCTTTGTGAACCCTAGAGTATAATTACAGTAATTGTAGTCTAAACCATCCAAGGCGCCTTAGGTAGGAGTCTATAATCTCTAGTGGGTTTGTAGACAAGACCGCTTGGTAAGTTCGAAGAGTTGGGAGAAACGCATGCCCTACAACTTTAGAAACACAACGAACTAGGACTAAGGCGTGACACTCAACCATCAATAGGAGATAATTAAAGTAATACAAACTAAGTAAACACATCTTTAAACTATCATACGAGCACACATTAATTAGACATAGACTCCCACAACCTTAGTTTAGATAATTAGATAATAGTAGAGTAATCGGTGAAATACCAACCCCCAAATCCAATACCCGAGATTAGTACCTTTCCATTTTCATAAAATATAAAAGATAAAAATAATCTTCCTCAACCTCAACCTTAGCATAGTAACTCCCTACTAGCATTCCTATTCCCTAGAGAGCGATATCAATACCGTGGCTTACCCTAATTACTACAATACAGCGATTAGGTTCCTTTGCTGGGGTGTTATAAAACTTGCTCGAAGAAAAGGAAGTTCCTTTGACCCGAGCGGCGTGTAGCATTATCAAGTTTTTGGGCGCGCGGAATAGAATAGCTGGTTAGTAGTCCTTCGTTTAGGTTTCTTTGGCTTGATTCCTATCAAGTAAACTTTTTCTCATTTTTAGATTTCTCTTGGTCTATCCCCTTCTTACGTAACCTTTGTTCGTAACCTCATCACTTTTCATCATGGAAGGTGATAACCCACTACCATTCATCAACCCACCGCAAATGACCGCCAAGCCCGTACTCTTGGTGAATACTCGAGACCAAGCCACCTAGGCTATAGGAACACCATTGAGCTTCCGACCAAGCCCAAACTACGGCCCTACGATCCGGCACCATCCGGTTGGTGCAAAGCGGATGTGCATTCCATGGACTTAGTTCAAGATCCGTCGACATCGAGGATTTCCTCAAAATCGTCGATTCCATCGATCTTGATGCTACTACTCGGGAGACCCGCTGCGCTGCGTCTCTCCAATTCTCTCTACGGGACCAAGCTAGTAATTGGCTTGGCGACTTCATGGCTCCATCTCAAGTTGGGATGATCTTACCTCTCGCTTCCTTGCTCAATTTTTCCCACAGGGAGAACCACTAAGCTTAGGAATGACATCTTGATGTTCCAACAACGTCAAGGTGAATCTCTCTCGAAGCATGGACGGATTCAAGGACTTACTTCATAAAGTCCCTCATCACGGCATTGATCTTTGGCTCCAAGTCCAAATCTTTTATGATCATGTCAACTTTCCCACTAGCGATCCATTGACCAAGCGGCGTTGGAAAACTTAGTGATTTCACCGCGAGAAGAATCATGGGAAATAATAGAGGACCTCGCCCTCTATGACAACGAAAGTTAGGATGACCCCGTGAGCTGCCCAAAACCGTCAAGGCAATCTCCTTGCCTCCTCCCGAGTAGGATGATCGAACTTGAAGATCAAGTTAAATTCCTCATGAGTTCCTCAAAATCCTAAATCCTCACGACAAGTGAATCAAATCACTCTACCTTGTGAGTTATGCGGTGGTCCCCATGACACTCGTGATTGCCAGGCTCTCCGAACAAGCTTTGCGGACTCGCCTCCATACGTGCAAGACGGAGCGGGAGAAGTGGTACACTTTCAAACCGAACAAAACAACTTAGGAAACTCATAAAACCCCTCATGGAGAAATCACCCTAATCTTAAGTGGAACCAAAACTCAGCCACCCCAAAGCTCATCTAGTTAAGCCTAATAGGTTCAATTCTTCTAATACAGGAACCCCACTAATCTTGAGGCAATTGCATCTAGATTTTTGTCATCCCAAAAACTCGATTGAATAAGCTTGAAGCCGATTTTATGCAAAAAGCAGTGAGATGACAACCAAGCTTGATGCCCTTTTAAAAGCCTTCAATGAGCGGGAAGTTGGAGCACTCCCAGTGATACCATTAAGAACCCAGTGAATTCAATTGCATCGACTTCACGTTCCAGTTCACCATGGAGAGTACACACCATGCCCCATCTCACCCAGCGGTTCACTCGGTAAATGCTATCAAAAGGGTTCCAAGTCATCCAAGAGATACCAAGGCCGGCACCTTTGGTAAAGCCCACTCTTGAAAACCGTCAACAAGAATCCAAACCTAGTTTAGAGGAGGTACAAGGAACTCCATCAAGAAAAACCGATTCTTGAAGTCTTAGCTCATGCACCTTATTATAATGCTTTAAAAGAAAAATATGAGTTAGAACTTAGGCTTGGGAAACATGGGTCCGCCTTTGTGCGAAACAAATTACCTAAGTTAGATGATCCCGGGCTATTCACTCTTCAGGTGTAGACTTGGAACTTCAAGCCACTTCGATGCTTTAGCCGATTTAGGATCATGCATCAATCTCGTTCGTTGTCCGCTTCATAGAAGCCTCAACCTAGGTAAAATTGAACCAGCGAAACTATCTTAGGATTAGCGGACGGTAGTATAGCACATCAGGTAGGAATAATAAAGGACATGGTAGTACATGTAGGGAGGTTGACTCTTTTGGCCGACTTTCATGTACTCGACATGAATAAGGACCCGACATGCCCATTACTAGTTGGAAGAGGATTTTAGCTACCGCTAGTGCCATCATCGATTGTAAGATGTCCAAAATAGTGGTAGGAGAGGGGTGCTAGATCACATTACGATGTTAAAAGCATACATACTATAAGGATGAGGAAATCCCGCGAGAGATAGGGTTGGATAGAGAGCCTTCTCGATATGGACCTTGGATTGATAAGAAAATCATAGGCCCCAAAGACCTTTTTACCTAGATAAGGCCTTTGCTAGTCGACAACTTTCCAAGAACAAGAAATGGCTAGGGACATAGAAGTGAACCCGTTCGAGGGCGCTTTAGTATTTAGGAAGATGACCAGAGTTCCTAGGAAGCTTGCTGTTAACCTTGTCATGAATAAATGGATAGTTGAAATCCGAACACATGTGGAATTGGAATAGACCGCCTAGTGATGGTAATGGAAGGTGGCACATTAGGATACAAATCCATGATCCCGATGGTGAGATGTTTGAAAAGGCATATTTAACAAGGCGTACTACTAGGAACTTGAATGATAAGTTTGATCCTTACGACATTGTTGAGGATAGACTTACGTATATCGATGCGTGGGAGCACGACTATGAGTCTAGCTACAAGACTCTTAAATAAAGAAAAGCGCCCGTGGGAGGCAACCCATGTTAATTGTTTGCTTGTTAGTGTCATATATCTTTTATTAATTGTTTATCCTCATGTTTAAATTTGTAAAAATGCTTTATTTTGTTTTAACCTCGTCTTAATTGCATATAAAGGTATTTTACATAAGGGATAAGTGTAGGGAGGATTACACACGTTTTCAAAATAAGCGTAAACATGAGAATAACAATTAACTAAAAGATATATATGTTTGTTTGTTAAGTCGAATGCTTGTATCGAGTCATAATGGATGTTTTGCGAAATTTTCAGATTCTAAAGATGTAAATTTTCCGAATTTTTCGGAAAATGAGACCGGTTTTTCGGGATAACTGGCGGCGTCGAGATTGCAACGGCGTCGGTGAAGGAGTAAAACATCGATTACTTTCTCGTTTTACGAGCTCTTTATAAATTTTTGGAATTTTCGGGTCTTAATTTTCTTAGAAATTACGTAAACATCCATTCCATGAGCATTATATCCTAGTTTAAATCGAGTCTTATATATATTATTACCACGATTTTACGCGAAGGTTTCGTTTGTTTTCTTCAAGTGTGCGGGTTTAGTTTGTCAAGAAGAAGTTACATAAGATTGGAAGGAGCTTTTCACGCATAATTCTTCTTGAAAAAATTTAACCACCACTTTACGGATCCTACCGAGCTAATCGGGGTATTAGTTTCTTTAGTTTTAATTACCTTCTTTTATCATATCTTTGATACTTTAGGGGAACATTGGGGACAATGTTCGGTTTAAATGTGAGGAGGAAAATAAAGCGGGAACTTTGAAACTATGCTTATCCTTGACTATTTGTTTTGTCTAATTGCATTTGTGTAATAAACCATGAGAAAATGTCGGTTAGGGTAATTTTGGCACCAAATTTAAAATTTTTATGACATATAGGGTGGGCCATTAGTCTTAACAAAAGCGTCTCACGGATAGGAAGTTGCATGACTAGCACAAAAACCACTTACCACCCAATTCCACCCAAAATGTGAGGATCGCCACTTAGATTAGTAGGAATAAAAGCATTCATCTTTAATGCTTAGAGTGTGAACCGGTAGTATATTAGATTCTAGAACTTGTTTTGTGATGCATTCGAGATGCAAGTGAGGCTACACTTGTGTAGTTAGGAATAACTAAATGATAAGAGGCATTAGGATAACCTTGTTTAATACCGTAATATAATTACTTCTTCCACATCGGTTGAGTAATTCCCCGCACCCTTTGCGTTGTACTCATTTTTAGTACGATACCCTAGTTAACCCCGAGCCTATCCTTTTCGGTTCTCGTGATATTTCGGTTTTCGGAATATCAATGAAAACATTGTTTACACCTTTGAATATACACCCAAATCGCCTTAGCCTACCCTTATGCACTCACTTTTAGTGCAAATATGTTATCACCCTAAACCCTTAGTTCAATTATCGGTTGCTTGCATAAGTTGCTAAGTCGAGTCATATCCTTTGTATCTGATTTTGGGATGATTGGGATTCATGGGAAAAGTTAAAGTTTATGAAATGACGGAAGGGGCGTTAAATTCAAATTCCCTTTGTTTGCGTAATAATGTACCCCAAGTGTTTTGATCTTTTCAAATCGGGTCAAATTAGTGTTAGAGTAATAAAAACTCAAGTGTAGGGATATGCTTATAAATCCCTAGTATTTTGATGTTATCTTAGAGGTTGGTAGAGTAAAAGTGTATGAAAAAAAAAAAAAAAAAAAAGAAAAAAAAAAAAAAAGAGAGTGATAAAAAAAAAAAAAAAAAAAAACATCGGGCTACCATCCTACATCTATCCTTTAATTTTATGTTTGTTTATTTGGTTATCTAGAGTTTAGAAGTGTCGAGTCTTGGCTTAGCAACGCCATTCTTCATATGCATTTAACATAGAGATTTTGACTTACCACCACTAAATAGCCTATCCCACCAAACCCTTATTTCCTACTAGTAAGCCTAACGTTACAACCCTTTAAAGACATCTTTGATAGTCTTTCCTAGGTGCTTACGTTAAGCGATGGAGGTTTGATCTATTCCGAACCTATGGTAATCTATGTACTAGGACCGGTTAATGAGTGTGTATCTTCCATTTCCTATATTGTTATATTTCATTTATACACGAGAGAGATGTGAGTATCCAAATACCCATGTGAGGTGCTAGTATGTAATTTCCGTGCTTGTTATGACTTTTCGGGGCTTATATGTGTTGTGGACCGTTTTGAATTAATCTTGAATGACCCCAACTTATAAATTAATTGGCTAAAGCACATTTGCTTGAGGACAAGCAAATAACAAGTGTAGGGATATTTGATAAGGTTTTAAAAGGTACCATTTGAGGGTCATTTAAGTCCTTATTTGATCACTTTGTATCCGTTATTGCTTAATATCGTTCCTTTTCACTTTTAGGTCTCGTGAAGGCAAAATCTTGGAATGGCACTTATTTGAATGAAAAGCGCGAATATATGAAGAAAATGGCCAAAGTCGAAATCGAGACACTCACGATTCTTTGAAAGTAGAAGGCGGCGGCGTCGGTGCTATTCTGACGCCGTCCAGTGTGTGTGAGGGCGAACCCAAAACTCGTATTTTCAAGAGCGGCGTCTAGTGGTGAAAGAGTAGGCCGTCGCTACTCGAGCGGCCTAGATGCAATCCAGACGGCGTCGGAAAGGCTGAAGAGGGGCGTCACGGACATAAGGTGACGCCGTCGCAAAGTTAACGTGGCCAGCGAAACCACAATGGCGGCGACACGGCTTCACTAAACATAAGGTGGCCGTCGCGGTTGTAATCTTATATATAGAATCCGAATTTTTGGTCTTTGGGAGGAGAGTCTTTGGAGTAAAACCTAAAACCGAACCTAAGGTGTCTTGTACAGTATTTTAGGGTTTTAACCCTATCTTACACCAAGATAAGTCTTTACTTCATTAATTCAATTATGTCTTTGATTATTTGTGTGTATGCTTGCATGTTCTCCATGTCCGGCTAATTTATTTGTGTGTTTGCTTAGGAAGTATGAAACTTAATTATTAAATATTGATTGGTTGTTTCTTATCTTAGTTGATTAATGATCTAGTAGTGCGATAGATCATTCGTTGTGCATAATGCTTGATTCATCTTTGTGAACCCTAGAGTATAATTACGAGTAATTGTAGTCTAAACCATCCAGAAGCGCCTTAGAGTGAGGTCTATAATCTCTAGTGGGTTTGTAGACAAGACCCTTTGGTAAGTTCGAAGAGTTAGGGAGAAGCGCATACCTACAACTTTAGAAACACAACGCAACTAGGACTAAGGCGTGACACTCGACCATCGATAGGAGATAATTAAGTAATACAAACTAAGTAAACACATCTTTAAACTATCATACGAGCACACATTAATTAGACATAGACTCCCACAACCTTAGTTTAGATAACTAGATAATAGTAGAGTAATCGGTGAAATACCAACCCCCAAATCCAATACTAAAGATTCAGTACCTTTCCATTTTCATAAAATATAAAAGATAAAAATAATCTTCCTCAACCTCAACCTTAGCGTAGTAACTCCTACTAGCATTCCTATTCCCTAGAGAGCGATATCAATACCGTGGCTTACCTAATTACTACACTACAACGATTAGGTTCACTTTGCCTAGGGTGTTATAAAACTTGCTCGAAGAAAGGAAGTTCCTTTGACCCCAGAAACGGCGTGTGGCGTTATCGATAGCCCGTCACTTTTCATCATGGAAGGTGATAACCAACCACTCATCAACCAACCACAAATGACCACCAAGAGGCCGTACTCTTGCTGAATACTCGAGACCAAGCCACTAGGCTATGGGAACACCATTGAGCTTCCCGACCAAGCCCGAACTACGACCTGCGATCGACACCATCCGGTTGGTGCAACGGATGTGCATTCTATGGACTTCGTTAGAAGATCCTAACCGATATCTTAAGGATTTCCTTAAAATTGTCGATTCCATCGACCTCGATCTTACTACTCGGGAGACAGCGTGCGTCTCTTCAATTCTCTCTGGGACCAAGCTAGTAATTGGCGGCGACTTCCCAGGCTCCATCTCGAGTTGGGATGATCTCACCTCTCGTTTCCTTGCTCAATTTTTCCCACGGAGAACTACTAAACTTAGGCGAGACATCTTGACATTCCAACAACTTCGGAGTCTCTATGAGGCATGGACTCGATTCAAGGACTTACTCCATAAACTCCTCATCATGGCATTGATCTTTGGCTTGAATCTAAATCTTCTATGACCATACCGATTTCATCACAAAGCGATCCATCGATCAAGCCACGGTGGAAGGCTTAGCGACTTCAGTGAGGAATCTTGGGATATTATAGAGGAGCTTGCTGATCGAAGATACGAAAATTGGAATGAATCCCCTGAAACCCCCGTTAAAGTGGTTAATGCCATATCAATTCCTCTTGAATCTTCCATCAATGAAGAGCGAATGAGTGCTCTTGAGAGAATGATTGATTATCTAATTGAAAGGCATAAGAGAGCCCCCGAACGAATCCCTCGGAAAATGGTTAATTCCACCAACCACCCAACACCTTTCTTCGAATCCCCAAGTCGTGAGCAAGATCTTAATTCAGATAAGCTTAGTTCTACTTCTCCAATACCACTCTCACCAGGCTTTAAGGAACAAATGAGGGTACATGGCATTTCATCGGAGAGATTAGCAAAATTTGAAGAGGAGGTTTATAGGCAAAGGGAGGAGATGCGGGCAAAAAATGCGGAGGCGATAAACTTGGTAAAAGAGTATACAAGACAAAGTCCGGAAAAGGTACCAGATGAAGCAATGATTACCCTCCCGCTTCGTTTGTTAATGCCATTTCCATTTTGCACGATGAAGATGGAAAGGGTGAGGAGGCGAACGAGAAAAGCCGGAGGAAGGAGGTGAAACTAATGATGAGCCGAAACCATTGAGTACTACCATAAGCACGAGATAACAAAACCATTCTCAACCAAGTAAACAAATTTAGGTACAATGAGGTTCTTAGGAAAGCCCTTGAAGGAAAAATAACGAAAAAAGTGCGACACAATGCCTATGGGACCTATGTATGAGTTGGTTCTAAAAAACCGATAACTAAAAGCGAGAAACCACGGGAACTTCGTGATACCATGTAGCATAGGTGACATTGATAATATAAATGCCTTAGGCGATCAAGGGTCGATGTAAACATAATGCCATTATCGAGTCTATAATAAGTTGACTAGGAAAAGCCGACCAGACCAATCTTAGACTTTCCTTAGCAAATCATACATATGTCTACCCATAGGAGTATCGGTGGATGTTTTAGTAGAAGTGGCTAATATTGTCTATCCGGTGAACTTCGTGATTATAGACATTGAGGAAGATATAAATATGACACTCATTCTTGGAACACCTTTTAAGCCTTTGCCAAAGCAACCATCAAATGCGGTGAGGGCATCATGATACTTAAAAGCGGCAAAGTGCGCTAGGATACCTCTAGTTCAAGGTATCCTCTTAAGATCATGGAAAAATTACGGATAAGAATCCACATGTCCCAACAATGTGGTTAAGAAGAAAATGAGCGATTGGGAGAAAGGGCTTAGAGATTTCATGGTTCAGGACTACATGCAACATTGTGGAAGTGCGATAAAAGTTAGGAAATAATCCTACCTCAATACCACAAACACAAAGGAACCACAAGGAATTTTTAAAGGAGAAAAGTACTCTTATGCGGATCACGAATAAGAGCATTAAGAGGTAGAAACAAGCCAAGATGGTTTGGGCCTTATACGGTGAAGGAAACTAATCTAAAGATAAAACCGTCATCATAATGAGCGGCGTTGGGAAGGAATCCACGGTGAGCATACAACGTCTCGCCTTTGATGAAGGATTAGTAAAGGGAGAAGGTGCGGTAATGAAGTCACGTAGGCACGACTTGAGTCTAGCTACAAGACTCATAAATAAAGAAAAGCGCTTAGTGGGAGGTGTGACAACCCGTACTTTCGGTCATTTCTGACCACGATTCATGTTTCATTATTTCAACATTTATAGTAAACTTGGTTTACTTGTTTCAAATCAGCGTAACCTTGGAGGTTTAGCGGCGAATTCATGATCATGACATCACGTACATTTCATATGGACTATGATTAGTCTACATTTCATGGACATCATTTGCATCTCATTAGTACATTCACGACATTTCATTTTACCTTCAACGCGTAATTTTTATATTTAATAATCTTTATCGCGTGAGTTATTATTTTGTATATTTAATTTGTTACTTTCAAAAATGATCCCGAGGTATTTTTAAACTTACATTTAGTTCATAAAAACTATATTTTTAGTTTTCCTAGTGTTTCAAATTTATTTGGTATATTAATCGTTAAAGTTTAATTATTATGTCATTTTCTTAAAAATTATCGATAATTAATTTATCACTCAATTTTCACAAGGAATGTATTTTTACAATTTTATCATCTCAATACATTCTATTTTGACTTATTAAAACTTACTTGTACCAAAAATTTCCATTTCCTATACTTGTACATTTCTTACACTTTACTACACTTTCTTTACAAATAATACACAAAATATATATAAGTATAGTTTAAAAAAAAAAAAAACAAATCTCTACATCCCTCCCCTTGGCGACAAGGGAGGGTGCGATAGTGTTGGGCATGGTTTGAGATTACTTATACTTTCACTCAAACAAAGTCTACTCTATTATTACTACCTCATTCATTTCTCATTTCTCATTTCTACAAGTATTAGCTAAATAAAAATTTTCTCTCCTTTCTTTGGGTCTTCAAGAACCGGCCAAGCATCAAAGGTGCCAAGGGATCAAGATTTTTGCAAAATCAAGTGTTTATCAACCTAGTTATACTCTTTTTATGGTTTTGAAATAAAAACCAAGGGTATTTAAGTTTAATCCTTGTTACTTTCACCTCATCACTATCACTTGTAAGCATATTTCTTTCATTTTCAAGTTTCCTTATCATTTCATATGTTTCTTTTCATTTTTGGAGCTTATATGCATGTTATGTGATTTATACCATTTTTCTTATGATTTTGAGTTATATATATATTTATAGTCATCCTATAATTATTCCCATGGTATTCTTTGGTCTTGATGGTGATTAGGAACCCATGACACCCTAAGAAGGTGTATGGTAGGATTAGATTAGCTTTGGAGTTGATTTGAAGGGATTAGAATAGGTTTTGTCCGAGAAAACTATTTTCGATAACTACATTTTAGGTTCTGTCCTTGTTTCAATTTCTGGAAAACCTACTGTTGGTACGAAACTTTGGCCTTGATATTTAGAAAATATACTTTAAAAGCGAATCCGTGGCCTTTTGAGCGGATAAAAGCGGAGTTATAACGAAGCCGTGGTGAATTTTTAAAGTTTGACGATGAAATGTTTATTTTTCGAAAATTCAGCATGCGCTTTTTACTCTATTCGGGTCAAAACGAGCCTTAAGCTTCACAAATTATTTCGACTAGTCAAAAATATATTAGTTTACTTCGATCTGAAGCTAAGGGCGTATTATATCGTGAAAGCAGTTTGAAGCGACAAATATATGCGTTTTTATAAAGTTGCCGTAACTATTATTTTACGAAAAACTATATTATTTTACGTCACAAGTATTTCATTAGTCATAACGACCATGTTTGCGGTGTTTTAACCATGATGTGAAACTTTTAGAGCGAAATGTCTTCTAGTAAAATCAAGTTCATCGGCCATATTTTCAAAACAAAAAGCCGTTTGTCAAAGCGGAGTTATAGTGAATTAATTACGGACGTTCAAACTTGGCGAAACTCATTTTTACGCACACAATTAGCAAAACCACCATCTTTAGCCATTGATATCTTTATGATCGAAATCTTTTGAATGAAAACTCTGAACTGAAACTTTTAGATATCGATACAAACTTTCCAAAACCGTCGAGTTCGTTCTCTAACGATCGGCGTACACCATTTTACGACTACTTTTCCGAGCCATTTTGTTAATTTCATGATTTTCCGACAACATTGTTTTGCGACGAAGGTGGTAATTTCACCAAAAGTCATTATAAAACCATTATAGGATGACATTTTGGCGTAAAACATGTAAAGTCATTTTGAAGGGTCAAGGCGTCAAAAGAGTATTTTTCGACGACGTGTAATATTTTCGAAACCCGTAAATGGTATAAATAACATCTGATGCATGCATAACATTACATTGCAACTCATGACATATCATATCATTCGTAATAGGTCCGGTTGACGCATTACATTAAACCTCGGTGTACTCACTTTTGCCGTTATTCAGGTTTATCCAAGTGAGTTTTCATAGCCCGTTTACATGCTTTCGATTATTTTCAAACCAGGGGAGAATACATTGCACTACATTTTTTATACGATACCAAGTATGTTAAATTCATTACATTGCTTAAGTTACCGCATTTGCCAATTTGAAAGTCCCATTACTTGAACATGAACCGTTAATCTTTGAAGCGAGGATGAGTGGATAGATCTATCGAGTGGCGCCTCCATCCGGGTTGGTGAATCCCAACCGAGGCAAGCGGATGCATTTCATTTGATGGTATTACGGGTTGTCGGCAAACACTCTGCGAGGGCATACATTATTGAGCAGTCTAGTTTCGGGGTCATGGGCTTAGAGCAATTGTAACATTATTTTTACTGCGACTTGATTGTCATGCATGGTCTATACTTGTGTAGTCGTATAAAACATTTAAATAAACCTATGATTTCTCACCAACATTATTGTTGACCGTTTTTAGCAATGTATTTTCGAATGGCGAGGCATTCATCATGACATGGTTTAGGGACCTACATTTTTGAGTCATGGCGTCGACTTACATTATGTACATTATGGCACTTTATTTCAAAACATCGTTTGGATTTGTAACATGGATGTATTTCATAAACTTTGTAAACCTTTTGGGACCGATGTTGTACTACGATTGTTTTATGAAATATCCAGCGATGTGTTTTAAAAGCGACACTTTAGGTGGTTCAATATAACTGTGATGTGGTGCTATGACGATCGATCCCGAGAATTCCATTCGTTGTAAAAGCAGTAAATTGGGGTGTGATGATTGGTACGAGCTACGATTATAGAGAACTAGGTTGCATCATTGACCTGACTATAGCTACATTATCATAGCATCTCATCATTTCATCATAGTACATATTTATTGTTATCATGCGGATTCACTTACACTTTGTTCGAGATTATTTACGTTTATTTCACATCGGTTGTCACAGACATGTCTTGATTCTCACCCTATCACCATATCATGGGACTCTAGCTCGGATGATGTCCCGCTAACCCCATCATGGATAATGATTCGTCACATTCCGAGATTGTATCTTCCATTGGATCCATGCGGCCTTCCCCAGATCATGGCCAACCGCGAGACCGAACCGCCCGAGGAGGCGGTCGCACCCACGCCTCACGTTAGCCCGGCTCATAACTTTGTTGCTCGCACCATCACCACTACCAAAGACCTGTTGCCGGCACCATCATCACCATCATCATCATATTTTCTTAGAGATCCTTTACCTCTGACGGACTTGCCGCCCAGCGTGCTCGTTTCGATATCCTACACCACCATCCAGAGCCCGAGCCGCCCGTTAGATTTGAGTTAGGCGAGTTCTAGAGCAATTGTTGCCGACGGCCCTTCTATCGAGGCATTAGGGCCCGTGTCGATGCTCGTGAGACAGTTGATAGTTTGACCACGGCGGTTGGAGGTGCCGGTGAATAGGATTGAGCCCATCGGCGAGGAGGTCGAGGTTTGATATTAGGCGGGGTTTCGATAGACTTAGCTTATCGAGTCTTGACATAGACAGATATAGAGGATAGAGAGCATATCACGGAGTTGAGGCGGAGATGCCGAGTTGTTTGACAGAGCCGAGATGACTCGGGATGAGTTTCGTGTCGATCGCGGGAGTTATCTTTAGCAGGTGAGCGTATTGTTTCATTGCGGTCGGATGGATGAGTTGAGGAGTTTGGTGGATAGTTTGGTTACTCGGGTTCGCGATCTTGAGGATAGGGCGGTGAGCACCATGAGGTGCCTTATGTAGACTTTGTCATTGTATAGTTTTGACCATTATTATCCTAGTCACAAGGTGTGTGGCGTAGTTTAAAGAACTTGTTGTCTTTTGATTGTTGTACAAACAAATGTATCAAGTATTGACTCTACTATGTAGGAATGGTTATTATTATCTATGATATCGGTCCATGTGGGCGAAATTTTCATGTATTATCCACGTGTGTTGTGATTATATTGTGATATTCGTTATTGTTCGTTGTGATTCCATTTATCTTTATGCATGTTGTGGTTGTGGATATATTTGTATGATGATTGTTTCTACTTACGAGTTCTCATGATTGTTTCATCTTGTGATTTTGAAGAGTTATGGCACGAAAAGCTACAGTTGAAATGACCCAACGACAATTCAAAGTTGGTGAGCGATAGCATTGCTAATGCTTTAAGAGTCGAAAGGAAGCGATGGCTTTCTTCTTCTTTGAAGCCATGCAGTTCTTCTTTGAAGCCGCTAGGCTAAGCTGCTACTCTTGGTAATCTTAGGAGGATGCGGGGTTAAGAAATGTTCGTACAAAGATTTCAAAGTGGTGAACCCATTAAGTTTCGAGTGCAGAGGAGCAACGACAATGGTTAGATGGTTTGAAAAGTTGGTCGGTGTTTTTGCTTTATGTTGTCCGGATGATAGTAAAGTTAAGTTTGCTACGAGCACATTACTCGATGGAGCGTTGTCATGGTGGAATTCATACGCTCAACCGATTGGTATGGAGAATGCTTTTAAGCTTACGTGGGAGGAATTTAAAGGCTTGGTGACTAAGAAGTTTTGTCCTCGAACGGAAATCAAAAAGTTAGAGACGGAGTTCTATGAATTGGTCACGATTGGGTATGATATTGACACATACATTCGGAGATTCCAGGAATTAGCCGCGTTATGCCCGTCAATGGTATCGGATAATGAAAAGTTGCTAGAGGCTTTTATTGGAGGACTTCCCGAAGTGATTCAAGGAGATGTGACTTCATTTGATCCACAAACAATCGAGGAAGCTATTCGAGTGACTCAGAAGTTGATGGCACAAGTGGTGAGCGGTAAGTACACCACCACTAACGAAACAACAACAACCCCAACAACCGTTTCAACAACAACAACCGAGGCAACAACAACAATAATAACAACAACAACAAGCGCCAGTGGGATAACAACGGGGGTAGGAATGCTACTCAACAACCGCCCAAAAGGCAAGAGGTTGCTAAGGTTTATGCTGCGGTCAAAAGAAGGAAAAGGATATTCGGGGTTTTGCGAAGTGTAATAAGTGTTTGAGTCACCACAATCCGGTCGATGTCACGATCCGTGTGAATTGCAAGAAAGTTGGCCACCGTACTAGGGATTGCGGCACCAAAAGTTACATGTTTTGGTTGCGGGAAGCTGGACACTACAAGAGGGATTGCAAGAGGAAAGAATCAAGCAAATCCGAATCAAGGAGGTATGGCTCAAGGAAGGGTTCGTCATTGGAGGCGGAGAGGATAGGGAGGACCCGAATGTCATCACAGATGCGTTCCTTCTCAATAATCGTTATGCTTGATTTTATTTGATTCGGTGCCGATAAAGTTTTGTGTCTCTGCATTTGCACCTTTGCTCAACATTAAACCAACTACACTAGACATATCATACAACGTTGAATTAGCTAATGGTAGCGTAGTTAGCACCAACACCATTGTCATGCGTTGCACATTCAATTTTCTTAATCATCCCTTCAACATAGACCTCATGCACGTAGAGCTTGGTAGTTTTGGCGTCGTCATAGGCATGGGCCGGTTATCTAAGCATCGCGCAAGATCATTGTGATGAGAAAGTTGTTCATCTTCCTACAATGGCGAAACTTTGATTATTCGTGGGGAGCAGTGGAACGAATTAGTATCATATCGGTTATCAAAGCGGAGATACATTAAGAAAGGTTGTCTTGCTTTCTTAGCCCATGTAACCGAGAAAAAGTCGGAGGAGGCGACTTGAAGATGTACCTATTGTCCGTGAATTTTAAGAAGTATTTCAGAGGATTCTGGGACTTCCACCACGACAAGTAGAGTTTCAAATTGACTTAGTGCGGGAGTGCACCGATTCTTGTGACACCGTGCCGTTTAGCGCCATCCGAAATGCAAGAGTTGTCTAATCCATAGTTGTCGGGATCCCGATCACGATCTTAGATCTTCGATTTTACGATCTTGCAAAGCAAAAGCGATCCGGATCCTACATAGGATCTTTGCAATCTTAAGATCTTATAGGATCGATTTTGACCATACGATCTTACGATCTAATCCGATCCGATCTTACTTTTCTCGGATTACAAACTAAAAACTACAAATTTATGGGTTGTTTGTTTGTAGAATTCAAAAACAACATGTTAATCTTTTAAACATTTTATAATCATAATTTAAGACAACATTTATATGAAACATTCAGAGTATTTTGTGGTTATAATGTATTAGAATTTGTAGATTTGTATAAAATTACATAAACTATTAAGAAATAACATTATAGTAAGATCTTAAGATCCCGATCCGATCTTACGATCGCGATCTTGCAAAGACGAAAACGATCCTGGGTAAGATCCCGATCTTGACAACCTTGGTCTAATCAATTGCAAGAACTTCTAGACAAAGGATTCATTAGGCCGAGTTCCTCGCCTTGGGGAGCACCGGTCTTGTTTGTGAAGAAGAAAGATGGATCCTTAGAATGTGCATAGATTATCGAGAGTTGAACAAGTTAACGGTGAAGAATCGTTACCACTCCCGAATTGATGACTTGTTCGATCGGTTGCAAGGTTCAAGTATTTATTCCAAGATTGATCTTCGTTCGGGTTATCATCGACTTGAGTTCGGGAAGAGGATATTCCAGCAGCGTTTAGAACACGTTACGGTCATTACGAGTTTCAAGTGATGCCGTTTGGATTGACTAATGCACGCGGTATTCATGGATCTAATTAATAGAGTTTGTAAGCCGTACTTGGACAAGTTTGTTATAGTGTTCATTGACGACATCTTGATCTACTCCAAGAGCAAAGAAGAGCATGAAGAGCATTTAAGGCGATTTTAAGGCTACTCAAGAATGAGAAGTTGTATGCCAAGTTTTGAAGTGTGATTTTGGAACCACAAAGTGCAATTTCTTGGTCACATCATTGATAGTCAAGGACTACAAGTTGATCCCATAAAGATTGAAGCCGTGAAAGATTGGGCTACTCCAGCGAATCCTCTGAAATTCGACAATTTCTAGGACTAGCGGGTATTATCGAAGGTTCATCGAAGGTTTTCGAAGATAGCGAGACCTTTGACCAAGTTGACACAGAAAAACAAGAAATGCAGTGGGGAAAGAAACAAGAAACGCTTTTCGGTTGTTGAAGCAAAAGCTTTGCGGTCATGGATTTTGGCACTACGAAGGCATTGAGAACTTTGTTGTATATTGCGGCTTCCGCATAAAGGACTTGGGGCTGTTTAATGCAAAATGAGAAGGTGATTGCGTATGCTTCTCGACAACTTAAGACTCATGAGAAGAACTACACCACTCATGATCTCGAGTTAGGAGCCATAGTTTTGCACTCAAGATTTGGAGACACTACCTCTACGGTACCAAGTGCCTTGTGTTTACCGACCACAAGAGTTTGCAATATATTCTTGATCGGAAGGAGCTTAATATGAGACAACGTCGTTGGTTGGAGTTACTCAGCGACTATGATTGTGAAATCAAGTATCACCGGGAAAAGCCAATGTTGTGGGCGATGCTCTTAGTCGGAAAGAGGCCTAAACCTTTAAGAGTTCGATCATTGGGAATGACGATTATTTCTCCTTTACCATCGAAAATCCATGAAGCACAAGTCGAGGCATAAGGAGGAAAACCGACCAAGTGAAAAGCTTTATGGTATGCCCGAAACGCATAAGCGGTTTTGTAAAGAAGCGAGATGGAGTACTATGTTTCAAGGATAGAATGTGGGTTCAATTGTATGGCGGAATCACGGGAATTGATTATGCATGAGTCGCATAAGTCAAAGTATTCTATTCATCCGAGGATCGAGATAAGATGTATCAAGATCTTAAGAAGCTTTATTGGTGGCGAACATGAAAGCGGAGATTGCCACGTCGTTAGCAAATGTCTTACATGTGCTAAGGTAAAAGTCGAATATCGAAGCCGTCGGGATTGCTCCAACAACGAGAAATTCCTCAATGGAAATGGGAGCATTACTATGGACTTTGTTCGAAACTTCCTAAGACATCGGGAGGTTCGGACGCTATTTGGGTAATTGTTGATCGCCTTACCAGTCGACCCATTTCATACCGATTAGAGACTTATTCCATGGAGCAACTCACTAGACTTTATGTCAAGGAAATAGTCTCGAGGCACGACACCAATTTCTATCATTTCCGGCGAGATAGTCGATTCACTTCAAACTTAAAATTCATTGCAAGATTCATTGAACAGTTAGAGATGAGCACGACATATCACCCACAAACCGATGGTCAAAGTGAAAGGACTATTCGAACATTAGAAGACATCTTTGAGGGCATGTGTGATTGATTTGGAAATGGTTGGGCTAACCATTTGCCATTGATTGAATTCTCGTACAACAATAGTTATCACACCGGTATCAAGATGGCACCATTCGAGGCACTCTATGGTCGTAAGTGCCGATCACACTGTTGTTGGGCGAGGTAGGAGACGCACAACTTCTTGGCCCGAAATAGTGCGGAAACCACGGAAAAGATCGTTCAAATTGTGATAGACTCGGAAGCGCCGGTCGGCGAGAAAAGTTATCACGGATGTTAGGCGCAAGGATTTGGAATTTCAAGTGGGTGACAAAGTTATGTTGAAATATCGCCTTGGAAAGGCGTGGTACGATTTGGAAGCGTGGGAAGTTAAACCCGAGATACATTGGGCCATTCAAGATTTTGAACCGAGTTGGTCTGTGGCTTATCGACTTGATCTTCCACGAAACTTAGTCATGTGCACAACACGTTTCATGTTTCTAATTTGAAGAAGTGTCTTTCGGACGAATCGCTCGTTATTCCATTGGACGAAGTTCGACGATGACAAACTCAACTTTGTGGAGGAACTCAGTAGAAATCATGGACCGCGAGGTCAGCGGTTAAAGCAGTCGTATTCCTATTGTGAAAGTTCGTTGGAATTCTCGGCGAGGTCACGAGTTTACTTGGAGCAGGAAGACGGATGCGACGCAAGTATCCTCATCTTTTCACCGACACCGTTAGACCTAACAACGATTGAATTCGGGGACTGAATTCCTTTTTAGATGGGCGAATGTGACAACCCGTGCTTGTCATTTCTCGACACGATTCATGTTTCATTATTTCAACATTTATAGTAAACTTGGTTTACTTGTTTCAAATTCGCGTAACCTTGGAGGTTTAGCGGCGAATTCATGATCATGACATCACGTACATTTCATATGGACTATGATTAGTCTACATTTCATGGACATCATTTGCATCTCATTAGTACATTCACGACATTTCATTTTACCTTCAACGCGTAATTTTTATATTTAATAATCTTTATCGCGTGAGTTATTATTTTGTATATTTAATTCGTTACTTTCAAAAATGATCCCGAGGTATTTTTAAACTTACATTTAGTTCATAAAAACTATATTTTTAGTTTTCCTAGTGTTTCAAATTTATTTGGTATATTAATCGTTAAAGTTTAATTATTATGTCATTTTCTTAAAAATTATACGATAATTAATTTATCACTCAATTTTCACAAGGAATGTATTTTTACAATTTTTATCATCTCAATACATTCTATTTTGACTTATTAAAAACTTACTTGTACCAAAAATTTCCCATTTCCTATACTTGTACATTTCTTACACTTTTACTACACTTTCTTTACAAATAATACACAAAATATATAAGTATAGTTTAAAAAAAAAAAAAATACAAATCTCTACATCCCTCCCCTTGGCGACAAGGGAGGGTGCGATAGTGTTGGGCATGGTTTGAGATTACTTATACTTTCACTCAAACAAAAGTCTACTCTATTATTACTACCTCATTCATTTCTCATTTCTCATTTCTACAAGTATTAGCTAAATAAAAATTTTCTCTCCTTTCTTTGGGTCTTCAAGAACCGCCAAGCATCAAAGGTGCCAAGGGATCAAGATTTTGCAAAATCAAGTGTTTATCAACCTAGTTATACTCTTTTATGGTTTTGAAATAAAAACCAAGGGTATTTAAGTTTAATCCTTGTTACTTTCACCTCATCACTATCACTTGTAAGCATATTTCTTTCATTTTCAAGTTTCCTTATCATTTCATATGTTTCTTTTCATTTTTGGAGCTTATATGCATGTTATGTGATTTATACCATTTTTCTTATGATTTTTGAGTTATATATATATATTTATAGTCATCCTATAATTATTCCCATGGTATTCTTTGGTCTTGATGGTGATTAGGAACCCATGACACCCTAAGAAGGTGTATGGTAGGATTAGATTAGCTTTGGAGTTGATTTGAAGGATTAGAATAGGTTTTGTCCGAGAAAACTATTTTCGATAACTACATTTTAGGTTCTGTCCTTGTTTGAATTTCTGGAAAAACCTACTGTTGGTACGAAACTTTGGCCTTGATATTTAGAAAATATACTTTAAAAGCGAATCCGTGGCCTTTTGAGCGGATAAAAGCGGAGTTATAACGAAGCCGTGGTGAATTTTAAAGTTTGACGATGAAATGTTTATTTTTCTGAAAATTCAGCATGCGGTTTTACTCTATTCGGGTCAAAAAGCAGCCTTAAGCTTCACAAATTATTTCGACTAGTCAAAAATATATTAGTTTACTTGATACGAAGCTAAGGGCGTATTATCGTGAAAGCAGTTTGAAGCGACAAATATATGCACGTTTTATAAAGTTGCCGTAACTATTATTTTACGAAAAACTATATTATTTTACGTCACAAGTATTTCATTAGTTTATAACGACCATGTTTGCGGTGTTTTTTAACCATGATGTGAAACTTTTAGAACGAAATGTCTTCTAGTAAAATCAAGTTCATCGACCATATTTTCAAAACAAAAAGCCGTTTGTCAAGCGGAGTTATAGTGAATTAATTACGGACGTTCAAACTTGGCGAAACTCATTTTACGCACACAATTAGCAAAAACCACCATCTTTAGCCATTGATATCTTTATGATCGAGATCTTTTGAATGAAAACTCTGAACTGAAACTTTTAGATATCGATACAAACTTTCCAAAACCGTCGAGTTCGTTCTCTAACGATCGGCGTACACCATTCGACTACTTTTCCGGAGCCATTTTGTTAATTTCATGATTTTCCGACAACATTGTTTTGCGACGAAGGTGGTAATTTCACCAAAAGTCATTATAAAACCATTATAGGATGACATTTTGACGTAAAAACATGTAAAGTCATTTTGAAGGGTCAAGGCGTCAAAAGTATTTTTCGACGACGTGTAATATTTTGAAACCGTAAATGGTATAAATAACATCTGAAGTGCATGCATAACATTACATTGCAACTCATGACATATCATATCATTCGTAATAGGTCCCGGTTGACGCATTACATTAAACCTCGGTGTACTCACTTTTGCCGTTATTCCGGTTTATCCAAGTGAGTTTTCATAGCCCGTTTACATGCTTTCGATTATTTTCAAACCGGGGAGAATACATTGCACTACATTTTTTGTTCGATACCAAGTATGTTAAATTCATTACATTGCTTAAGTTACCGCATTTGCCAATTTGAAAGTCCCCATTACTTGAACATGAACCGTTAATCTTTGAGCGAGGATGAGTGGATAGATCTATCGAGGGTGGCGCCTCCATCCGGGTTGGTGAATCCCAACCGAACAAGCGGATGCATTTCATTTGATGGTATTACGGAGTTGTCGGCAAACACTCTGCGGGGCATACATTATTGAGCAGTCTAGTTTCGGGGTCATGGGCTTAGAGCAATTGTAACATTATTTTTACGTGACTTGATTGTCATGCATGGTCTATACTTGTGTAGTCGTATAAAACATTTACATAAACCTATGATTTCTCACCAACATTATTGTTGACCGTTTTAGCAATGTATTTTCGAATGTGAGGCATTCATCATGACATGGTTTAGGGACCTACATTTTGAGTCGCGGCGTCGACTTACATTATGTACATTATGGCACTTTATTTCAAAACATCGTTTGGATTTGTAACATGGATGTATTTCCATAAACTTTGTAAACCTTTTGGGACCGATGTTGTACTCGATTGTTTTATGAAATATCCAACGATGTGTTTTAAAAGCGACACTTTAGGTCGTTCAATATAAGCTTGTGATGTGGTGCTATGACGGTCAATCCCGAATTCCATTCACGCAAAAAGAGTAAATTGGGGTGTGAGAGGCAACCCATGTTAATTGTTTGCTTGTTTGTGTCGTGTATCTTTTATTGATTGTTTATTCTCATGTTTAAATTTGTAAAATGCTTTATTTTGTCTTTAACCCGTCTTAATTACATATAAAGGTATTTTACATAAGGGATAAGTGTAGGGAGGATTACACACGTTTTCAAAAGCGTAAACATGAGAATTACAATTATTAAAAGATATACATGTGTGTTGTTCGAGTCAAATGCTTGTATCGAGTCATAATGGATGTTTTGGTGAAATTTTTCGGTTTTAAAGATAAAAATGTTCTGAATTTTTCCAAAATCGCAGACCGGTTTACATCGGGATAACTTTGACGTCGTCAGATCATAACAGCGGTGTCGGGAGGAGCTGACGACTTACTATTTTTCTCGTTTTACGAGCTACTTATAAATTTTGGAATTTTCGGTCTTAATTTTCCGGAAAATCGTAAACATCCATTCCACAAGCATTATATCTTAGTTTAATAGAGTCATATATATATTGTTACCATCGATTTTACGTGAAGGTTTCGTTTGTTTTCTTCAAATGTGCGGGTTTAATTTATCAAGAAGAAGATACATAAGATGAGAAGGAGCTTTTCACAAACATTCTTCTTGAAGAAAGATGTAACCACCACTTCACACGGATCCTACCGAGCTAATCAAGGAGTATTAGTTTCTTCGTTTTAATTACCTTCCATTATCATAACTTTGATACTTCGGGAACATTGGGGACAATGTTCAGTTTAAGTGTAGGGAGGGAAAATAAATCGGGGACTTTAAAACTATGCTTATCCTTGATTATTTCCTTTGTCCAATTTCATTTGTGTAATAAACCATGAGAAATATCGGTTAGGGTAATTTTGGCACCAAATTTAAAATTTTTCATGACATATAGGAGTGGGCCATTAGTCTTAATAAAGCGTCTCATGGATAGGAAATTATATGACTAGCAAAAAAAACCCTTTACCACTTAAATTCCACTCAAAATGTGAGGATCGCCCTTAGATTTGTAGGAATTAAAGCATTCATCTTTAATGCTTAGAGTGTGAACCGGTAGTATAATAAATTCTAGAACTTGTTTTGTGATGCATTCCGAGATCGCTAGTAAGACTACACTTGTGTAGTTAGGAATAACTAAATGATAAGAGGCATTAGGATAACCCTTGTTTGATACCCGTAATATAATTACTTCTTCCACATCGGTTGAGTAATTCCCCCACACCTTTGCGTTGTACTCATCTTTAGTACACGATACCCCTAGTTAACCCCTCAGAGCCTATCCTTTTCGCGGTTCTCGTGATGTTTCGGTTTTACGGAATGTCAATGAAGAGCATTGTTTACAATCCACCCTCAAATGTACACCCAAATCGCCTTAGCCTAGCTTGTATGCACTCACTTTTAGTGCATTATTGTTATCACACTAAACCCTTAGCTCAATTATCTAGTTGCTTGCATAAGTTGCTAAGTCGAGTCATATCCTTTGTACACAGTTTTGGGACGATTGGGACTCATGGGAAAAGTTAAATTTTATGAATTGACGGGAAGGGAACGTTAAATTCAAATTCCCTTTATTTGCATAATAATGTACTCCAAGTATTTTGATCTTTTCAATTCGGGTCAAATTAGTGTTAGAGTAATAAAAACTCAAGTGTAGGGATGTGCCTATAAATCTCTGTTATTTTGATGTTATCGTAGAGGATGGTAGAGTAAAAGTGTACGAAAAAAAAATCGAAAAAAATAGAAAAAAAGAAAAAGAAAAAAAATAGAGTGTAAAAAAAAAACAAAAAAAAAAACAAAAACAAAAACAAAAACATACGGGCTACCATCCTACATCTATCTTTAAATTTATGTTTGTTTGTTTCAGTTATCTAGAGTTTAGAGTGTCGAGTCTTGGCTTATAGCGCCATTGTTCGCATGCCTAACGTTACAACCCTTAAAAGACCTCTTGGATAGTCTTTCCTAGGTGCTTCGCCAAGCGATGGAGGTTTGATCTAGTCTCAAGCCTATGGTAATCTATGTACTAGGACCGGTTAATGAGTGTTTATCTTCCATTTCCAACTTGCTATACTTCATATACACCCGAGAGATGTGAGTATCCAAACACCCCATGTGAGGTGCTAGTATGTAATTTTCGTGCTTGTTATGACTTTTGCGGGGCTTATATGTGTTGTGGATCATTCTAAACTAATGCTTCATGACCCCTAACTTATAAATTAATTGGCTGAAAGCACATTTGCTTGAGGACAAGCAAATACCAAGTGTAGTGATATTTTATAAGGATTTAAAAGGTACCTTTTTGAGGGGTCATTTAAGCCCTTAATTGACCACTTTTGTATCCGTTACTACTTAATTTCGTTCCTTTTCACTTTTTAGGTCTCTTGAAGGCAAATTGCTGGAATGAAACTTATTCAGACAAAAATGCGCGAATATACGAAAAAAATGGCCAAAGTCAAGAATCGAGACACTCAGTTTTGGGCCCGAAGGGGCGTCGGGTTATACTTGTGGCCCGTCGGAACAAGTTTTGTGACAACTCGGTAGCAAATTGCTTATTACAAATAGCAGCGTCGGTGTTAAAAGAGTAGGCGTCGCGGCAGACGGCCTAGATTTGATCCGAGCGGCGTCGAGGCTGAGCGATGGCGTCGCGGCATAAGGTGGCCGTCACAATGCTAATGTGGCCAAGACGAAACCCTAATGATTTGACCGGCGTCACAATTAAAGTGGCGCGTCGCGATTTGTAACATTATATGTAGAATTGAATTTTTCGGTTTTCGGTGTGTATTTTTGTGGGTAAAACCTAAACCGAACCAAGGTCATCTTATGCAGTATTTTTAGGGTTCCATACCTATCTTACATCAAGATAAGTGTTTTACTTCATTAATTCAATTATGTATTCAATTTATTGTGTGTATCCTTGCATGTTCTCCATGTCCGGCTAATTTATTTGTGTGTTTGCTTAGGTAATATGAAACCTAGTTATTGAATATTGATTGGTTGTCTCTTATCTTAATTGTGATTGACCTAGTATTGCGATAGGTCATTCGTTGTGGTATTAATGCTTGATTAATCTTTGTTGAACCTTAGTTTATAATCACCTAGAGTTATTGTAGGCTAAACATCCAAAGAATACCTTAGTGTTAAGTTTATAAATCCTAGAGATTTTGTAGTCATTAACCTTTGGTAGCTTCAAAGAGTTAGGGATAAGCATACCCTACGACCTTAGAAACACAACGCGTTAAGAATAAGGGCGTGGCAATTCAACCATCAATAGGAGATAACTAGGAGTAATAAAACCTAAGTAAATACATTCTTAATCATCATACGAGCACACAACAATAGACATAGACTACCCTTAGCTTCGTTAATTAGATAATTAGATAAGTAGAGTAAGCGGTGAAATACCAACCCCAAATCCAAACTCCGAGATTCGTACCTTTCCATTTCCTAAAAATATAAAAAGATAAAAATAATCTTCCTCAACCCCAACCTTAACGTAGTAACTTCTCACTAACATTTCTATTCCCTAGAGAACGATATCAATACCGTGGCTTACCCTAATACTACACTACAACGATTAGGCTCACTTGCCTAGGGTGTTGAAAAACTTGCTCGACGAAAGGAAGTTCCTTTGACCCCGACGCTGTGTGTAAGCGTGTCGACTGCTACGAAGAATGACTAGGCGGCGGTACGCTTTGGAAAGAATGATGGCCTCACCATAGGTCAATTACTGTTATGCTAATTAGCTAGACAATGTTTCATCTAGTTTATTTTCTATGGACAAGTTATGTACTCTAATAACATATGTGTGTACGTGTCTAAGCGTAGTTCTCATGCTTTGAAAAGTATGCAATTTTATGCATTTGGAATTATATCCATTTGCATTACTATGAAACCATGTCATTATTGTGTATTTTTATAGATTGACTAAGCTTGATGTGTGAAGACTAAAATACACGTTGGTCCCTAAACTTGTCTCGGAGGATCGCGATGGGACGAACCTCGCCCTTTTCATCATTTGCCACGGGTCCAAACACATAGCCATTAAATGCCGATTGTCCCATTGACCACTAACACCTATGTCAACGGCTCTTTTTACATTAGTTACTTGGAGGGTAATATAGTCCAATCACATTTATAACTCAACCTAGTTAATTCTAACCCAAGAACTATTCCACCAAAACAAAAAGGGATATTGTTTGAACAAATAATTTCGGTGTTCTTGAGTCCTCACCACTTAAGTATGACTTCATAAAAGTCAACTACTTAGTAATAGCTCACGAAATTTACCGGGATTAACAAACAAATTTATACATTATCAACTACTTAGCTAGTTGACTTATAACGATCAACTATATCGATGTTTGATGAAACTGGAACATAAGCGATACCACGAGTCATTATCGATACATGTTAATTTACTAATTAGTTACAAAATATAAAAGATGAATTTGGGCCCAACTTCAAAGCGTTCAATGATGAACCTTCAAATGATCTACAGTGTGATTGATATCCGAAGCTGTTGAGCAGACAAAGCTGTTAGGCCTAACTTGATGATCTTCTTTGCAACCTTATGCGCAAAAACAAGGATACAAATTACAAACATATAAGTTATGAGCTGTAGTGTTACGAGGTTAATGGAATTTAACACATGACATGGTATTCATCATCGAAACATCACCTAGGGTCGCCTTTGGGCGAAGAGTGCTAGGGCGCAGTTTGTAATCTTTTCTTTGCTCAGAAAGAGTGTCTTAACACCGCTTGAAACATCTGCTGACACCACCAACCCTTTCAACCTTCCCTCCAAGTCAAACCAGGCAAGTTCTCAACATCAAACCACAAACTCAACCATTTTGGCCTTCCCTTCCCATCTAAACCTCGCTTAAATTCTTGAACAACTTCTCTCCCTTTTTTCGGGCAAAACCTCCTCTTCATCAACCATCTTTCCTTTTCCCTTTCCTTTAATTTTGTCCCTTTGTTTAGCTACAACCCTTCTTTGTCCTTGATTACTACCCCTTTCACTCTTGGTGTCTGGTTCCACTCCCTGCATTTTTTCTTATCGATCCCTGCCATTGACTTGTAGTCCTAAAGGTGTTTGACTAAGCATCCTAAAGTTAGCATCTGCTCTACCCACCCACAACTTCAAAGCGATGTTTTTAAGTAAAATTGTGCTAACTTTTGGGGCTTGTGGGCTATGAAGATATCAAGCGAGTCATTTGTTTGACCATTCCAAACAAAGTATGAACATCAACATCGGTATGAATCAAATGCAAACCATTTTCTAGGGATTGTTTAGGATCACGAAAAAACAACGCCCATTTTGTTCATTAATCTCGATAACACATTATCAAGGCTTGAACTAAATATATCCTATCATTTGGTAAAGGCACACAGTTAATTAATGAACCTCGTTCATACACGAGTGGGCTATAATCAAAAACCCCATTATAGTGGATTACGAGCAGGACCTCACCTTCTTCTTCTTCCTTGACATCCTTAAGCGTGGAGCGAATATGCTTCATCCTTCATTCTTAGTTTTGGTTTTTTTTAAGAATGGGTTTGACTAGATGTGTGTTTGATGCGTGAGTGTGGATGTATGTTAGGTTTCGTTTTGATTGGGTTTTGTTAAATGGGTCGGGTTATTATGATAGTGTTTATGGTTTCGGATCTTGTTAGTTGGGTTCTTTTGGTGATTCCAACCACACTAATTGTGTATATGCGTATCAAGGAAGGCAAAAGGCCAAGTTGCGGTACCGGGTTTAAAATGTCACAATTGGTCCTCAATTTGGCGGTCGGCCGTTTTGCACTTAAAATTCCGCGTATTTTTGTCACACAAACTTGACTTTTCTCTGTTTACTAACTTCACAATTAGTCCCTCAATTTGGAGCGTCCAGTTGTTTTGGTATTTATTGGTTAATACACTATATCATTTGCATACCAACAATCACAAGAAACAACCTCCCATGGTGACTTCCCACTACTTGAAGAACTCGCCAAATCTTGAACTCCGACTACATGTTTGACTCGATTTATCTCTTTTATCGAGAGAAAGCGTTAAGGACATCAAAATTGCTAAAGGACTCCAAAACACTTTGGTGACTTGATTCGGGTATGAAGGAAACCCAACAATACATCTACGAGATCGAAGGCTTTGAACTACGGTGATGAACTACAAGGTTATCGAGGATCTTATAGCGGCAAAAGGCTAATGTCTTGAAGGCGTTGGAGATAAGGAGGATGATCATCGAGACACACTCGCGGTGTGTGGCGGGAACAACTTCCTTGATCATCTTAGGAAGTGTTGAGAAGGAAATGCTGTGGTTATGTTTTCCCTTTTTTTGGAAAAATATGTCTTGAATATTTATGTTCTAGTGTTTTAATATGAAGTTAATGAATCTATATGTTATGTTCTAGTGTTTTAATTCGTTAATTATGTTGTTAATTGTTGTATTAGTCTAAGAGAGTTGTTATATGGTTTTGATTGTATTGGGTGTTGGTGGAACTATGGTCCTTGGTCAAACAGATTTAGAGTGTAGGGGACACGGGTTTTAGTCCCTATCACATCTTGCATTAACTTATAGCAAGCACTTTATTCTCACATTTTACCACAAATTTGAATTCAAATACATAAACCCAACCCTTTCGGAGAAATTGAGTCAAAATGGGTAAATCTAGAGCTTGTAAGCAGTTAAATGCTCCAATTGTCAAGCTGTTGGACATAATAAGTCTAGTTGTCACAAGGATCGGTAGCAAAACCAACAAAGGAAAGTAAGGTTCGAGGTAGAAAAGGCATTGTGATGGCGAAGGCAACAAGTATTCATTTAATTGTCATTTGTATAACGATTGTTCTAGTGTGTTTACATTCTAGTTGATGTGCAAATGTATTACTTTTGAAGTGGATGGATGAAGAGGATATAAGGAAGACTATGGAACAAGAGTTTTATGATGCTCTTTACAAGCAAGAAGAAGAACACACAAATTTGGAGGAAAATGAAGAAGCGATCGGGTTGGATGAAGAAGCATTCCATGATTTTGGAAGAGGAGAGAATGTACAAAAGAATTGAAGAGGAATGGGAGAGGAAAAATTGGCTTGAAGATGCAGAGTATGAGGCGACTTACTATGGAGTGTCGTGGAAGAGTTATATCCAAGACATCCATATGTCTTGGATAAAATTCACGCTCTGAAAGTCACAAATTCAATGATTTTCTAAGGTTGTAGGCTTCTACTCTTCTAGCCATTTTGTAATATCGACAATATTATGTTTGAACATGTTTTTGTTTTTTTGTTGACTTTATAAGTTGACTAGCTTGTAAGAATTTATGTTGTCTTTACTCCTTATCTACTTGTTCAACAACCACAACTCCCATCTACTTATATAATACATCTTAAGTCGACAATTGTTTATCATACCACCATATTATCACCATGGATGTAGAAAATGGTTGTCAAATGGTATGCATTATTGTTGGCTTCAAAGGAAAGCAATTTGGATTGACCTTTTTGCAAGCGTCCACCTTATAGAGCTTTCATGTGGTATGTTTGTCGGTGTGCCTTGAGATAAGGGAAACACATCTTATCTTGGTAGAGATGGTGATACAAGGAAAACACAACCACGGGAGATAGTGGTGGATATGTGATGGGTCTACATATTTCTGCACCTACTAGTGTTGGTGCATCCTTGGCGGTGATGAAGAACAAAGTGAACCACCTACAAGCGAAATAGCAAGTGGAGTTCGCCCAGCCAAACACCACGTGAAGCACCACTGTTGAAAGAGCAAATAGAAACGCCGAGACAAACACCGGTTGAACCAACTGCAAGCGAGACCAAATGGATCACCTACTAGTCATTTATCGCGGTGAATTCCTAGCAAGAAATGTTATGTTGTCTTTCGGTCTAAATGTAGCTTTAAGCGATATGTGTGTGCTTCTTTTGTTATAATAATTGAATTTTGGTTACAATTTGAATCATTGACTTTATAAGTCAAACAAGCGAGATTTTAAAACAAACAATTCGGTTTGGTATCCTCTAATAATTTGGTTTATGTTGACCTTATAAGTCAAAATGGGTTTTCCCAAGCACCCACTAAACCGGATATGCAAGTGCAAACTACAAAATGAAAACAACATTTCCAAAATATACCTACACCACCACCTAATTACACCATATGAAGCAAAACATACATGTTAACAAGTATCGTTTCATTAACCATCATCGACCAAAACTATACATCTTCATTACATCAACAACTAAAAATAACGGTGAACTTCTTGATGGGAGGCTTGTTATTCATGGGGAGACTTGAGGTCCTTAGGGGAGGCACATACCACTCATTCCTATTTGTCTTGGAGCATCCCACACCGCTTCAAGACCAAGTACAACTTTGGGAGCGGAAGCCTTGGGCCTTGGAAGCTTGGGAAGTGGAACCTTTCGAATTAGTGGTCTTAGAAGACATGTTCCCACACTCATCATCGGATGTGTGCGAAATAATGATGACATCAACTTCATTTCCTTCACGTTAGTATCGGAAAGATAGACAAAACAAAAATAATCAGAGTTGACCCATTACAACTTTCTTAGCTTGTAAACACTCACTCTAAAGTCTAACCTTTCTGAGACTCCTTATTCCCATATTTTTCCCACAAGTCTTCAAGTATCACATCAACAATGTCATCTCCTATATCCCACTTGTTCCCATAAGTAGCCATGGCATAGTCAACCATATCGTCAGATACCTTTAGCTTGCTATAATCCCTCTTTTTGACAGATTCTGACACCGCTCGGATTTCTGTCAAATAAATAGGAGTTATTTATGCTCCTCCCTTAAAATGGCAATAACACAAATACAAAAAAAACCCGACTAACCTTTCATCACTTGAGCTTCTTTCGCATATCTGCATAAATCATCAAACATTTCATCAGACATTTCATCTTCTTTTAACCAAGTATCCCCATATTTTGCCTTCACATATTTTACCATCTCATCGATTACATACATACAAGTAAGCTCCTTATGCGCCATTGTTAAAGTGTGTGTGAGGGTTGTGTGAAGAAAGGCGGAAAGCGATCAAGATGGTATCTGGTAAACCGTTGGGTTAGAATTAAGTGGGTTGAGTTATAAATGTGATTGGACTATATTACCCTCCCATAACTAACGAGAAAAGAGCCGTTGACATAGGTGTTAGTGGTCAAGGGACCAATCGGCATTTAATAGCTCTTGTTTGGACCGTGGCGATGAAAAGGGCGAGGTTCGTCCCATCGCGATCCTCTACTTTTTAAACACACGAGACAAGTTTAGGGACCAGCGGTGTATTTTAGTCTTTTTGTAAGCGTTGGGGATGCTCTAAGGTTTATTACGTTTCCCAGTAATTTATGACAGAAAACTAGACGTATGAAATAACATCACAAGAGTACAATTCGATCTAAGTACGTGCACGGTGCACATGTCGCTCATGTTTGCTAACCCGTTTAAATGAATACAAGGTTAAATTAACTCAAAATCCGATAAAAGCTTTTTTTATAAATACATTGATTATATCATATATTAATCTATGAACCTCTTCATGTAATCATTTTAGACCAAATTAATAGTAAGATAGTTCTAGTTGGGCATGTGGTTCCCGGCCACACATGTTTATTTCCCATGCTTGTCTCATATGCATTAAAATCCAATTTCTCGTAAAATCTTATCAGCAAGATTCAAGAGTAGAACGTACCTCCGGTTGGCAATTCTGATACATCATGGTGGCTATGTAATTACCGCCTAGTTCGGCTGATGCAGGCAATCCGTTCTTAAACGTGAACTTGCAATCCACAAACATTTCCGGTTTCAAATTCTTGAAGTACTTCAAATGAAATTAAAAGTTTTGTTATATAGGAGGTTAGCTAGTTAAATCATGCAAGGGTGATGAAGATTGTTAATACAATTCTGAGCGCTCCTTTGCGAAGATTAGTGTATGCTAAGTTCTCAGGGAACAGATCTTGTACTAAGTGTTCGTTTTGGTTTAAAACTGCTAAGAAAGTAAACACCGTTAGCCTCACTGCGGAACGGGGTTCCGCGGTCAATCTCCGGCCTAAGAGTAAGTAAGGTTTTTAGAGAGATAAAGTTAGCTTAGAGTGAGAGAGTGGATGTGTGTTACCGTTTGAATAGTGGCGAGGCCCCAATTTATATGGTTGACCTTTCTGTCGTGTTCCCCTATCACGTGATGTGAAGGCGACAGTTTATAAGTAGGGGATGACGTAGGTCAACTCAGAGTTTGTCCCATTGTTATGATAGTGATGCTTTTGAGCGGGAGCATGTCCCGCTTTCCCTTTTTGGGGACTGCAAGACATAATACCTTAACCCTAAGCGAGATTCCCTACCTTTAATATGGGGCGCGGTTGTGGCCTCCTCCGGGCGTATCTCTTACCCGCGGATTAGTCTTGTATTAAGTGTCCACGCCGTGAGTACATGGACGTTGCTTAGGTGACGTCCGACAGGCTGCGTTTTTGGTCCGCGCCCCGAGTGTATGAGTGCCGGGGGAGTCATACGCGATCAAGTCCCCCCAGTCTATTGTGCTTGTTGGTCCGGGACAAGCGTTCTAGACAAAGTTGTTTCGTCCATCCGCGGTTCGGTGTCATGCGGGTAACCCAAGTCACTGCTGACTGTACTTCCCACTTATACAATGGATAAGCGTTCTACCGTCCGCGGGAATCGCGAACCGTTCTTGACCGCGTTTCGGTGACGTGACGTTTGGTCGCTTCCATCTCATCCGTTGATCCAAGCACATCTGGGCCATCCAATATGAGCCGGGAACGTGGCGACTTTTCAGCCATTCGATTAACCTGTTGGTTTTACTTTTAGGAGGGTATAAATACCCTTCCATTTTACCTTCATGGCTATTGTTGCCATTTCATCTTCGCGTGTAAAAAAGAAAAAGACCTACCAAGCCCTTTTTTTGTGCGTCCTTACTTGCTCAGGTTAGGTTTTTCTTCTCTACTATAGTCTCTGTTGTAAAAATCGGCCCAGGCGGCCGATTAATCCCCGCATAATCGATGATCGTTCACTAAGCGCCTTGATTTATCATAATCGGCCTATTTAATCGGTTTGGTCAAAGATCCCTTAAAAATCGGTCAACAAACCGATTAATCAGACAAAATCGAACAAAATCGGTCTAATCGGATTAATCAAACAAAATCGCTTAAAAACCGGTCAACGAAATCGCTTATAAATTGGACAAAATCTCTTAAAAATCGGTGAACAAACCGATTAATCGGCCAAAGATCACTTAAAGATGGTCAACAAATCGAGTAATATCTATGTTTAACTTTGAACTTTGAAGAATTATATATTATGTTTATATTTGAACACTTGAAATATTTGAACTTTGATGCACTATGCTTATCTCATACATATAATATAATATAATATCCAAAATTACAATTTTGTGCAAAAAAATTTCAATCCGATTAATCCCCGATTAATCCCCGCCTAACCGATTAATCGCTAGGCCCTACCCAACCGCCTCACTAGCGCCTAGCGATTTTTACAACCTTGACTATAGTTCCATGGCTAAAAAACTCCTATGTGATTTTACTTGTAAGTTATCACAGAAAGATCTGAGTGATTTCTGCTCTAAATACCATATCCCCTCCACTGTTCATCCTCTTCTTCCTGGTCCTAATGATACCATAAAGGACGCCCCTCAGGGTAAGATAGGCGTATATACTAGGTTTTTTGAATTCTGTAATTTTAGGATTCCACTTTCCAAGTTCTTGTGTAAAGTTTTGGAGTATTTTCAAATCCATTTGTCGCAGTTATCCGTATTAGCCGCGGCTAGGATCAGTCATTTTGAGATCCTATGCCGAGTTCACGGTGGTATCCCCACCGTACCCTTGTTTAGGAAATTTTATTACTCCGGCATGAAGGATGGCTGGATGACCTTAGAGAAACGTAAGGGTCCCAAGTCTTTGGTTGTGCCAGTTTGTTACACCGCTCCTTTAGATTCCGTAAAGAATTGGAAGGAGTACTTCTTTTGGGTTGACGCGACTGTTTTCCCTTTGGCTATTTCATGGAATGACAAAGTCTCCGTTGATCGAGATCCACCCCCGTCAGATGACGATATTGATTTGGATCTGTTACACCTTCTTGATTCACAGCGCGCTCCTTTCAAGAAGTTTCCGGAGCCGTTTCTGTGTGTAGTAGGTCTTAGTCGCGCTTGGGATGACGCGACAGCGCGCCCTACTTTCATGGCTTCTGATACTGAGGGTGGGTTTTCCTTCTAGGGTTTGTCGTGTCCTATTTTTGCCTTTGTTTACTTTTGTTTTTAACACTTCTCTTTTTTTTGTTTGCAAAGATGTCTTTATTTGCTTTCATCAATCAGCCGGATCCATTTGTTGTGACTTCTGGGGAAAGGACTCTTCAGGAGGGTGAGAAGACCCTTCAGGACGAGACTGCCGGGCGTGTTATAGAGCCCTCGGAGGACCTGACCACTCTTGTTCAGGAAACTATTGTGGACACCGTGGCGGCAGCCAGAGCCGAAAAGGCTATTGGAAAAAAGAGAGTTCGGATCCATGCCCCCCCCCAAACAGCCGGAGTACATGGCAGCTCATACGGAGAGATTAGCAAAATTTGAAGAGGAGGTTTATAGGCAAAGGGAGGAGATGCAGGCAAAAAATGACGGAGACGATAAACTTGGTAAAAGAGTATACCAAGACAAAAGTCCCCGAAAAGGTACTAGTAAGAAGCAATGATTACCCTCCCACTTCGTTTGTTAATGCCATTTCCATTTTTCCTGATGAAGATGGAAAGGGTGAGGATAACGAAACTGAGAAAAGCCAGAGGAAGGAGGCTGAAACTAATGATGAGCCCGAAACCATTGAGTACTACCTTAAGCACGAGATAACAAAACCATTCTCAACCAAGTAAACAAATTTAGGTACAATGAGGTTCTTAGGAAAGCCCTTGAAGGAAAAATAACAGAAAAAGAGTACGACACAATGCCTATGGGACCTATGTATGAGTTGGTTCTAAAAAAACCAGTAACTAAAAAGCGAGAAACCACGGGGAACTTCGTGATACCATGTAGCATAGGTGAAATTGATAATATAAATGCCTTAGCTGATCAAGGGTCTGATGTAAACATAATGCCATTATCAGTCTATAATAAGTTGACTAGGGAAAAGCCAACCAAGACCAATCTTAGACTTTCCTTAGCAAATCATACATATGTCTACCCCATAGGAGTAGCAGTGGATGTTTTAGTAGAAGTGGCTAATATTGTCTATCCGGTAGACTTCGTGATTATAGACATTGAGGAAGATATAAATATGACACTCATTCTTGGAACACCTTTTCTGGCCACTGCCAAAGCAACCATCAAATGCGGTGAGGGCATCATGATACTTAAAAGCGGCAAAGGGTACGCTAGGATACCTCTAGTTCCAAGGTATCCTCTTAAGATCATGGAAAAAATTACGGATAAGAATCCACATGTCCCTAACAATGTGGTTAAGAAGAAAATGAACGATTGGGAGAAAGGGCTTAGAGATTTCATGGTTCAAGGACTACATGCAACATTGTGGAAGTGCGATAAAATTTAGGAAATAATCCTACCTCAATACCACAAACACAAAGGAACCCTAAGGAATTTTTAAAGGGAGAAAGTACTCTTGTACAGATCACGAATAAGAGCATTAAGAGGTAGAAACAAGCCAAGATGGTTTGGGCCTTATACGGTGAAGGAAACTAATCTAAAAGATAAAACCGTCATCATAATAGACGACGTTGGGAAGGAATCCACGGTGAGCATACAACGTCTACGCCCTTTTGATGAAGGATTAGTAAAGGGAGAAGGTGACGGTAATGAAGTCACGTAGGGGCACGACTTCGAGTCTAGCTACAAGACTCATAAATAAAGAAAAGCGCTTCGTGGGAGGCAACCCATGCTTAATTGTTTGCTTGTTTGTGTCGTGTATCTTTTATTGATTGTTTATTCTCATGTTTAAATTTGTAAAAATGCTTTATTTTGTCTTTAACATCGTCTTAATTACATATAAAGGTATTTTACATAAGGGATAAGTGTAGGGAGGATTACACACGCTTTCAAAAGAAACGTAAACATGAGGATTACAATTATTAAAAGATATACATGTGTGTTTGTTCGAGTCAAATGCTTGTATCGAGTCATAATGGATGTTTTGTAGGAAATTTTTCCGGGTTTTAAAGATAAAATGTTCTGAATTTTTCCAAAAATCGCGACAGGTTCATCGGGATAACTGACGGCGTCGGGATCAACTTAGCGGTGTCGGGAGGAGCGAACTTGACTTACTATTTTTCTCGTTTTCGAGCTACTTATAAATTTTGGAATTTTCGGTCTTAATTTTCGGAAAATCAGAAACATCCATTCCACAAGCATTATATCTAGAGTGGCAAATCGTGTCTTAACGGTCTTAACGGTCGGTCTTGTGTGAATAACATAAGTTTCAAACATAAAAACAACTCGTTTAATACTTAGCTTTTGTGGTTTGAGTATGGCGGATATCGTTTATTTATCAAAAAGTTAAATATTGAACCCTAAAATACTAAAACAAATATTTTAAAAATAAAAATTGCATAGTACATTTTTCTCTTAACAGTCTTAACAGTACCCAATTTGCCGACTCTAATTATATCTTAGTTTAATAGAGTCATATATATATTGTTACCGTCGATTTTACGCGAAGGTTTCGTTTGTTTTCTTCAAATGTGCAGGTTTAATTTATCAAGAAGAAGATACATAAGATGAGAAGGAGCTTTTCACGCAAACATTCTTCTTGAAGAAAGATGTAACCACCACTTCACATGGATCCTACCGAGCTAATCAGGGGAGTATTAGTTTCTTTCGTTTTTAATTACCTTCCATTATCATAACTTTGATACTTTCAGGGAACATTGGGGACAATGTTCAGTTTAAGTGTAGGGAGGGAAAATAAAACGGGGACTTTGAAACTATGCTTATCCTTGATTATTTGCTTTGTCCAATTTCATTTGTGTAATAAACCATGAGAAATATCGGTTAGGGTAATTTTGGCACCAAATTTAAAAATTTTCATGACATATAGGAGTGGGCCGTTAGTCTTAATAAAGCGTCTCATGGATAGGAAATTATATGACTAGCAAAAAAACCCTTTACCATTAAATTCCACTCAAAATGTGAGGATCGCCTTAGATTTGTAGGAATTAAAGCATTCATCTTTAATGCTTAGAGTGTGAACCGGTAGTATAATAAATTCTAGAACTTGTTTTGTGATGCATTCCGAGATCGCTAGTAAGACTACACTTGTGTAGTTAGGAATAACTAAATGATAAGAGGCATTAGGATAACCCTTGTTTGATACCGTAATATAATTACTTCTTCCACATCGGTTGAGTAATTCCCCACACGCTGCGTTGTACTCATCTTTAGTACACGATACCCTAGTTAACCCCTCGAGCCTATCCTTTTGCGGTTCTCGTGATGTTTCGGTTTTCGGGAATGTCAATGAAGAGCATTGTTTACAATCCACCTCAAATGTACACCCAAATCGCCTTAGCCTACCTTGTATGCACTCACTTTTAGTGCATTATTGTTATCACACTAAACCCTTAGCTCAATTATCTAGTTGCTTGCATAAGTTGCTAAGTCGAGTCATATCCTTTGTACACGTTTTGGGACGATTGGGACTCATGGGAAAAGTTAAATTTTATGAAATGACGGAAGGAACGTTAAATTCAAATTCCTTTATTTGCATAATAATGTACTCCAAGTATTTTGATCTTTTCAATTCGGGTCAAATTAGTGTTAGAGTAATAAAACTCAAGTGTAGGGATGTGCCTATAAATCTACATTATTTTGATGTTATCGTGAGGATGGTAGAGTAAAAGTGTATGAAAAAAAATAAAAAAATAGAAAAAAATAGAGTGTAAAAAAAAAAAAAAAAAAAAAAAAAAAAACATACGGGCTACCATCCTACATCTATCTTTAAATTTATGTTTGTTTGTTTCAGTTATCTAGAGTTTAGAGTGTCGAGTCTTGGCTTAGCAACGCCATTGTTCGCATGCCTAACGTTACAACCCTTAAAAGACTTCTTGGATAGTCTTTCCTAGGTGCTTACGCCAAAGCGATGGAGGTTTGATCTAGTCTCAAGCCTATGGTAATCTATGTACTAGGACCGGTTAATGAGTGTTTATCTTCCATTTCCAACTTGCTATACTTCATATACACCCGAGAGATGTGAGTATCCAAACACCCCATGTGAGGTGCTACTATGTAATTTTCGTGCTTGTTATGACTTTTGCGGGGCTTATATGTGTTGTGGATCATTCTAAACTAATGCTTCATGACCCCTAACTTATAAATTAATTGGCTGAAAGCACATTTGCTGAGGACAAGCAAATACCAAGTGTAGTGATATTTTATAAGGATTTAAAGGTACCTTTTTGGGGTCATTTAAACCCTTAATTGACCACTTTTGTATCCGTTACTACTTAATTTCGTTCCTTTTCACTTTTAGGTCTCTTGAAGGCAAATTGTTTGAATGAAACTTATTCGAGACAAAAATACGAATATCTGAAAAAAATGGCCAAAGTCAAGAATCGAGACACTCAGTTCTTTGGGCCCGAAGGGGCGGCGTCAGGTTATACTTGTGATGCCGTCGAACAAGTTTTGTGACAACTCAGTAGCCAAATTGCTTATTTACAAGTAACGCGTCGGTGTTAAAAGAGTAGGCGTCGCGGCTTAGGCGGCCTAGATTTGATCCGCATTGGCCGAGATCGAAAGCGATGGCGTCGCGGGCATAAGGTGACGCCGTCACAATGCTAATGTGGCCAAGGCGAAACCCTAATGACGGCGACCGACGGCGTCACAATTAAAGAGTGGCCGTCATGCTTTGTAACATTATATGTAAATTGAATTTTTCGGTTTTCGGTGTGTATTTTGTGGAGTAAAACCTAAACCGAACCAAGGCTGTCTTGTACAGTATTTTAGGGTTCCATACCCTATCTTACATCAAGATAAGTGTTTTACTTCATTAATTCAATTATGTATTCAATTTATTGTGTGTATCCTTGCATGTTCTCCATGTCCGGCTAATTTATTTGTGTGTTTGCTTAGGTAATATGAAACCTAGTTATTGAATATTGATTGGTTGTCTCTTATCTTAATTGTGATTGACCTAGTATTGCGATAGGTCATTCGTTGTGGTATTAATGCTTGATTAATCTTTGTTGAACCTTAGTTTATAATCACCTAGAGTTATTGTAGGCTAAACATCCAAAGAATACCTTAGTGTTAAGTTTATAAATCCTAGAGATTTTGTAGTCATTAACCTTTGGTAGCTTCAAAGAGTTAGGGATAAACGCATACCCTACGACCTTAGAAACACAACGCGTTAAGAATAAGGACGTGGCAATTCAACCATCAATAGGAGATAACCAGGGAGTAATAAAACCTAAGTAAATACATTCTTAATCATCATACGAGCACACAACAATAGACATAGACTACCCCTTAGCTTCGTTAATTAGATAATTAGATAAGTAGAGTAAACGATAGAAATACCAACCCCCAAATCCAAACTACGAGATTCGTACCTTTCCATTTCCTAAAAAATATAAAAAAGATAAAAAATAATCTTCCTCAACCCCAACCTTAGCGTAGTAACTTCTCACTAACATTTCTATTCCCCTAGAGAACGATATCAATACCCGTGGCTTACCCTAATACTACACTACAATGATTAGGCTCATCTTGCCTAGGGTGTTGAAAACTTGCTCGACGAAAAGGAAGTTCCTTTGACCCCGAGGCAGCTGTGTAAGCGTGTCGACTGCTACGAAGAATGACTAGGCGGCGGTCGCACCGAAAGAATGATGGCCTCGCCATAGGTCAATTCGTTATGCTAATTAGATAGACAATGTTTCATCTAGTTTATTTTCTATGGACAAGTTATGTACTCTAAAAACATATGTGTGTCTGTGTCTAACTGTAGTTCTCATGCTTTGAAAAGTATGCAATTTTATGCATTTGGAATTATATCCATTTGCATTACTATGAAACCATGTCATTATTGTGTATTTTTATAGATTGACTAAACTTGATGTGTGAATAATTTGCATCAAAAGTAACCAAAGCTAAACAGAACCTCATAAGAATGTTGACATTTAAAAGTCAAACCTAAACAAATTGCTAACCATCGGCATATCTATAAGGCATTGAAAATCAATAACAAACCAAACTGAATACTTCATAACAACGTTACTACAATTCAAGATATTGAACATTAACCATCTCGCCTCATTACATAAAAGCTAAAAAAGTTATCCCAATGCATAAACAATCAAGAACAATATCCAACTGAGCACCAGGTAAATCTTTCACTTCCACACATAACCTTGTGTAGCTACTAATCTTGCCTCAAGCTCATTTCTCCCCCTCAAAATGCCTGGTATGATCATTCTTGAACGAGCACAGATTTCAGGATTATACCATCGTATCCACCGATAAGAAGACCCCTATTCATGATTATGACAAGTCATTAAACAACCACCATTGTTACAATGTACTTTGCTGCTTGCGAACACAAACTAATACAATAAATATTAAGACGCAATTACTTCAACAAGACAACCAAAGAATCGACTCCTTGGGTTGGCAGAGGTCCACGAAGTGCGAATAATAGCTTGCTTACCACACCAGCAACGTACCATCTTGAAGCGATTATCGTTTTGTAGAAGACCTGCTTTTGTAGGATAGTTTAGGATGGATGATAAATGACGACCAAACCGTGTTACGAGACATATACTAGCTACAAACACTGTACAACGGTTTGTATTGAGTATGCTACAGTGAAAGACGGTTTTGCCCTCACCAACATAACGTTGACATAGGCGTTAATGGTCAAAAGACGAGTTTGGCATATAACGCCCATGTTTGCAGAGATGTCTTTAACACTTCTCTTTTTTTTGCCTTTGTTTACTTTTGTTTTTAACACTTCTCTTTTTTTTGTTTGCAGAGATGTCTTTATTTGCTTTCATCAATCAGTCGTATCCATTTGTTGTGACTTATGGGGAAAGGACTCTTCAGGAGGGTGAGAAGACCCTTCAGGACGAGACTGCCGGGCGTGTTATAGAGCCCTCGGAGGACCTGACCACTCTTGTTCAGGAAACTATTGTGGACACCGTGGCGGCACCCGGTAAAAAGGCTATTGGAAAAAAGAGAGTTCGGATCCATGCCCCCTCCAAACAGCCGGAGAAGAAAAGAAATGTTTAGTGTCGGAGGCGGGGCTCTGGGTGCCTTCTCGTAAGGCGCCCGCTCTATTCTTGCCGTTTCTTCTTTTTTTTTTTTTTTTTTTTTTTTTTCTTTTTAGGTAGAGAAACGACTTAGCGTTTTTGTTTATGCAGGGGATGCCACCGCGGGGCCTACTCCTGTTTTGGAGCTCCGCGACGAGTCCGATTCCGGACCTAAGCTGGTGGAAACTGCCGCTGCTTCTTCTGAGGCCACGCCGCAGCTTCAGGCAGATCCGGATTCTACCTCGAAAACATCAACTAGTGTTCATCAAGAGAATTTAGATACGGATATGTCTGGTCCCTCCCAACCACCACCCCTTCATCAAGAGGACGTTTTTGGAGCTGAGTCTCCACCACAGACTAATCTGTTCACCGTCCTGCGGCTTCCGATGAGGATTTTTATGAGTCCCTGTCTGTGGATACTGCAGAGGCTAAAAATATTTATGTTCCTAAGTGGCTGCCTACCAACGAGTTTCGCATGAATGATCCCTGGGTTTGTTAGAGTATTTTGGACAACCTTGCGACTCTTGGTTATTTGTCTATGTTGCGCAATATGCCACATACGGAGTTGCTCGAGCAGTACAATAAAATGACTGTGCAGCAGACGTGTATGTCTTCTGAGGTGCGCTTACGGCTGGAGTTTGAACTTAACCAAACCAACAAGTTAAACAGGAAGCTCGAGAGAAGGGAGAAGAGGATTGAGGCCTTGAAGGAAAAGGTTCAGGAGTTGGAAAGTGAGGCTGCGGAGGCGCGGAGCCTCCGTGAGCGTGTAGGGGTGCTTGAATCCGAGTTTGAGGAGGTTAGGAAATTACGTGAGCGTGTGGCTCAGTTGGAGGGCATGATTGCGCCTAAAGACGAACAACTGGCCACTTTAACTGTTGAGAATGCCGAGTTAGAGGGTCAGGTTACGGGGTTGTCCGCTGTTTGTGATAGGCTGAAGGCACAAGTTGAAGATGCCCATTTGTTCGAGGAAAAGTTGATGAAGTGTGAGGAAGAGGTCCGTAGTTCTTATGATAGTCAGCTGGCTCAGTTCGATCAAAGGTTGACGGAGTTAAACCATGACTTTGATGAGGAGCTGTTTCCCAGCACTCTTCTTGCTATTGAGGGAAAGAGATGGGTGGTAGGGCATGGATTCCGTAGGGTTTGGATGGCGTTTAAGCAATCCAACGAGTTGCAAACTTGTCTGGGGGATTGAATTAGCAAGGACATTGCCGAAGGTTTAAGGCAGGGGTTGGAAGCTGGTCGAGTCCATGGAGCTGCGAAGAGAAAGCTGGAGCAGATCCCGGCTTATAATCCTCATGCCAAGGAGGCGTATCGTGAGTCGGTCATCAGTCTTAGTGATGTTCCTTTTCCTCTGCTGGATTCTCTGGAAGCATGCAAGGATGCCACATTGGAGTATCTTATGGTTCAGCTTGTGTTGCAGGATGAGCGACCTAGTGGATCGGGGAACTTTGTGTTCAACTGTCTGAAAACTGAGGAGGTTTTGTTACCTAACTCCTTATTGCAAACTATTGCCCGGCGTCCGCGCGCTGTTGTCGCGTACAAGGAAAAGAAAAATCAGCTTAAAGGTAAGAAGTTTGACTTCTGGAATCTTGACTTGATTGTCTCCAACGTCGTTCACCAGGTTACTGCTTCCGGGGAACCCTCCATGGTTATTGTTCCATCAGGTCCGACCCCCTCTGCCCCGATCACTGGTCCAACAGGAGAAGAATAAAAAGAAGAGGAGGAGGAGCAGGCTACCCATGATGATATGTTTGACACGTACATTCTTGATCATGTCGGGGATGTTTGAGGTGCCTTTCCACGGGCGGCATTTAGACTATGCCGCCTCTCCAGTTTATGTGAAGCTTATTTACTTTGTCTATTCGGTTAGGGCCACGTCGCCGTGGTGCCTTTATTTTGTAGTCCGGGGGTATGCCCCTGTGTATTTGTAAAGAATCTTTTGTGGACTCAATGGAAATACTTTTTATTCTATGATTACATATATGTTTTTGTTGCGTGCCGGAGTTAGTTGTTCCGAGCTTTGTATTGTACCCGTGTCCGTACTTGGGTATTCCGGGGGTAATATGGATTGGTCAATGGGTTTGCAATACCACTTATATGCCTGAGTCAATTTTGAGGTTGCTCGTCCTTTATATGCGATATATTTTGTCGCGGATGCAAAAGATATGTAAAAAAAAAGATGTAAATGAATCTTGTTTGGAAAATTTGTAGAGCGGGCCAGGCTCTACATTTAATTGATAATTACAAAATATTACAATAAAACTGAAAGCATAAAATTCAAAGTGGTTTCCCCTGTTGTCCGGACCTGATCCGTGATCAACTTACAAGAGGCGGGGATAACCAGATTACACTTACACATAACATTTCTTCAGATTGCAGATGTTCCATGTTCTTGGGAGTAGTTCCCTATCCGTTCCTCTGAGCTTGTACGCTCCGCTTCCTAGCGCTTCCACCACTTCATACGGCCCCTCCCATTTGGGGCCAAGCTTTCCTGTGTCTTCCACTCGACTAGCTTCGTTGCTGCGGTAGACAAAGTCTACAGGCCTGAATGTCGTGCTTCGGACTTTAGCATTGTAATATTTCTCCATCCTCGACTTGTTGCGCGCCTCTTCAATGGCCGCGGCTTCTCTTTTCCCTTCCAAGAGGTCCAAGTTTTAACGGAGGTTTTGGTCGTTGGAGACTTGGTTCACGGCTGTGCAACGTAGGCTTGGCATTCCAATTTCTACTGGAATGACCGCTTCGGTGCCATATGTAAGGGAGAATGGGGTCTCCCCGTTGCTTGTCTTGATCATAGTCCTTTGTAACCAGAGCACGTGCGGCACCTCCTCTATCCATTCCTTGCTTCTCTTCTCTAGCCTTGCTTTAATGCCTTCTCCCAAACTTTTGCTCGCGCTTTCTACCAACCCATTTGCCTGCGGATGCTTGACCGAGGCGAATCGTTGCTTGATGTTAAGCTTCTCGCACCAGTCTTTAAATGGGTTGTCGCGGAACTGCTTTCCATTGTCTGACACTATTTCCCCGGGCAAGCCGAATCGACAAACTATGTTGTCCCAAACGAACTTCTTTACCTGTTTTCCTGTGATGGAGGCTAGAGGCTTGGCCTCGATCCACTTGGTGAAATAGTCTATTCCCACAATCATGAACTTTACTTTGCCTGGTCCTTCTAGGAAAGGTCCGCAGATGTCCAGGCCCCACTTGTAGAAGGGCCAGGGAGAGGTGATTGGGGTCGATTTTCTTTGTGGGTTTTTGGCATTGGCGGTGGACTTGGCAATCTTCACACTACATGTCGAGTTCACGCGCGTCTTTGTGCATTGTTGGCCAGTAATATCCGGATCGTATTGCTTTGGCCACCACCGCCCTTGGCCCTTAGTGCATGCTACATGACCCTTCGTGGATCTCTCGCAGCACATAGTTAGCTTGGACGGGGCTTACACACCGGAGCCATGGTTCTAGGAAAGATTTTCGAAATAGGAATCCGTCTCTCAACGCGTACTGTCTTGCCTTGATCCGCAGTTTTCGAGCCTTGTTATCATCCGCCGGCAGTGTCTCATCCCTTAGATACTCAATCAAGGGTGTCATCCACGTATCTCCGTCTTCTTCTACGATTGCCAATACCTCCTTTTCCTCAATATATTTTTCTTTCAAGACTTCCACGAGCACCTGTTTTGTCAGGTGAGCGAAGCTGGTAGATGCAATCTTGCTTAGCGTGTCTGCTTGCTTGTTCTGGCTCCGGGGAATCTGCTTGATGGAGAACGTCCGGAATCCTTCGATCAATGCTTTAGCTTTTGCCAAGTAGCGCGCCATGCTCTCCTCCTTTGCCTCATACGCTCCGTTTATCTGATTTGCTACGAGGCGGGAGTCGACGTTTGCTGACAGGTCCTTCAAGTGCATCTGTTCCGCGATTCTCAATCCCGCGATCAGTGCTTCATACTCAGCCTCGTTGTTGGATGCCTCGAATTCAAAACACAAGGCGTATGTGAATTCCTTTCCTTCAGGGTTTGTTAGGATTAAGCCTGCCCCGGAACCTTCCTGACATGAGGACCCGTCCGTGAAAAAATTCCACGGCTCCGAGTACTGTTGCTTGTCCCCTTCCTTGTCTAGAGTTCCTTCTTCTGGAATTTCGGCGATGAAGTCCGCTAGCACTTGCCCTTTAATGGCTGTCCAGGGTCGGAAACTAATGTCATGTTCGTCCAGTTCTATTGCCCATCCGGCCATTCTTCCACTTTTCTCAGTCTTTGTCAGGACTTGCTTTAAAGGCTGATCTGTGATTACCGCCACAGGGTGTGCTTGGAAGTATCACCGCAGTCTGCGAGACGCGTGTACCAGTGCGAGGACAAGTTTCTCCATTGGGGTGTAATTTACCTCAGGACCCGTTAGGGCGCGACTGACAAAGTACACAGGTTGTTGCCGTGCCTCCCTCTGTGCCAACAATACCGCACTTATAGCCTCTTGGGATGCGGCCAGGTACATAATCAACTCTTCCTTTGGGCGTGGTACAATGACCATTGGTAAGTTGGCAATATGCTGTTTCATTTCTTTGAATGCCTGTTCTGCCTCGACCGTCCAGTGGAAGTCACTCTTCTTGATGCACTTTTTCAGTGTCTTGAAGAATGGGAGGGATTTTTCTGCTGATTTGGACATGAAACGGCTTAGACTGGCTAGCTTTCCATTCAAGGATTGTACTTCTTTTTTAGTCGTTGGGGATTTGAGTATAGTCACGGCCTTGGACTTGTCCGGGCAGGCTCTGATGCCCTCCTTGCTTATCACATAGCCCAGGAACATTCCCTGTTCCGCTCCGAATGTGCACTTTTTGGGTTTTAGCTTCATGTTGATATTTCGCAAGGTTCTGAAAGTCTCCTCTATATCCCTGAGTACCTCCTCCTCTGAATGGATTTTGATGAATAGGTCGTCAACGTACACTTCCAAATTTCTTCCAATCTGTTTTTCAAAAGCTCTGTCCACTAGCCTCTGGTATGTGGCACCGGCATTCTTCAAGCCAAAAGGCATTTTGGTGTAGCCGAAGATACCTTGGTTTGTGTGGAATGCTGTTTTTTCCTCATCCCCGGCCGCCATTTGTATTTGGTGATACCCCTTATACGCGTCGAGGAAGCATTTAAATGAGTATCCGCAGAGGGACTCGACCTTCCAGTCGATCTCCGGCAGGGGGTAGCAATCCTTCGGACAAGCTTTGTTTAAGTCTTTGAAATCCACACACATTCGCCAGCTTCCATCACTCTTCTTGAACAGGACTGGGTTAGATAACCAATCGTGGTAGTGGACTTCCTTCATAATCCCTGCTGCAACCAGCTTGGTGACATCCTCATTAATGGCTTTGTTTCGTTCCGAGGCTTGCCCCCTTTTCTTTTGCCGTACAGGGTTGTAGCCTTCCTTGACATTCAGCTTATGTTCCGCGATTGTCCGCGGAACTCCAGTCATATCAAAGGGTTCCCAAGCAAAGATGTCCAAGTTGTTTTTAAGCAAATCGCAGAGGCTCTGTTTTCCTTTTTCACTTAACCCCCCCCCCCAATGGTGATCGTTTGGTCACGGAATCTGGGGTTGATCGCGACTGCGATTCCCTCCTTCGCCTCTGCTTCCCCAGCGTTATGATGGAGTTCTGGTTCTGCGACCATTCTGCACTCAACCGGGACTACCTTGTCGCTGTGTAGAGTTACGACTCCGTCATGGGTGGGAAACTTTAACATCCCATGTGCTGTGGATGGCACTATTCTCAACAGCCGGATCCCCGGCCGTCCGATTATCCCATTGTAAGGGGAAGGGGATCGCACCACCATGAAGTTCATCCAGGCGCTAGCTGACCTCTTCCCATCTCCCAATGTCACCTCCAAGAGGATCTGTCCCAATGGCCATGAAAGCTCTCCGCTGAAGCCCAATAATGGTGACCAAGCGGGGATCAGTCTCTTACGGATGTCCGGACTTAGCTTGTTGAAGCAATGCTCGTACAGAACTTCCGAAGCGCTTCCATTATCCACGTACATCCTGTGGACTGTGCATCCCTCTACATCCGCCTTGATCACCAGCGGATGGTCATCCCAATCATCCCCGGATATGGAGGGAAAAGATATTTCCATGTTCAGGACTGCATCTGCAGTCAGCTTGGGTTTGACCGTCCGCTACCAAGTTTGAACCATGTATATGGCGTGAGCTTTGTCTTTGGCTGCGGTGTCCTTTTTTCCACCTTTGGGACCACCATTCTTCTTAGTCTCATTCTTGATTTCCTTGACCAGATGTGCGAGCTGTCCAGACCTAACCGCCTCTTCTATCTTTTTTTTAACTGATAACACTCGTCCGTGTTGTGCCCCTTCTCTATGTGGAAATCGCAGACTTGTCTTTATTACGAGATTCGACCGGCCGCACATCGGCGGAGGAGCCGTGAACTCAATGTTAGGAATTAGAAAATTCCATAGTGAAGTGTCGGTCACCCCAAATGTTATCTAGCATAAGTTAGCTCGTAGACTTGTCGTTATTTACGTTATTTAGTAGTTAATTAGTTAATTTGTAGCGTAGAATAGTGTAGTGCAACACCGTGGAGGAAGGACGGGTCTTTACCCACTGTATGCCTGATCCACAGTCCGATAGGAGGACGTATTTACTTGTAACTATAAATACCCCTTCCATCCATGGAAGGGGTGGTGCTTCTCATAATCTAATATTCAACTTTTGTGAAGTAACTCTCTACCAAGAAACCACCCAACTCTCTAACTTTCTCTCTCTAATGGCAAACATGTATTTTGATCTCCCAAGACCACCCGAATCATCAACACAATAAATATTGGATCCTAACAATTGGTACCAGAGCCAAGGTTATGGTGTTGTGATGATTCTTGTGGTTTTCGAATCTTGTTTCATCTTGTTATTGTACTTTTCTATGGCGGAAAATTTTGTTTTCCGTTTATTTTTAATGGGTAAACAGCTTTAAACAAGTTAATGTATCTTTTGGTCAAATAAATTTTCAAATGGTCCGGTTTATCTTTTACCGTGAATTATTCACCATCGATCATGTGAAAACTGTCTTGTGTCACTTGTTGTCCAAATAGCTTTTATATTATCTTTGTGACTGTTTTTACCCAACTGTGGATATAGTCATATTGTGGTCAAAAACAATAAAATTAGTCTGGTCTTTATGTTTCAATTTACGGTATTAGTTTGGTCATACCATCGGTTTGTGGTCAAAACTTGGGTCAAAAAGTATCATCTTTTACAAGTTTTACGGGTTTGCTATGATCTTTGAGCGGAAAATGGTGGGAAAAGAGGTCGAAAAACTCATCGAAAATATCAAATCTTGCTAGCGACTTGTGCTTTCTCAGAGCGACTTGCCATGAGTCTTTACTCATGGTAGCAACTTAGTGCTAGCGACTTAGTGCTAGCGACTTAGTGCTAGCGACTAAGTGCTAGCGACTTAGTGCTAGCGACTTAGTGCTAGCGACTAAGTGCTAGCAACTTAGTGCTAGCGACTTAGTGCTAGCGACTTAGTGCTAGCGACTTGTCATATGCCTACTAGCTACTTGACTTGACGAAAAGAATAGATGAAGAGCTAAATGACCACGACAACAAGACCTTAGACCACATTTACCAAATACCAAAACATCGACCTCGGTTCCTTTACATCATTGGTCCAACATCAATCGAAGCGATAAAAGACCCAAACGAATGTCAATCTCACCGCCTATTCCTCATCCACTTCATACACTTAACCTAATCTAGAATCAATCAATCTACAATATACCTCGACATGAATTACAACAAGATCTCAGAATGGTTCTTATTTCCAATCTTTCAAAAGATTTTCTTTGATTGAACCAATCTCTTCATCGATCCATATGAAGCTATGCTTCTTGTTTATTATCCAAAACGTGTATAAATTGATTGTTAACAAAAGTGTTAAAATCAGATTATCGTTTCGTTCATACATAAAAAAAAAAACAATTCGAATCACTACAACTTGTACCTACCCGAGACCCTTTTATTAAAGATCTTGAAGCCATCTCACTTGTGGTCTTCGAATATGGAACAAAAAGGATGGAGATGTTTTATTATTTGCTCGAATTTGAATGATAAATAGGAACTGAGATTGAGATATGTGGTAATCGATTTGTGAAAGGAGATGTGTTGTTTGTTAGATCTGATTTGGGAGAGTATGGTAGGCGCTCTTGTTATGTGGGAGAGAAAAAGTCTCAATTGGTAGGCGCTTTTATCTCAAAAAAGGTGTTTAGGGTTAGGTTATGTAAAATGAAACGTTATTATAACGTTTTAGTGTTAACCGGATTGGTGTATTGAGGGAATATGGTCTTGGGCTGTGAATTTCATTCGTTGGTGGACTAGTACTGGATCACGTTTGGAATTTCTGATATGGGCCTATGATCAGACTTATTGGACGTGGACTTGGGATTTGTGTTACATTCGTTTAAATGAAATGGTAGGACAAGTCATATATAAACAATCTTGTGATCCAAAAGATTTTTTGTTATAAAAATTATTGGATACAAAATTGCTTTAAGAGTGGAATTTTTGGTATGATAATATTTTCACGGAGGATACATAATTCACGGCTTGTGCGAAATTTGAAAAATGACTACGGGGTTTGTGTACGGTTTTATTGAAGTGACGTTATCTTCATATGTGGTCATTACTATTAGCCGTTGAACCGCTGCATGTTCCCCTAAAACAGATATTCACCGAAACCAAAGTTGTCATAACACATTCAAGCTGACATTGTTTACGGTTTTGTCTTGATTTTGTAAAATCCCGCGAAAGAAATTATTTCTCGGTTTAAATCATAGACTTGTAAAATCCGTAACAATGGAAACATCTGTAAAAGTAATGAGCATTTCCGGATCTATCTTGCGGTTTATTCTTGGTTTTGTAAAATCCCGAAAGAAACTATTTCTCGGTTTAAACCATAGAACTGTAAAATCCGTATTGATGGACCATCCGGAGAAAGGAAGGCGATTTGGATCTTATCGATCTTGGTACTACGGTTTCGCTTTGAAGAAAGGATAAAAGGTGTACTTCATAAATTGGATGTGTGTTTGGATATTCGTCATGGCGGTTTGGTTACTTCAAAATTTTACGGGTTATGCTCATTAAACCATGATCGAGATGAAACCATTATCATAGTTCACTTAAAAATCAAAGGAGGCTAGATTTGAGCGATTCGAGAAGATGTGACAACGGCGTTAATTCGGTATTATTTATTTGAGGTTGAAGTGAATTATCACGGGCGAGTGTACTTAGTATCCGAAGGTATCGGGATGGTTGGATGAAGATTCTTCATGATCCTTGTTCAAGCTTATTATTTAAAACAAAGACTTGGAAATCTAGTTATTGTTGAGTGACTTTTACCTTTTCTTTTACCGCTTGGGGAATTGGGCTCTTATCATCTCAAAATAACTATCACTTTAAGGAGTTACGTTGTAGTGCTCGAAGTCACATTCAATTGTGGATTTTCAAGAGGTGATGTACGTCTTATACTTGATGGTTGGTTGGTTGAAGAGTATAGAGTACTTAGAGATTCAATGGAGGATGAAGTCTCGACATCGCTCTTTGTTACATATGTGCAAGTATAAGTCACGAGTTCGGGATAGTTTATACGGGTCAAATTCATCATATTGGGTTTTCACCATCACCGTCACGACAAAGAGCCTCTTGAATGATAATGGGTTAATTACATGTTTTGCTAAGAGAGTCGAAAAGAGAGAGATAATGACGCCTGCTCACTTGATTCAGCCTCGTACTCTAAAGAAAAGAAAAGTGTACGTTTGATGCGCTTTATCTTTGAAAGAAGAGAAATCTTCTTATGACGTCTGCTCACTTCGATTCGGGCCTCGTACTCTAAAGAAAAGAAAAGTGTGCGTTTCAAGCGCTTTATCTTTGAAAGAAGAGAAATCTTCTTATGACGTCTGCTCACTTCGATTCGGGCCTCGTACTCTAAAGAAAAGAAAGGTGTACGTGTCGGCGCTTTATCTTCCAAGAAGAGAAATCTTCTATTATGACCATTCTCATCAACATGCTTCATACTTTTTCCATGCGCTCGTCATTAAGTGAACCGGACTCTTGTTGATTGTTTTCGATTCCACTTTCTCAACTATAATGACAATGGCGACATCCCGTCTTTGATTTTGCGGGGAGAAGTGTGAATAGACTACATTTGGAAAATGTTCACTTATTTAGTCAAGAATGGCATCTCCGTATGCAATTCTTGAGGGGGAGAAGAAGTGTGAATTTTTTGCAATGTTGATTGACATTTGAGAATATAAATGGTCATACGGCTCTAAACTCATGTAAGAACCGAGCTTCTTCTTATCGGGTAATCTTCACATGGAGTTTCTTCTTAAGAGCCGTTTGTTGACATCTTCACAAGTCGATATGAGTTTATTGACAAAGTGCTTCGGTTAATGCTTCACGTGCACATCAACATGATGATTCGAACAACCTTCGTTCTTGTTTGATGTGATTGTTTGCTTGGTGTTACCATTTCGTGTGTTCGTTCGGCCGATTGCTAATTTCCTTCATGAACATCTTTCATTCTTGTTTGATTGGGAGGATTCGATTAAGGGATGTGCAAGATGTAAGTTGATTGGGATGCTTTTTGTCGATGTTCTTGTTTTTGGTGAGTTGAAGATGTTAACTATCTTTTCCCCAACCGGACAATCTTGAAGAAGGTCGAGTCTACGCCTATTCTACATTTTCTCGCTACATGTTAGAAGACTAAAAGACGAGTTGCGCTTGATTTTCAAAAGACTTCTTCTTAATCTGGTCATTCATCATACGATTGTCGGTTTAGGGAGAGCACTAATTGGGGAGAGTGAAATGTCGAATTTAATCCCCAATTAGACTTGCTCATATTCTTGACAAGTTGATTCCTACAAGATTACAAGTGTTCTTCTCATAAAGATTTCAAGTATTTGGGCTTATAATATGTTGCCGATTCAAGTGTCAAAACCGAGAAGGGGAAGGAGACACGTATCTAAGCGAGTAAACTTGATGAACTTAATACTTCTAAGTAATTGAAGACATCCCGGAAGACAAATGTTATTACCAGAGAGAAACTCAAGGTTTGACTCATGGCGAGTAAACTTGATGGACTTAATACTTCTAAGTGATTGAAGTTATCCCGGAAAACAAATGTCATGACCGCAGAGAAACTCAATACTTCTAAGTAATTGAAGACATCCCGGAAGACAAATGTTATTACATGAGAGAAACTCAAGGTTTGACTCATGGCGAGTAAACTTGATGGACTTAATACTTCTAAGTGATTGAAGTTATCCCGGAAAACAAATGTCATGACCGCAGAGAAACTCAAGGTTTTACTCATCAAAGCGTTTAGTGTTCTTATTCCAACGTCGTGGGGAAGTGATGTAAATGAAAGTTTACAAGATAAAAGAGGTACATCGGTGTGTGATGATCTCGATGTTATCGCAATCATCGGGGAGAGAATTGTGTACATTAGGGCGCCACCGTCTCACTTGAGGGCTTAATCGGTGATTCGAGATATAATCACTTATTCGGAGTTGACATCCGCAGATATTGTCACCCGCAGAGATAATCGATTCGCCCGCTTCTTCAATGTTATCGGTTGTTCTCTCTTTGGGAATGTGTACTTTGGGTCCTTGAGCTTCATACACGATCATCGGGAAGAAAGCCATTGTTTACCACAAACATTGGGAGGTGTTTTCTCTCGGGCATGATGTGTATTCGGGAGAGTTCTTGGATATTGGTGTACTTGGGTTCTTGAGCTTCATACACGCTCATCGGGGAAGAAAATGTGAACATGGGAAGGTGTTCTTCATTCCCTTATGAAGTGTATTAGGGAGAGTTCTTGAGCATTATACTAAGAGGTCGATCGCATAATTTCAACTACTTGGGGAAGTGTTCTCTTGACACCTTTGGAATGGATCGCTTGGACTTGAAAGGAAAAGGAAATTTGAGAAGATTATTTTAGTATGGGATGAAACATTCTTTGTTCTTCTATTGGATGATATAACCCGAATGGAGAATCTCGATTATCGGTCTTAAAAGGAGCAGGGATTTATGATAATGGTGTGCTTCTCATGCACCGGCTAAGGAAAGCTTGAAATAGAGCTTGAATCGCTCATCTAATGGATTTTCGGTTTGGGGAAGCGCCAAAGTCTCTCTTTCTCAAAGGCTCATGTTCTATCTTCTACTGAGCCTTGGAAGCTTTGGTGGTGGAAGTTTAAGAGATGACGATTCTATCTTCTACGACGTCTTTGCTCGATATCCTTATCTCGGTACTCGTATCATCATCTTCTTTACTATATCATCTACTCTATCCTTGTATATATTTATCCGAAAAACCAAATACAAAAATATAAAACCAAGAAACAAAATAGAAAAATATAAAACCAAGAAAAGAAAATAGAAAAATATAAAACCTTCAAAACCCATAAAAATCGAAAATTTGAAAAATTCCAAAATATGTTTTCCTAGACATGTCTTCTGGTATCGATAACATCTATGGTCTTAGAAATGTCATTCAATAATGGCACGGGACTTTAGATGAAGTTCGAGCAGGAGGTGTAAATATTTCTTTCTAAACATGTCACAAAACTATGGCTTGCTATTACTTCAGATAGCAACCCGCTCTTAAAGGAAGGAAAGTGCTACGCTTAAACGTTTTTCACAAATTTCGTTCAGTTATCCTAAAAACAAAACAAGGAAAGTATGTCGAAGGATCATTGTTCCTACACAAATGTTTTTCCGTCTAAAATTCTTCTTAAAAATATTTGGTGTTTTCTAAAATGGTGGTAAATGAGTTGCTTAAAATCAATCGATTCGAGTTTTTATAAAATTTGGAAACTCAATCAATGACTTCAAAGACTTTTAAAATCTTTTATAAAATGAGTTATTGGTTGAGGGGAAAATGTTTTCAAATCTATATCTTCTAACGAGCCTTCTTAATTATCCTAATATGCTTAATTAAAATGATGTTAACCTATGTTGAAGGACTAGGTGCCAAGGATATGATTGCTAGGATTAGATTATTAGAGTTTGATGAACACATTTTTCCCATACATTTAAATGATCTGATTGATATGTTGCATAGACTTTTATTAGTCGATTACTGTTTGGGTGATGTCGACCACCATATATCTGTATGTGTGTTCACTAACGTATGCAGGTATATTGGTTATAAGAATGTTCCCGATCCGGATCCCACTGATTAATATGATTGGATGCCGAAAGGAAAGGGCAACTATATCTTGGGTTGACAAATGAAGAAACGGAGCTTAATTGGACTTCTATGGAGAGTTGGCATAAATGCAACGTAAGAGGTCTCACTGCATCAGCAGACGGTTTTCTTCTAAGTGATTGAAGAAACAGAGCTTAATTTGACCTCAGTTGGCATTCAAAATGCAACGTAAGAAGAAGTCTCACTGCTTCAGCAGACGGTTTTCTTGCAAACCCTACAGCAACAACAACGGAAGCTTCTCAACCACCTAACTTATCTTTGTGCAGGATACCATTTTTAAACAATTTTTGATAAATTTGAATAAAATTGTTTTGAAAATGGAAAATATTGTTTTTTGAAAATAAATTGGACTAAATTTTGAAAATCACCGGACTTCATGTTTATCAAAACCTAAGTCACTCAATTATGGACTTCGGTCATCGATTGAGGGGGAGAGTGATTTAAAATATAATATTTTAATATTTTCAAACAATATTTCTTCATAAAAGTTCCGGTTTGTACGTTAAAATGTGGTGATCTAAAGATTTAATGTTATGTCATGGTATGATTTTTCTTTAGAATCAAGGTCTTTCAAAATGAAATTTTTCTCATTCTTGTTTGATTGTGAAATTGTTTTGTTTTACTTAAAAGATCTCTTAAAACTATCATACCGACACGAACAATCTTTAATGTCTTAAAATGGTCCATATCATCATATTTCAAAATTGAATCTTGCCACGCCTTTCCCAAAATTTTATAAATGATTTAAATCGGATGGGATCACAAATCTCAAATGGTTTGATATGTCCGATCGGGGTAGAGATCGTGTTTTAAATCTCAAATCTGCTTTTAAATGGAATTGGTTTTAGTCCTTTAAAGGCACTCCACGCCTCCATGTGCCAAACGATTTCAATATACATAATGCACATGTTGAGGAGGAGGATTTATCCAAAACCGGATGAGTATTTAAACAAGGCCACATTTTCTCCCATGTTTTCTAAACCTAATTAAATCACTTGGGATCCAAAATCTCAAAGGATTTGATATTTTTGATCGGGGAGAATTTGTGATTTAATAATGAAATTTGATAAAAGTTGATCGTTTGATTCGGTTAGCAGTCGCTCTCATATGTGCTAAACGCTTTGAATCTCGAGCACATATTGAGGGGAGCAAAACCATCGAGGTACAAAAGTTTTTAAAAGAGATTCATAAAGTACCTTGATTGTGTTTTCAAATGGTTTTCTTAATGGATTTTGTGATTGTGGATGTGCTTCAAAGAACTCTTGCCTCTATGTGATAAAATGATTTCAAAATCTTATGCACATATTGAGGGGGAGAATTTTACCAAGAAAATCAAATGGCTTTTTCGTACGAAATTGTGATCAAGAAATTATTTCAAAGAAATTATTTCAAAGAACTCTTGCCTCCATGTGCCAAACAATTTTATATCATATGCATATGTTGAGGGGGAGCATTTCTAAAATGATCAAAACTATTAAGGTACATAATGCTTTGATCTCGTATCACAAGTACCTTGATTGTTTTTCCAAATGATTTTTCAATTGGTTTTAAGGAAGAATGAACTGTACCAAAAGACCGACCTACTTACTTTATGCATGGTGTTAGGTTAGGTATTTGTTCCCACGATCCGCCGAACCGGAGGGATCTTCCTGAGGACAATCCACTAGATAGTGTAGAGTCCTTAGGAATATTGAAAAAGGAGAAAATGAGAATATGGGAAGAGTGCGGATGAGACAGAGCTAGTCTTCGGAATAAACCCAACAAGGTTCTAGTTATGAAGTCTCGGTAAGCAATGAAGGGTTGAAGAATGAAAAGAACTGAATGTGAAAAGGGTGAAAAGAAATAGCCTCCATCAATTCAACCTTACGGCGAAACCGGGTTCAATACATATGCTCTTGGTGTTTACTAAGGTAACACCGGTATTGAAGACAAGACGTCATGGACCCAAGGACGACCGCACTAAACTTCCCAAGCTACTCAAGTTCCTCTTAAAAGGGCTTGTTTCATTCTCACGGGAACCTACATAATCTATCGACTTTCTCTTAGAGATTGTTGATATTGAAGAAGGAGACCCTCTCCTAGTCTCCGAGAAAGGAACCAAAATGCACTATTGAGTCTAGAGCCAAGAGATCATCCACAATATCTCGTTAGGACACTAAATTAATGAAGACTTGTTGTTTCACACAATGTGGAAAGTAAGAATATTTTAAGAGTCCTACGCTTTATCCTTGTGGTATTGCGAACATCCGAGTGGTATGTAAAAGTATTCACGATGAAGATGGAAATCCTTCTAGAGCCAACATCAAACAAGCTCTTGGTGGGTGACATGTGAGATCTTGCAAAGATCAAGCTTGTGACAAGCGGATAGAAACGATGGGAGATTCAATCTTGAATCAACCTTGGTCCAGAATGGAATTGACGAATACTTTTGGAAAAACGTTCGATGTGCAAATCTTCTTTTCTCTAGCACGTCGAATGTGTACTTATGTTTTCAAAATTCAAAAGGTATTACTGATTGAAAAATACTTTTAGAAAAAACCTTGGTCCAGGAATGGAATTGACGAATACTTTTGGAAAAACCGTTCGATGTGCAAATCTTCTTTTCTCTAGCACGTCGAATGTGTACTTATGTTTTCAAAATTCAAAAGGTATTACTGATTGAAAAATAATTTTAGAAAAACCGTTCGATGTGCGAATCTCTTCTTTTCGCTAGCACGTCGAATGTGTACTCATTTTCAAATACAAAAAGTGTTTTATTTGAAAATTGATCTTTCTCATAAAACCTTCGTCGTATTGCAAAACTCTTTCTTCAAGCAATACACGATTGTTTTCAAATCAATTTTTCATCAATCAGTGAATCTTAATTCGCTGGTTCACTCACTCCGTGTTGTCTTCTTTGAGACGTTCGGTTTGAGAACGACTAGAACATTGCGAAACCACGTCAAGGAGATTCCTCGAATCCTACCGATCACAGCGTGATTGTAATGATCAGCGGGAACCGTGGGCGTGTACCTCAATTCAACGAAGTGATCAAAGACACTTTCGTGCGCTTTATTGCTAATCGTCGTGTGCGGTACACCCGACGATTGCGGTGATCGAATTGAGGAGTCAATCCAAAGCCGCATGTTCACAAAGAACCACACTTATTTGAAGAAATCATGACCGGTGCATATCTACATAACACGGCTCGATATTTCATACTATGCTTATGCTTCGCCGCAAATATCATGAACCAAGAAGGCTTCCGCTACTCGATGGAAAGATGTCATGATTCAAAGTGTGAGCATGTCGGTCCAAAAGTCACAACTTCACATGATGGCAACACAATAAAGGGTGATCCGGAGATTTCTTGTGGTCGATGATCTCAAAGAAAGCTCAAGATCATCAAAGATGTGGATCGATTAAAGGCCTCCACTAAAAGTACAAATCGGTGCGGACTTTGAAGAATCACTACTAAAGCACAAAGATTGTTGAAATGAAGAATTGAAGTCTACGAGCTCAAGAACAAAGATAAAATAGAATGCTAGGATTCAAATGTAAAACATGGGGTGACCTCCCTTAGGGAGATTGTTAGAATTAGAAAATTCCATAGTGAAGTGTCGGTCACCCCAAATGTTATCTAGCATAAGTTAGCTCGTAGACTTGTCGTTATTCGTTATTTAGTAGTTAATTAGTTAATTTGTAGCGTAGAATAGTGTAGTGCAACACCGTGGAGGAAGGACGGTCTTTACCCATGCGTATGCTTTTGGGAATTCGATCCACGATCCGATAGGAGGACGTATTTACTTGTAACTATAAATACCCTTCCATCCATGGAAGGGTGGTGCTCTCATAATCTAATATTCAACTTTTGTGAAGTAACTCTCTTTCTCCGCTTCGGCTTCTCTTTACCAAGAAACCACCCAACTCTCTAACTTTCTCTCTTTCTCGAATGGCAAACATGTATTTTGATCTCCCAAGACCACCGAATAATCAACACAATAAATATTGGATCCTAACAAGTTAGTTTAGAGTAAGAGAGTGGATGTGTGTTACCGTTTGAATAGTGGCGATGCCCCTATTTATATGGTTGACCTTTCTGTCGTGTTCCCCTATCACGTGATGTGAAGGCGACAGTTTATAAGTGGGGGATGACGTAGGTCAACTCAGAATTTGTCCCATTGTTATGATAGTGATGTTTTTGAGCGGGAGTATGTCCCGCTTTCCCTTTTTGGGGACTGCAAGACATAGTACCTTAACCCTAGGCGAGATTCCCTACCTTTTATATGGGGCGCGGTTATGGCCTCCTCCGTGCGTATCTCTTACCAGCGGATTAGTCTTGTATTAAGTGTCCACGCCGTGCGTACATGGACGGTGCTTAGGTGACGTCCGACAGGCTGCGTTTTTGGTCCGCGCCCGAGTGTATGAGTGCCGGGGGAGTCATACGCGATCAAAGATCATCTTTTGTAACATCATGTTAATAAACTGCAAACATATCATATTTTGAAATATTTGTAATTAAGTTGCTAACGCACAGAGTTGATCATTTAAATAAATACAAAACTACAAACATATCATATCTTGTAATATTTGCACTTAAGTTGCTAGAATACATGTAATCATGTATATTGGATAGTGATTCTTTTTTGAGATCAACATAACTTGTCATTTTATATTACGTAACAAGAAACTGTCCTTATACCAAAGATGGTTGTTTTAGAAGGTTATTTAATTATTCAAACTGATCATGTTGATCTCTACATGATATGGGCATTATATATACCTGTTTCATTTGCAATGCCGGAGGGTCCCTAGAATTCGGCATATACGCTGATATGAAAACCGCAGCGGATAAAATGTGTGTAAACCTCTCCATGGCTAGAGCAATAGCAAGTCCCCCATAGCTGTGTCCCACCAGCACCACTCTCTCGTCAGCAGGCAACAACTCGAGAAGCTGAATCAATGGTTGTGTGTAATCTGCAAAGGTGGCTATACCCTCTAGCCGACTAGAATGCACCCCAGAACCACCAAGGTCGACCGCTGTCACGCGGTAGCCAGCGGATCTTAGGTGGCTCACAACTTTGTACCAACACCATGCTCCGTGAGATAGTCCATGAACTAACACCAAGTGCTTCGATAAAGTAATATTAGTCGGCATGTGCTTGCTCTATAGGTGGATAGGGATTTTTGGTATGTCTATTTTAAGTATTTAATACTCGTAATACAGACACAGAAATTAACACACGCATTTATTCATCAGCCATATTTTTAAGGACAAATTATCTGAAAAGCGTCGAGCTTGGCGTTTTTTTTTTTTGGGCATCAATTTTTTTTTTTGGCATCAAATTTTTTTTCCTAAATTAGTCCTAAATTTGCCTAATTTTCCTTTTGTAGCCTCTAATCAGAAATTAATTACATAAATTTACATAAATCGTCCCTGTGGCTCTAAACAATTACACTGCTCATCCTTTAAATTTCCTTTGATGGATTTCACTTACATGTATGGTTTCACAATCACACCCCTCTCTACTCTCTCTCCTCTCTCTCTCTAGGACCACCACACCGACACCATAGCCACCTCCACCTCCACCGCCTTGCCACGCCACCATCATCAAAAGATGCAAATTTGAGCTTAAAAGGAGCTTGTATGAGTCATGAAAAGCTTTGAAAATTAGCTAAAGGGAAGGAAATAAGCAAAAGATGCAAATTTAAGACATACTTTGATGTAAAATGGTGAAATATGAACTTCCAAATAAGCTAAAAGGGAAGGAAACAAGCAAAGAATAGGAGAGAATAAGCTAATAAGAAACTCTTATTGCTGCTGTTGGAACAGTGGAATAAATGTTCCACTAGGGGCTTTATTGGCTTAAATTTAAGCTAGCAAATCACTTCCAAATTCAAAAATAAGCCTAGAAAGTTTAAATAAGCACTAGTGGGTTCCTAAAAAGCTAAATGGGCGATGTGGACCCTCTAACAACTTGTAAATAAGTCATAAAGAGTTGGTATGGAATTGTTTGGGACTTGAAGATGGGCACAAAGTGGGTACTTTCAAGCTTATGATTAAGTTATAAAACTAATACCTAAGCATGTTATAAGCTAACACAGACAATATTGATGCAAAAAGGAGATTGTAAAATGAGTTGTAGCTAAGATTGAGCTTATGATAGGCTAAAAAGAGGGGTGCAACAGGGGTCCCTTGGGCAGTTGTGACAGAACATAAAGGGGTGCAAGAGGGTACTTTTAAGGGAAAGATTAAGCTACCACATGAACTTAAAATCCTAAAATAAGCTAAGACACATACATATCATGCTACTAGCTACTTGCATAAACAAAATTAAATCCTAATCTTAATTATAGCTGTTCTAAAAATGGGATTAAAAAGTGACTGTGGGGCAAAAGGGGGATCAGACATCATGAGTCATTGATGTGAAATCTCCCACTCAATATACAATATTTGTAGTAATTTGTTCTCATTTTGCTTTTAAAAACTAAGAATCCTTAAAAATCTAGTGTCACCTGTTGCTTATTAATCTGCTTATTCTAGTACTATATAGTCAGTCATTTTAGCTTCATTAGATCTCATATAGCTTAATTAGTTTTATTGCATCAGTAGTTTGGTTAAATTCACTCAAAAACAATGCATATTAAGGAGTGTTTGGATTTAGTTGGTTATCTGTGTTCAAATTTGTTTTAGACTTTGCATTTAGTTTCAACAGCTCATATTACGTTCTAATAGCATAAAATTAAGTGTTCTTTTGATAAAAAGTCAAAATCACTTTTATTCTCTAATTTCTTCATATAAGCAGTTAGAAATAGTTGCATAAATAGTTCATATAGCGTAAGTTACTCATATCTTAGCTTATAACATCATTCTCAGTAATCTAGGATCATTTAAAGTTCATTTTAGTCAAACCTTTCAAAAACTGAAAAACTCAAAAATATCAACACATTTTCCAAACAGGTTTTAGTTTTGATTTTTCATTTACTCTATTTTGATCCATTTCATCTGAGATTTTGGGAAATAAATCATTGGTTGCTAATCTCATAAGCCCATATTTTTCCAAATTTTTCTGAGAGCTTTTAACAAGCTTTTGATAAGCTTGTAATAGGCTGTTTGGATTAGTTACGCCCTGCACCATTGAATTAGTTCCATCTGTCCATATTCATAAGCCCTTAGCTTCCCATTTACTTGAGCTTATTGTTTAATTTTTGTTTCTCTGAGTAGCTTGTACTACTGGCTTGAGATATTTGAGCTTGTGTTGGACTTTCTAGCTTGTTTACTCAGCTTAATTTGGTCTTCTAAGTTACCTTGTAGACTGTTTTGTATGACTTATATGAAGTTGGTGATTTGATTGTTTAAGCTTGTTTAGCTTGTTGTTAGCTTGTTTTCCTGTTTGTTTGAGCTTGTGAGGTCCCATTTGAGTTACTGCAAGCTTGTGTGCCCATGAGATCAGCTTATAGATTTCTGTCATAGCTTATCAGTGTGCATCCTTTCCCTTTGTTTCAATTTTGTTCACTGTTGGTTTATAGTAGCTTATTCAGGGCTTGTTTAAGCTTTCCATCAAAAAAGTTTTCATAAAAGTTGCTTAATTGTGGTTAATTAGTTTTGCAAAAAGTGAAAAAAAAAAATCTTACATGTAAATTATTAGTGCCAGAGGGACCTTTTATGTAATTGACACAAGGATGAACGGTGTAATTGTTTAGAGCTACAGGGACGATTTATGTAAATTTATGTAATTAATTTCTGATTAGAGGCTACAAAAGGAAAATTAGGCAAGTTTAGGGCTACTTTAGGAAAAAAAAAGTTTGATGCCCACAAAAGGAAAATGTGGCAAGTTCGATGCCTTTTCAGACAATTTGCCCTATTTTTAAATGGCTTTGTTTAGAGGGGAAGGTGTCGCCTCGCCATCACTCGCCGTCGTCCAACGTGGCGCTTCGCCGTCGTTCGCTGCCACACCGGCGAAGCTCGCCGTGGCTTGGCCAATCGTTCTGACGACGAGCTATTCTCCTGACAAAAAGTGTTTTCAACGTTTATATTTTCAAATTTTATCCGTTATTAAACGGATACAAAACTTTTTTTTTTCTTTTTTTTTTAAAAAACCCACCACTCTATACATAACATATCATATCCAACAATTTTTTTCATATTCAATCAAAATACTAAACCATTTGAAACTTGCTGAAACATGAGTTACACGCGTGAATCATCTTATTCCGATGAAAGTGACCTTGAAGAGTTAACGGAACTAGAAATGTTTATTCAAGAGTTCGAGGCAGAGCAAACATTGCAGGAACAAGAAGCCGGTCCTTCAAAGCATCGTCAATACGTCCCTCGTGAACGTGAAGTTGCTGAAGCACGTCTACTTGCTGACTATTTTGGTGACAACCCAAAATATACGGACGATAATTTTAGGCGTCGATATCGTATGAGCCGTCGTCTATTTCTACAAATAGTACAAGGTATTGAAACATATATTGAAACTCATCATCCTCTTCCTAAGCATTTTGATTTCTTTAGAGTGCGACCCGATGGTAGGGGAGTAATGATTTTTAGTGTGATTATGAAATGCACATGTGCCCTACGCCAATTGGCTTACGGGATAACACCTGATGCGTTCGATGAGTATTTACAGATAGGTGAACATTGTGCACGCGATTGCCTAGATTATTTTCTTATGTGCATAATTCAACTATTTATTAAGGAGTTTTTAAGAAAACCAGATGAGGATGACATTCGTAAGTTATACCATGCACATAACACTTGTTCATGGGCTTAGGGAATGTTGGGGAGCATCGATTGTATGCAATAGAATGAAAAAATTGTCCAAAAGAATGGCAAGGCCAATTTCACAGAGGTGATAAAAAGTATCCAACTATAATGCTTGAAGCCGTTGCTTCATACGATTTGTGGATTTGGCATGCATTTTTTGGGGTGGCGTGTGCGAATAACGATCTTACCGTTTTAAATAATTCTCCGTTATTGACGACTTGCTTGATGACATCGCCCGAGGTTGAGTTTGAAGTATACGGTGTAAATTTAAGCAAAAGTATTATCTAGTCGCGGAATTTACCGGAGTGGGCATCTTTGTCAAGTCATTTACAGTTGCAACTAATCCAAAAATGCCGCATTCAAAGTGAAACAAGAAAGTGCTCGAAAAGATATCGAAAGAGCTTTTGGTGTCCTCAAGGACGTTGGCATATCATTGCCCAACCGTGCGACAATTTACTATTGGCAGTTACGGAGAATCATGTACGCGTGCATCATAATGCATAACATGATTTTAAAAGATGAAAACTTTGCGATATCCGACATTGCTGAAACATATATTTCTCCGACACCAAATTTACAGCAGACATGGATTGAACGTTGCCAATTGCAAAGGAAAAAAGCCAAAGAACTACATGATAAACGCAAACACGCAAAGCTTCAACGATGTCTCATCGAACATGTTTGGCAACAAATTCAATGGGGACAATTTCAACAACAGAATCCAAATAATTAGTTTCGTTATAATTTGATGTATTTCTTGCGTATGTTTTTTTTCGTATCTTTATTTTATGTTTCGTATGTTTTTTATTAAGTTATGTATTGTATTTTTATTTTGAATAAAATGAATTTAGTTTATTTGGAAATGAAATTGAATAAAAATAAATAAAGTTGTAGTGGTGGGCCTCAAATGAAGAGCTTGAGGTTTGTTATGAGTGAGGGGGGTTTGTTGTGGTTAGTTCTGGAGAAGTGGGATGCTGATGTGGCGCTGAGGTGGCACTGATGAAGAGGGTGAGGCTTGTTAGAGCATGGGGTATCATGAGTTACCCACTTCTCTTCATTTGGGCCCCACGTGTGCCATCTCACCTCCACATCACTCCAACACACTCACTTAAAAATTCCCCCCAATCACAACTTACTCACTTCTCTTCATTTGGGCCCCACCCACCATCTTTTTTTTTCTTTTCCATATTTTTCAAACAAAGTAAATTTCATTCCATTCACTTAAATAAAAATACAACTACAATACGGAAAATTAAAACAAAAAAAAACATACGAAAAAAAAAAACATACGAAAAATTTTAAAAAAAAACCTACGAAAAATAAAAAAACATACGGAAAATAAAAACCATTCGAAACTTAAATAATACAACTTCATTTGTAGTATTTTGCAATCAATTCGTCTTGTTTCTTCTTGAGGATCGTTCTTTTTAGCTCAAGAACTTTTCAATATCATGCATGAAAACTCCAATTCTCACTCTTGCTCCAACTTTTCTTTCGCAATCCTCGCCTCATGTACACTTCTCGGTGCTCGTCAACTTCGCTTATACTCTTGAGCTAAAGCTTCCATAATAGCATCCGATTGACTCCCGGTGCTCGTTGACGACTCAATGATTTAGATTTTTTGCCGACGACGCTTGCACGCGGGTCGAGCTCTTGGATCGGGCCGAATAATTGGCGATATTATCTTCATTGATCCCTCCGCGCGTCCCATTTGGGATATTCTCTCAAAACCTTCCATGCCGGAACCATATTAAACTGCTTCCGATAAGAGACTTGAAAGCAAGTCTTGCATTCTCAATGTGATCAACATCATTTTCCTCGGATCTCTGTTGCAAATGCTTGTAAAACCATTAAACTTTTGGCAATCACCGTTTATCCGAGTCCATTTTCCGTGCACATATTTTTATGCGATAAGGCTCGACTACGAGCCTTGAAGTCCTCCCAATCTGAATCCAAACGCATCGTTTAGTCGGTCATTACCGATAGCGGCGTTTTGGGATACTCGACTCACACTCGCTAAATTTTTTCTTCGTGCTTGTCCAACGAATTGTGGTTCGACCTTCTTCTTCCTCCTCCTCTCTCGTCCGCATCCAAGTTCACAACGACCTTCTTTTTTTCTTTGTCGCTTTGGCGGTTTTTTCCTCGACGACGTTCTTCACGTGTTTCGGTTGGTGGTGGTTGAGGTACTTTGAATGTGATTCAAAGTAATGTTGTTGTGAAGCGTAGAATGCGTTGGTGGTGGTTGTGACGGATAAATGCGTTGGTGGTGGTTGTGACGGATAAAATTGCGGTTGTGATGGTTGTGATGGATAAAATTGCGGTTGTGATGGTTGTGATGGATAGAATTGGGTGGTGATTGTCTTGGATATTGAAAAGGTTGAAATCCGACTTGCGAAGAAGTGTTTGAGCTTTGAGACGATGGGGTGGACGGGTTTGACGAAGACGAGTTGAGGAGATTCATAAACATCTCGTTGGGATCTTGGGACATTTTTGGTTGTGGATTAAGATGATGAAGATAATATATTTTTGGTTGTGAATGAGAAGTGTGAATGTTTTTGTAAAAAATGAGTATTATTTATAGAGTAAAGGGGGTATTATTTGAGTTTGAAAATGAAAAAAATAAAAAATAATAAAAATAAAAAATTGATCGTTTGCTTTCAAACGGTTATATTTCTAACGTTTGGATTTTAAATGGTTTGTCTTTTACCATGTCGTTGTAACGACGAGAACACCAATGGCGAGTATGTCTGGTGTCGTGGCGAGGGCCAAAATGAAGTGGCGAAGCCGCCACGTAGGAAATGGCGAGAACCAACACAACGACACCCCATGCTCTTATGACACCTTCCGCTCTTATTGGTACCCCTAAATTTACAAGTAATACTTTCTTTAAAACAAAAATTATTATTTTTATTTGATAATTTTGTTTTTATTATAAAACTGCGAAATAGAAAATACGGAACAAAAAATATAAAATTTAACAAGCTAAAACACATAAAACACGGAAAAGAAAATCATAAAAAGTTGTCTCGTCCTGATAATAAAATAGGTACAAATGTCAAAAAAATTACGGAAAATAAAATATAAAGTTTGATAAGTCAAAAGCAGAAAAAGAAAAAATATACGAAAAGAAATGATAAAAAAACTATTTTGTCTTATCAAAAAAACGAATACGTGAAGGTGTGAGGGGTAAAGGGTACTAATAATACAACCCATTTAAAATCAAAATACATACATGTTGCAATTCATTACTATTTATGAGGCGGGGACATCATTGGTATATGTATTAAACGATAAATATAGTCCAAGTTTTATAGTGAATTTGAGTTCATTAAAGTTAAGATTATGCTACATTGTAATCTATAAATATTGGTTATTAATAAACTCACGTAGTTTTCATTATCTAACATGATAGGTTTAATCTTCAAACCTAGTCGGCCATTGTGTGCCGTCGTCTTTAGCCATCCCATCAAACCTTCTCTAAAATCTTTATATTTTCACTTGTCTCTTTAGTTTATCCCAAAACCCTAATTACCGCCACTTCTTTTCTTTTCTACTCTTCAGTTGCTAGGTGCCAAACCAAACCAAAAGAGTTAGGTGTGGTACATCATTATTTTCTACATTTTCTTTCTTCTTCGTTCTTATTCACTGTACTTGTTTATTTTTGTTTTTGTTTGTAAAAGATCTTTTTGTGTTGTGGCTGTTGTTCTTTCACGCCACCCAACAATCAGAAATAAATAATAAAAGAAGAAGTGTTTTTCTTATTGTCTTTTATTTAAATGGTTAGAACAATCAAAAACAAAAAATCTTGCATTCAACAACAAAATCTTTTCTTAATAGTCGATTAATCCTTTTATTATCTTTTCTTTCCTATATTCGATCATAATCTTTTCCTTTGTTTCTAGCTTCTGATTTATCTCCTTTTCCTTCTACCTTTCATTTTTATTTAAAAAGAAAAACAATCAAAGCAAACTTCTGCGGCTACATTATCAAGATGGGTGAAGATCTTGGAGACTTTATTCGCTTGCAATCGAATGCTTCATCAGCAAATTGCCCATAAGTTTTTTTTAGTGTTTTTTTTTCATTTAGTCTCGAACTTTAACGCCTCTCGGACAGTGCGGAGTATGAGATTATAGTATAGTCGGTCCAATCCCGGTTTGTGAGCTTAGGGTCCATTAAGATTAAGTTTATGCTACATTGTAATATATAAATATTGGTTATTAATAAACCTACGGGGTTTTCATTGTCTAACATGGTATCGGAATGGGTCTGATCCTCAGACTTAGATGTCTATGTTGAGTCGCCTCCTCTAGGCCATCTCGTCAAACCCTATCACCGCCATTCATTTTCTTTGAAACAAATGCAATTTTCGGCCAAACCTTAATTGTGTATTGTTTTGTCCATAACTTTCAAACCATTTACAGTTAATTGACGTGGTTAGCGCCATTCTCTTTGTTTCAGCACAAAATTCAACTTGAAACTCACCTCCGTCAGATGTCAGACGCGCTTCCACGCTCCATCAGAAGCCGATTGTCTCAAAAAATCTAATCTTTTCTTCTGCTATTGTTGTTGTTGCATGATGAAGATTAATCACCGCTTGTTGTCGGATTTTTTCATCAACAAATTGGTTATTTGTCTTTATTACTGCTTTTATTTAATTTTGGCGGCTTGAATAATTGCTTTTACTTGTTGTTGGATTTCTTCATCAACAAATCATTGCTTAATGTTTTTTCTTCTTTTTCTCAGTTTAGCATTATTTAATGTTTATTTAGTTTTCTAATCTAATCTAAGCTTTCGCGATTTCGCCGCTCATATTGCAGAGAGTATTAGGCGATAAATATGGCTCAAGCCTGATTGTAAGTTTGGATCCATTAGGGTTTCGTACTATGTGTACTCTCTATATAGTTTGACTAATAATATAATACACCTACATGGTTTTATCCATAGTCACATGAAACTGCTGACTATGCCGCCTTCCTCGTTCCGGATCGTTAGAACCGAAACGCGGTACAATCGCGACCTGGATCGCTCGGGAACGTGACCTAGATCGCTAGTTTCCGCGTTCCGTTTCTTGTGTTATGATTTTGTACCTTGAATCCGTTTCTTGTGTTATGATTTTCGTGGGTGTTTTCTGGGTGGATCTGTGTTGAACTAGGGAAGAAGGTGAAAGTGGCTGCAAGGAGAGAGATGAAGTCCTATAATTTAATACTCCGTAATAGGGGTGTTCATGGGTTGTGTAATATCCGAAAACCGAAATCGAACCGAATCGAAAATAACCGAACCGAACTCGTAACCGAACCGAATTTGCCAAAACCGAACCGAACCGAATTAAATATTCGGTTTTCGGTTCGGTTATGGTTTTAATAATCCAAACCAAAAACCGAACCGAAAACCAAATTTAAATAAATTTATATATTTTTTATATAATTATATTAAAAAAATATATTAAAACTCTTTTATATTATAAATATAATATTTTTTAACCTTAATTTTTTTTTAATATATATATAAATAAATGAATAAATAAATAAATTTATATAATTCGGGTTATTCGGTTCGGTTTTCAGTTATAAGGGTTCGGTTTTCGGTTATTCGGTTCGGTTTTCGGTTCGGTTTAATCAGTTTGAATTCGGTTCGGTTCGGTTCTCAGTTATACCCAGAAAAAAAAATTAACCGAACCAACCGAACAGAACAAACCGAACAACCCGATAACCGAACCGATGAACACCCCTACTCCGTAATAGTTATTACCCTAAAAGTCATGGTTTTTATTTTATTTTATTAGGCCTACTTATTAATGGCCAATTAAAAGTCTTTATGTTAATTAAGAGTAGGCCTTACTCAAATATATAATTAAATGCATAAATAATGTAAATTTTGCAACATTTATATAAAATATATAATTAAAAAATATTAAATATAACAATGAAATTAATAATAGTGTATAAATATATATATAAAATATATAAATACCTATTAAAACTTATATTTTTATAAATATAATGGTATATCGTACCAAAATATATACTACATCGAACGAAAACGAACCGGAGCTTACCGAAATGAGCCTACCCCCTTCGTACCGAATTTTAGAGACTTAGCGTACCATGTTCCCGTACCGGAGCGTACCGCGTTTCATGTGACTATGGTTTTATCAATCTAACAATACGTACGTAGAGTTGAGATCAATCATAAATCTAATAAATCGATCTTAGCCATCCATTATTTTATCAAAATTAATAAAAAAACCATTTTCATCTTTTTTTAAAAACAACATATCTTGCAAACGGTAAATCTTAAACTATAAAATACATTGATCATGACGAGAATTAAATTATCTTTTATAGATATGCACTTCTTTATTTTTGACAAACTTTTTATTTTCAAAATTCACCGGAAAAATCACATACGATTTATAAAATCATATATGATTTTCAAAAATCACATGTGATTCGATTTTTACAAATCACATATGATTTTTTCAAATCATATATGACTTTTACAAATCACATATGATTTGCAAAAGCCATATGTGGTTTATAAAATCGAATCACATGTGATTTTCACAAATCACATATAAATTTTTTGGGCCGAAATTTTGAAAAAAAAAATTGTTAAAAATATATAGAAGTGCATATTTACAGAAAGATAATTTAATTTTCATCGCGATGGTATGATTTTTTTCTCATAACGATTAACGGTTTGCGAGATATTTAATTTTAAAAATGGTGAAGTTTTTTTTTTTTTTTTTTTTTTTTAATTAAAAATATATTACTATAATTGGTTTATCAGTATCTATCAAATTGAGATCTATGATTTATATATATATATATTTTATATAAGTTAGTTACTACATTTCATGAATATTATATATGGATAACATCGAGAATGTGCAACAATAACTATATCACAAGAATGTTATCTTAGTGATCGATATGAAAGTGATGATGATAATCACCCTATCGTCTAAGGGTTCATAGCATGAACCACATCCGATCCCGTGACTACCAGATAACGACAAGGAAACACCTACAAATAGAGTGCAATTATCACTCTCAACGGTATCATTCTCTCGCTAGAAAGCACATACACTTTCTCTCTCTAATACTTACTCTAACACCCGAAGTTCACCGCGGAAACCCTCTCCTGTGGTGAGACTAACGGTGCTTTCTTTCTTAGCAGATAACCTTCAAGCTATTCACTTAGTTCAGAATTCAAGAGACTTCCACGGAACCATGTTCCAAGGCAAGTCCGGACCGACACTCAAATTAAGCCTGAATTTTGTACTAACAGTTTCAAAGTTCATTAAATTAAAAGGACGTAAAATTAAAAGATACACGAACACAAATACATGCATACTTTATTTACTACAACCGCTTGCATTGTTGTAAGATCATGAATTATGTACCAACTACACATGCGTATCTAGAAACTATTTCCTGCAAATAAACGGTTAGATCTTTGGCTTTTGACAACATGATCATATGACCAGCTCTCGGAAAAGATTTCACTTCGTTTGGAGGACTATCTTTAATGACAAATCTTTGAAATTCTTCGTCCATGACTTGATCTCCTTCGCATACAATATAAACCCTACTAATTGATCCATATTTTTCTTTAGTTAGAAGAGAATCCTTACTCATGTCCTCCAAGTAAAACGCACTTGGTCTTATCAACATCGTCGCCAATGCCAAGTCCTACATCAAGCCAGTTTAAAGATGTATAAACGATCAGATATATAAAAATTAATGGACAATGAGCACTGCTAGTCTGCTACAAATTTTCTCGACAGACATGATTTTGTCCAGGGGGACCCAAGAGACCTGTTCCAGTTTAGGACCCATCAAAATGAAACCGATATGGTATATATTATCCAATATCCCACCTCCTTTAAATGGGTCTAAGGAGAAATAGTTGGGATGTTCATTATTGATTAATTAAAAAAAATTGACTATATGGTCTGTTAATTTACCAGATTAATATGTGCAAGGAACTTTGAAGAGCTGGTCAGTATATATAGGTCATCTTAAAGTAAAATACACACTTTAATTACAACTAGATCAATGTGCATAGCTAGTAAAAGTGATATATTTATGATGTGGAGATAACTAGTAAATGAATTTGAACTAAGAAGGAAATAGTTTTGTTGGAGTCTTAATAGTACTCCATTTATAACTTATAAGCAAATAAACTCAAGGAACCAGATCTTATTGTTGGAATTATATAACATGACTATCATATATAAAACACATAAAACATTAAAGAAACATGTGGAAGCGTATAGGAACGTATAATGAATAATTAACTAACATAAACATAAAGTATGCGTCTCTTTTTATTCTAGCGAACAAGAATCAATTCCACAAAACTAGCAAGTGATGAACCCTAATTAGGGTTTATAGGATTATAAAATTACCCTTACCGTTTTTGTAATTCAACCAAGATACCAACAAAAGTATGTTAGTACCACGCTCAGACACACGCATAAAATCAAATTAAAGTAATGCTATTTTTAATCACACGAAAATATTTGTTTTGAAAAACAAAACTTTCGACACCTTTGTTAGGGTGTACGATTGGTTGGAACAAGAAACACACACAAAACAATTTTAGGGTTTAGGTTAGGAGTACAAGAGATAGAATACAAAGACCCTATGCATTGTATTTATACCCAAAGTAACTTGGTGACCAAGTTAGCAATGGATTGGGCTTTGGAACCCCTTGGCCGATCGGTTTGAGTAATCCCCAAGGATTCCGGAACCTTCAAAATCTCTATTTTATTATTTAGTCATTCCAATAAACATTTAACGATCGTTAGTCCATTACACTTAATTAACTTAACGTTCGTTATATATTTCGTGTAATTAATAAATAAATATAACATTTTACATTTAATTATTAACTTTAATTCTCATACGTGAAGCGTGCAATCTCGTGGTCTCGAGTTCGATCCTAACTCACGACTACTAATTAATATCCATAAAACTAACAGCTCTCACTTTGATATATCTTAATAGAGTGATCACATTGGTTAGCGTCTAGCAACACTTCGATGCCTCTAGTACAACTCGAGCAAGGCTCCTGAAAAACCTTTTAATGATTTCTCATTATTATTATCCTTTTGTTTCTAATACCATTTTAAATAAAGATATGGAATTAAGTCATTCTTTATTCAACCATTATGTTTCTCGTTTTAAGTGATTGACCAAGATTACCAAATCTTCTGAATATATTCAGGAGAGATTTTGGGTGTGGCCACACAAACATCTTGTTAACCCTATGAGGGGCCCAGCAGTATTAAACTCCAAATAAATTTGAAGGAACAAAATCTATCTTGACTACGAGACTAACCCATAAACTTTGCAACACTTCCGAAACAACCCTTATGACTACCGATTACATTATAGCGTTAAGTTGTTCCACGAAGTGCACTACATTCATGACACTTATCTAGTATCTCAAGTCTGAGGATAACTATTCATGATTTACTTAATAACAATATCCATAAAGTAAAATCATGTAGTTAGGATAAGTCATATATTCAATTCATTGAATATCATCTGAAATTGGTATGCTTTCTCATCAATATATTTTTAAATATATTCTGCCAAATCACTCAGATTTGTCTTAATTTAACGATACTCCCATACCATTAATTGACAACGGACGATTTAGAATAAATAAATTTATTCACGGATTAAACATGCAAATATAAGATACAATATATTATAAAATCAAACATACCAAGTATTTGATTTATTATAATAATTGTTTAACATCCTTTATCCAAATACTAAATAGATAAATGCATGAAAATTCCAGATAATGAATTATACCTCAAGTAATGACAATCATACTTGTTGACAAGGCATAAATCAAGTTTGTAGTGTTTGATTTCTTACAAACTTTCAAGTTTGTAGTTGATGACAATTTGCACAACAATTGACATGTTGTTCATCCATAGAATCTAGGAGCAATTCCAGGCTGAGAATGTAATTCTATTATAATATTCATTACACAAGTTATCTAATAACTTTTAGTTAGATATCAATGTTGTCAAATCACTTCTTATTCAAGAATGATACAACAATTTTAATACAACATGATGTACATGATGAATCTACAGGTCAAACTTAGATTTCATTCATGTTCTATCTTGTCAAAAGATATTTATCCATTTCCCAAATAATATATCATGTTTTATTAGAATCATTTATTTTACGCACATGTTTATTAATAATAAACATATATTTCAAGTTGTATGTTTAATTTTAAATCTTACAAGTGAAGTTTCATTCAATCTAAGACTTAACATTTAGCTTACAAGGAATGTTACTTCCTATGTGTTATACAACATATAAGATTTAAACCTTAACATAATACTCCCACTAGCTTTCGAAATACTTAAAATTTATCTTATTTCAATTATAAATCAAAACTAGGATTTAATAATTAAACATAAGAATAATTTCACAGATGCATGCATTTATCCATTCATGAATTATTGCACTGTACACTTCCAAAGATTATATGAATTAAAAAAAAAAAAAAAAAAAAAAAACTTTCAATTACTTACCGTATCGCTCAAGTAATTTCTCAAGAAAGAGTTTTGATATTCCATTGTCATATTTCATATTAATGAAAACAAGTATGACAATTATCATCTTTATATATTTAATGTGTCTAGGAAAGAATATTCAATCACAATTAACTACTTAAGTATGATTAATAATCTTGTCATAAAACATGCATTAAATATGTTTACAATTTTGTCCATATGATTTCTACACAGAGATTTAAACCACTAGATTTTTCCATCTCTTTGAAGAAACTTATCTTCATTCTCTAGTCTAACTATTAAGATAAACCAAATTTCCAAAATTGATTATCTTTATGGACATCATCTTTAACATTCATAGTATGAGTAATTTACCCAATTCAATATTTGGTAATCCATCATAATGATTATCAGGTTTACTATAATCTTGTAACTCATGTTCTTCTCAGCATATAAATCAAATATCTGAGATATCCTTGCAGATCTATGAATGACAATTTCATCATCTTGAGGTTAACATTTCATATCTAGCATCGTGATATTTACTAGTGTATTTAAGAAGATTATGTATCTTGTAATTTATCTTTCAAGATAAAAAAAAAAAAAACTCCCACTTGCCTTTTGTAATATATAGACTATCTATATATATACTTAGCAATTAGAGCAAAACTACATTTGTTCTCTTTTTGGGACATTACAAATACACATTGATAATTCCTGACTTTAGTTTGTTAATAACCTATTCATAAGTAGTTTAACAAATTCAGAATCTTCAATTTAAAACTTAATGTAATTCATCACATTCCATAATAAAATGGTGTTTTATTAATCTTCTAGGTTGGAGTCATATTGAGTATATTCAATCCATACTAAATTTTCTAACCTTGTTACTTTTTAAGAAAGAAGATATGGTTATCTTGAATCAAACCAATCAAATAGAGTTTGATTCTCCTAACTGAACATACCATCAACTTGTGGTATTCATTAGAATTAATATTGTAAGACAATCTAACAATATATAAGATAAACATATTCCTTTAGGCTTACCTAATTACTAACTAAGTCAAATTAATGATATAATAGACTTTTCAAGCCAATTGCATGCTTTATAACACAAGTACTCTTTAACCAAGTCACTTCATATCATGTCTCATCAAGAAAACATAAACTGTTATAATCCCATTATACGTTATAAATCATTGATCAACTCAATGACTTCTTGTATATGTCTTAATTAAAAACATAACAAGTTAACGTCTTACTTTATTATAAGTCTTAAAAAACTTTATGTTTATGTCTTTACAATGAATCATAAACATGTTTAACTAAAATAATTATGAACACAACTCTAGGTTTCAATAGTAATTTCAAGTTAATTTACTTACTTCACAATAATGTAGGACTAAATTATTTTTCATTTATGTCATTCCAAAATACATAAATAAACAAATTGAAGTAGTATTAGATTACTTCATTTATTTATGTCATTCTAATAATACATAAATATCTAATTTGAAGTAGTCTTATATATCATTTTGACACATGTTCTAAATACTTGTCTAATTTAGAAACCGTAAATTTATTCCGAATACGATCCCACATAACATGGAGATTTACTTTGTTGTTGCAATCTATGCAAGTTCTCACATGGCGTAATTGCAACACAAGTGTTTCTTTAATTAGATATGTACAAGTCATATTAGAGCGTTAGTCTCTTACCTTGCAATCAAGAGAATCCGTTAAATCATATACCTATATGTTGTACCTTGCATATAATATTGATTTCTCCCACTTGTGCATAGATCAACATCATGTAGCAGATAAACAACACGACATATGTTAGTTTATGTGACCAATACGATTGTGTCATTGATATTAGCATAACTAGTAGATGTAGAATCACTTCATTGTCTAATAAGGAAACGTACATGACTATCCTTGAAAACATAAGTGTCTACAAGTGGAAAGTAATTATTTTAAGACATTCTAGAGATAATCTGGGTTACTACCAAGATGACAAAACTTGTAACTCCCTGAATTAGAGATCATAACATTAATTCCTTATTAAGTAATAAGAACACAATACTCCCACTGGATTTGACAACATTGTAAGTGTTTCATTAACCAGTGAAAGAAAATAGTGTTCTATTTACTTCTCTACACTTTTGAGAAAGTCCATACATAACAATTACTTATATACTAAAAGAGTGTATTCTATGTAGATGATGAACTATCCATCAATGCTATTAACTTGAAAAATTGGGCATGCAATTTCTTTCTTAATAATTCTACTATTCCAGTAATTGTAAGTAGTACTTTTAAATGGTCAAAGCACAACAACTAGATAAAATATGCTAGTTTGTCTTTTATCAATTTTGCAGTAAATTAGTCTAGCTTCTAATTTAATAACTCAGAAAATATGCAATTTTCTTAACCATTAAAATTTGCTTACGAGTTATGTATTTAGAATTTAGACAATTCTAATTGTCCTATCATACCTTTCTCATTCATGAAAATGAATAGGATTGAATCTCACTCTTTCTTATGAAAAGAGGACTAGGTTTATTCTTTTAGCAAAGTTGACTCTACCAAAACCACTACAGGTGTAGATCAATTTACCAATAGGAATAACCTACGTTTACGGTTTAATGTTGCATTAATACATTTAAAGAATTTTCAAAATTCAATTTTAGTATTTTCGATAATTAAACTTTTCAAGAAAATAAAATACCCAAGGTAATATTCATATAACCATAGAATTTTCTCGAAATATTAGGATCCAAATTATCATAGTTCCATTACATCAGTTGATCTACTAGCAACGAAAGCACATAATAAGGTAATCTGTCGAACAATAATTGGCAAACATTTTCTAATTCCTAGATCATTATGGGATTTACATTTTTCAACGCTATTGGAAATGTAAACATGTTTTATCCCATCTTGTGCCTTGAGTCCGGTTCTCACTTACTACTCAATTTAAGTCGTCTAACTTAAATAACTGCAAATATGTCCATGCAAGGTCTGACTTCACATGAAGATTTACCTTTCCATCACAATCTCGCCAAGTTCCCACATGACATAAATTGCAACTTCGAGTGTTCCTTTAACTAGATGGTACTTAACTTAATTTTAAAAGTGTGGAAAACTAGAAGGGGGGTTGAATAGTTTTGCCAATTAAAAATTCCTTTTAAACTATTTAGATCGACTTATGTCAATCTATTTGGTTGTGTGTTTGGATGTTGATAGACAAGCATATAAAGATATGTAATGAAAAGATAAGAGTAAAAGCACAAAACCACAACGCGAGTATTTATAGTGGTTGGCTACAAGGACACCTTCCTTGCCTACTCCACTCCCGAGTCACCTACTTGAGGTTTGTAAACACTACACCAATCTCCTTATAGCGGAGAAGCCTTCACAGCGTCGCCTACCCTTTTTCCGATGCTAGGCTAACCACCGGTTCTTTCACTCCAAGGTGAACCAAACCTACACAACGTCGCCTACCCTTTATAAGGTACTAGGCTAAGTACCTAGTTCTTTCACACCAAGGTGAACTACACCTTCACAACGTCGCCTACCTTTATTAGGTACTAGGCTAAGCACCTAGTTCCATTGCAATGGAGGAACTACTACCACACTACACCAACGACTAATCCCAAAGGAGATCTACTCCTTTACAACATCATCAAGCACATCAATATCCTTGGATCTAATGCTAGTCTATCTAGTACATCGAAACACACCATATCGAATGTACATCTAAGGCACCTTTCACTAATGCCTTTGACTAGATCTACAAGACACCTTTCACTAATGTCTTGTGTCTTCACTTCTAAGCACCTTTCACTAATGCTTCAAGTCTTGACTTCTAAGCACCTACCACAAGTGCTTATCCTATAGACGATAGATACCCTTCACTAATATCTTCGTCTTGACACTTGAGACATCTTTCACTAATGTCTTAAACACTACACTTCTTTGAAGAAAGAAAGAGATCATCAAGAGGACTTCAATAGCCTTGATGATGAGGAAGCATGGCAACTCATGGACTTGAGCTTGCTCGACTTCAAAGGTGGTGATCTTGCCTTTAAGAGGAACCTAGAAGATCACACAAAAACAAAACTACAAACATAGATCCTTTGGATCTAAGGTTAGCGAGATTTAACTCAGGGGAGAAAGTGTATTGGAAAGGGGTAAGATATAATGAAGAAATGGCTCACTATTTATAGAGAAAAATTCTCTGTTTCCCGGATCCCACGGATCCTTCCACAAGGATCCGTCTAGCGTTAAGCTAGGGATCCGTGGAGCCTCCTCTTTGCCCATGGGTATTTTGGTTATGGGTCATGGGTCATGGGTTGAACCATGGATCTTTGGCTAGATACAATGTATCTTTGAGTGCAATGCACTTAGTCACTTGGGTATGGGTTGATCCATGGGTCTTATGGATATTATACATGTATGATATAAGCATGATGTCATGCAATGGGTTATGGGCCAAGATCCATGGGTTATGGGCTTTGAGTTGTACTTGACTACATTCAATGTATTTGCCCAATGGGTTGTGATACTTAAGTTTCTACCCATTTATAATACCCAATATACTACATACTAGTTATGTGTATATTTTACCCAAATATGTAAACACTAGTTGTTGTACATATGTATTACTAAATCATAAAATCACTTATACTTGTTTTAGTGTTTTATGTGAAAATGTGAATATTTTAGAAACTATTAGTTCAAACCATTTACGTATTTTATTTGTTTCGTTAACATGATTTTACGTTTGTTATCGATAAAACATTAGAAGATCGTAAAATATAAATAAACGTTTTTACGACTTATTTGTATTAACAATCTCCTTTTGTTAATGACAAAACATAAAATTATTTTAAGGAAAAGCTAAAATTAGAAGCGTTTGAATTTGTAGTTTTACTTTCTTCTCCCTTTTGTCGAAACAAAAGTGTTTGAAGAAAAGCAACACACCGTTTTTTTTTTTTTTTTTTTTTTTTTTTAACATGTGAAAGAAATAAGAGTAAAAGAAGTAGAGAGCAAGTAGCAGGAAAGGATCTCGTCGTTACTCCCCGCACGAGTCCATCCCTTAGTAAGGCGTCAAGAAACTAATTCTAATCTAGTTCATTTGCAACTAACTTTTGCAAAGATTACATCTATGTGACGGTGTGCTCCTAGATGATTGCGGTTTTGCAACGGAAGTCATGAAACATAAATCTAAGGTTGCAAGTAATTTTGCAACGTATTATTTTGACACCAACCTCCCCACTAGCTTTAGGGTGTCAAATTCTTCATGTGTTAATTGAATAGCGCAAAACAAGGGTTAGAAAACAAGTATAATTCACAATTTCTGCAAATGTGGTCCAAGTTAGTAGGAAAATAGTTTCAGTATCACGGATCCCACGGTTCCTCTAGTAGGGATCCGGTCTGAAACAGTCTGAGGATCCGTTTGGTGATGAATAAAATCGACAAATGGTGGTATAACAAGAAATGTTAATACCAAAATGAAATAAGGATTATATCAAATACTCATATACTCGAAATATAGCAAGTAGCATGTAATTTCATTTAATAAAACAAGAGTTATGATATACATGACTCTAAAAATAAGAAAATAGACAATACATGACTAGGAATTTCTAGACCAACTAACGCTTGATGCTAGGACACCACTAAAATTCTTCTAGCTTAAGTTTTGTTTAGGTTTGATCTCATCGAAACGTTCGAGGAGATGATAGAACATGAAACGTTGGTCTTCTGCACTTCATGTATCAAAATTTCAACATGTTGACAATGATAGCAATCTTTGTCATGGCTAGGTAGTGGTGGTGGATGAAATGAAATGGCTTGATGCGAAGGATCAAGTGAAGCTGGCTTGTGGAGCTTCAAGCGATGAAGGATTGGTGGAGGTGCATTTGAGAATGCCTCGACCAAGAATGATGGTGGTGGTAAAGTGTCAACTTCCATATGGTCGTGGTTGACTTTGATGATTTCTCATAATCCAAATAGGACTATATGATGGAGACGGCGAAAAGGAAGCCGGAGCAAGTGTTGACTCAACACCTTGATTTTGAACCATTATTCCTCTAATGAGGAGAATGTTGTCGTGAGCGGATGAGGCGGCCTAGGAGGCAAGTCCTCTAAATTGTAGAGGTGTGGTGATGATAGTGGTGAAGTAAATGAAATAGATCTAGGAACCAATGGTGATGGTTTAGTGGAGATGATATTGTTTGGCCTAGGAGGTATGGTGGTGTTTGGCATAGGTAGTTTTGTGGGTACTATCCTTTTAGGAATTGGTTTGATTGGATGATGAAGGATTCTATCATTTGTTGGGTTGACCGGAGATGATTCGGTTGAAGAGATTTCGTGTACAACACGAGCCTTTTTCATGGGTGGTTCTTTGGTAGATACGTTACTACTTGGGGTTTTCCTCATGATGAGATGATTTCAAGAGGTTGCAAGAGCTGAAAGTTAGGATGAGAGTGATGACTATGGAGGTCCTAACAAGATGGTTTATAAAGCAAGAGAATTGGCAAGTGCATTCAAGCCTTAAGCCACTAGGATTCATTGGAATGTGATGATTAACATGCACAGAGTCAACTTGAGGTTGGATGATCTAGGAACTCATTTAAGATGAGATGGAGTGTTTGAGTTAGGATGATGAGTTGAAATGATTGTTTTAGAATTTGACCTAAACGTCATCCGGATCCCAGTTCCCTCCTCGGAGGATCCGTCTAGGCTTATCCTAGGGATCCCGCTTTCAAGATTATGAGAGAGTGGAAATGATGTTTCTAAGATTTAAGACCTATAACATCTTGAGTGTTTCAGTCTTCCTAAGTGTTTTAAATGAAGGGGTGCTTGAGTACTTGAAGGTAATGAATGATGTAGCTAATGATTGTTATTTATGGAAGGATTTGGAACTTTCATGAGTACCGATGAATGAGCAAGGATGACACTAAATATGAGAGTGTCAACTGAAGCTAAATGATCTTAGAAATCAGGTTGTGACTTATGGTTGTGTTTTGGAAAATATCCTAAAGGTTTTGAAATGGAAAAACTAGATTTTGATCAACTTTGATCAATTTTGAGGTGAGGATGATTTATGATCAATTTTGTTATAATCGAAAGATTTCTAAGACTAGATGTGAGGGATCAAGTAAAAAATGAAGTGTGAGTTTGAGAGCGGAAGAGTAATGGATTAAAATGAAAAGGTAGATCTACAAGCGTTTTAGAGTGTGATCTAGGTGTGTGAATAGGAAGGATCAACCTATTTTGATAAGGACTTAATTTAAGATACTATGTTTAGATTAGTGTGAGGTGTTCTAAGGATATCTTTGAAATATAATGCTTGCAATTGCATTTTACATTCGTCGGATCCACGGTTCCTTAAGTGAAGGATCCGTCTAACACAAACTTTGGGATCCGTCCATCTCTCAAAGAGAACCTTTACTAAAGGTATGCAATGATCTTGACAATGCATTATATCTCAAGGTTAGTCTAAAGGAGTTCTAATACTAAGATATCAAATGTAAGATGTTTTATTTCATGAAATAAATTGGATTACATTGATAAAGCACGAATACAAGAGAATTGATTCTATTTTGGAATACTACTATGTTTCTTGAGTGTTTTCGCTAGGAGAATCATTATGTGATTGATGAGTGTTGGTGGAATCAAGAATGAAGAAAGTCTTCATGAGAGATATGTTTAGCGGTTCCATCATCTTGTTCACAAGTACGTACAACGGACTTTGAAATTGAGGATGGAAGTGCATAACATTATGGTAGAGACGCGTCAAGAACATTCCATAAGGGATGAGTTTGTTCTTGGAGCTTTGAAGATTTACAATTCGCCTTGCAAAGAAATAGGCGAGATTGTATGGTTGTTGTGTTAGCAAACGATACAACATGTGAGCACAACAAGCGGGAAGAATTTCGATTTCCCCAAGACTCAAACATTTTCACGTAGGATGAGTGCAAGAGGCTTGTACTCTTCTCAGATGTCCCTTGTAAAAATAATGTTTGGATCGGAGTAATATGGTCGATGTTTGCATATTATGCGATTTAAATCTTCCGGAGAGGGTATGTGTGAACAATATGGACTATTTTCTTCACGAAAGTTAAAGAGAGAATCAAGAGACCAATCTTCGGTGAAGGCACATTGTCCATGATTTTGAATCCGGAGGATATGAGCAAAATGCCCAAGGGTTAGAGTGAACTTTTGGTTTTTGATACAAAACCAAAGAGATAGAGACGATCCTCGTTACGAACGAGTTCGACTTGACGGAAGAATTCCATTATGAACCTTGGACATATCTTCTCGTTGATTTCAAGAAGACATTCTAGTCCTATGGCTCGGAAGGAGGTATTGATACCTTCTTGAATTGTAGAAGGTGTCTGTCGTCCTTGATGGAAGTGACGGGTTTGAGATTGTTGAACCCACGGACATGATTGCGGTGTGTTGGGTTCAGAGAGATGTTTGGAGTGTAGATGCTTGTGGTGAAAAATCAAACTCATATTCATGCATCATGGTTGAACCTATAGAAATGATAAGTTAATAAAAGAGGTGTTTGTGGTCAACCTATGATTATCTAATGTTTTACTAGATTTTTATTAACAATGGTTTTTAACACTCCAACTACTTAAGGTTTTGATTTTCTAGTGGATTATTACTTTTAGAAAGATAGTGGTTTTAATCTTGCATGAAAACTTTTTTTCGATGTCTGGATCCGGTTCCTTTACAAAGGGATCTGCTAGTATATCTTCCGGATCCGTGGATCAGTAATAGAAATGATTTGATAAAAGCATAGGTTTCTGTTTTATACCACAGTATGTTTTATCCTACATTTTCTTTTAGCATGCATACATGACCTCTAATGTTTCACGAAAAATATAAACCATATAAATCAAAAGAAATGATAAACATAATAGTAACCTAGATAAGCTAGATTAATAATATTGCATTTGAATAATAAGAATGATACAAAGGATTGGGTATATAACCCCAATATAGATTAACAACACAAAGTAAATGTCTCCGTATGTGAACTTCATCATAGAACACAAGTCTGCGATGAGTGTTAGGCGATGAGCACGAGTGCGATGTAAACCATGTTGATGACGGATCTTCTTGGTTTCGGTTGAGATGGAATGAGAAGGAAGATGAAGTTTTTGAGTGAGAGGAAATTTTTTTTTTTGAAATTGGAAGATTTGAAAAAAGTGAGGATTTGATAGATAGTCGACGGTGGGAGTTTTTATAGGGAAGGAGGAATTTTTGAAATTCGTGTTTTGTTTTATTATTGGATTAAAAGAAACAAAACATAAGTTTTATATACCACGACTTAAGACGAGAAATAAAACACGATGTGAGAAAAGGCTTCTAATGAAGCTTCATGTAAAACATGTAATTTGCACAAAAGATAATCATATAAATACCTAACTAGGTATACTTAATTATCAAGCAAAGTAAAAGAAAATCATACCTCTAGCGACTTAGGAATGTCTTTACAAATGACACAAGAAAATGTCACTTAGACTATTCTAGCTCCTTTATGTTTAAGATACCTTCTTAGGAAGGTATTATTGTTACCAGCGACTCCTAAAGCTTGGTGGGTATGAGCTTTGACTAATCAACATGACAAGGAAGATTAGTTCAATTAAATGAAAAAATAAATAAGAAAAATGTGTTATCAAATCAACATCCAAACGTATAGTTATAAAAGACATGGTGTTTGTTTTATGAAAACCTTCTTTGTAGTTTTCAATTAACCATGGATCGTATCAAGTTTTAAAGTACAATATACTTCAAGAAACTTGGTAACGAAGCTCGATGCCAATTGTGGAAAACTAGAAGGGGTTGAATAGTTTGCCAATTAAAACTTCCTTTTAAACTATTTAGATCGACTTATGTCAATCTATTTGGTTGTGTGTGTTGGATGTTGATGACAAGCATATAAAGATATGTAATGAAAGATAAGAGTAAGAAGCACAAAACCACAGCGAGTATTTATAGTGGTTCGCCACAAGGACACCTTCCTTGCTCCTACTCCACTCCCGAGTCACCTACTCGAGTTTGTAAACACTACACCAATCTCCTTATGGCGGAGAAGCCTTCACAACGTCGCTTACCCTTTTTAGGTGCTAGGCTAACCACCGGGTTCTTTCACCCAAGGTGAACCAAACCTACACAACGTCGCCTACCCTTTATAAGGTGCTAGGCTAAGTACCTAGTTCTTTCACACCAAGGTGAACTACACCTTCACAACGTCGCCTATCCTTTATTAGGTACTAGGATAAGCACCTAGTTCCATTGCAATGGAGGAACTACTACCACACTACACCAACGACTAATCCCAAAGGAGATCTACTCCTTTACAACATCATCAAGGACATCAATATCCTTGGATCTAATGCTAGTCTATCTAGTACATCGAAACACACCATATCGAATGTACATCTAAGGCACCTTTCACTAATGCCTTTTACTAGATCTACAAGACACCTTTCACTAATGTCTTGTGTCTTCACTTCTAAGCACCTTTCACTAATGCTTCAAGTCTTGACTTCTAAGCACCTACCACAAGTGCTTATCCTATAGACGATAGATACCCTTCACTAATATCTTCGTCTTGACACTTGAGACATCTTTCACTAATGTCTTCAACACTATACTTCTTTGAAGAAAGAAAGAGATCATCAACAAGAGGACTTCAATAGCCTTGATGATGAGGAAGCATGGCAACTCATTGACTTGAGCTTGCTCGACTTCAAAGGTGGTGATCTTGCCTTTAAGAGGAACCTAGAAGATCACACAAAAAGAAAACTACAAACATAGATCTCTTGGATCTAAGGTTAGTGAGATTTAACTCGGGGAGAAAGTGTATTGGAAAGGGTGAGATATAATGAAGAAATGGCTCACTATTTATAGAGGAAAATCCCATTGTTTCCCGGATCCCACGGATCCCGTCCACAAGGGATCCGTCTAGCGTTAAGCTAGGATCCGTGGAACGCTCCTCTTTGCCCATGGGTATTTTGGTTATGGGTCATGGGTCATGGGTCATGGGTTGAACCATGGATCTTTGGCTTGACATAATGTATCTTTGGTGCAATGCACTTAGTCACTTGGGTATGGGTTGATCCATGGGTCTTATGGATATTATCCATGTATGATATAAGCATGATGTCATGCAATGGGTTATGGGTCAAGATCCATGGGTTATGGGCTTTGAGTTGTACCCAACTACATTCAATGTATTTGCCCAATGGGTTGTGATACTTAAGTTTCTACCCATTTATAATACCCAATATACTACATACTAGTTATGTATATATTTTACCCAAATATGTAAACACTAGTTGTTGTACATATGTATTAGTAAATCATAAAATCACTTATACTTGTTTTAGTGTTTTATGTGAAAATGTGAATATGTTAGAAACTATTAGTTCAAACCATTTACGTATTTTATTTGTTTCGTTAACATGATTTTACGTTTGTTATTGACAAAACATTAGAAGATCGTAAAATATAAATAAACGTTTTTACGGCTTATTTGTATTAACAAAAAGGGTACTAGTTTTGACGCACAAAGAAGTGAAGAATTTGGTCAGCGCTGAAGCAATAACTTCCTTCTTTCGGGCCACAATTTAATGCGCTCCCCTCCTTATACCCCTCTTATAGTTTGTCAAAATTGGATGAGCCGTTCTCAGTATTTGTACCGAAACCATCAATCAATTAAATTTATTGAAAATTTAACTCTTCAAAAATAAATCAAATTTCACCATTGTTTAGTCAATTTATTTTTCTATTCAAAATTACCCTTTGCTTAAAACTTGTCGCACATAATAAACAAACAAGTAACAATAAAAATAAACAACTAAAACAATGCTTTATAACTAACAATTAATACGTGTAAACAAGTAGGCACATGCAACTTATTTGATAAAACCTATTAATAATCAATATCTAGGTTAATTAACGATATATTAACTAGGTTTCGATATTGATAACATAAAATTATAACAAACCCTAAAACAATAATTAGGGTATCGACCCATAAAAAAATTTTGGTCGATCCAAAAAAAATTTAAAACCAAATTAGGGCAAAAGCCCTAACCCTAAAATTAGGGTTTACATAATCATAACCAAAACCCTAGAATAAACATATCAAACTACATACAATACTCGTTTTTTACGTGTTTAGTAATTAATCACTCATTAAACAAGACTCGTGATGCCATTGTTGGAATTATATAACATGACTATCATATATAAAACACATAAAATATCAAAGAAACATGCGAAAGCGTATAGAAACGTTCAATGTATAATTAACTAACATAAACATAAAGTATGCGTACCTTTTTATTCTAGCGAACAAGAATCAATTCCACAAAACTAGCAAGTGATGAACCCTAATTAGGGTTTATATGATTATAAGAATTACCCTCACCGTTTTGTAATTCAATCAAGATACCAACAAAAGTATGTTAGTATCAATGTTCTTGTACACACGTCTAAATCAAATTAAAGTAATGCTAGTTTTAATCACACGAAAATATTTGTTTTGGAAAAACAAAAGGTTCGACACCTTTGTTAGGGTGTACGATTGGTTGGAACAAGAAACACACACAAAACAATTTTAGGGTTTAGGTTAGGAGTACAAGAGATGGAATACAAAGACCCTAGGCCTTGTATTTATACCCAAAGTAACTTGGTGACCAAGTTAGCAATGGATTGGGCTTTGGAACCCCTTGGCCGATCGGTTTGAGTAATCCCCAAGGGTTCCGGAACCTTCACAATCTCTATTTTATTATTTAGTCCTTCCAATTAACATTTAACGATCGTTAGTCCATTACACTTAATTAACTTAATGTTCGTTATATATTTCGTGTAATTAATAAATAAATATAACATTTTACATTTAATTATTAACTTTAATTCTCATACGTGAAGCGTGCAATCCCGTGGTCTTGAGTTCGATCCTAACTCACGACTACTAATTTATATCCATAAAACTAACACTTATGTCTTAGCATCTGTTTGAAAACTTTTCTTGTGTCATCATATAAATATCATTGTAATTGTTATGAAACTATGAAAGGTAGTTTTGTGTGCCTACACATCGGTGCACATTGGTTTCACTATTATCTATGCCTCTCTCGAAAATAATTGTTATGAAATATTTTAATGTTAAGCGTAAAATTAAAGAAAGTGTGGTGGAAAATCTCTACTACTTATAATACATGCATATTTTTAAACTTATTTTTTTTTAAAAAATTGAGTAAATGTGTAGTGCATAATATATCCCTTACAAAACAGGTTTAAGTGATACTACTTTTTAAATGACAAGTTTTACTATTCGTTTTATCAATACCAACCACTAGGTTGTTAATCCGTTCAAAAAAAAAACTAGGTTGTTAATGAATTGAAAAAAAAAGAACACCTCTGCTTCTTTCAAATGTCAAGTTTGACTACTTTTTAAACACACGGTCTTTAGTTCTTTACTATATATACTACTTATAATAGAGGAATTAATCTCTCTTCTCATGGTCTTAAAATTAAGACTTACAACATACAAAGCCTATTGTACAATACACAATGCACTATTAATGATTTTTCTCATTAATCTTAATTTTAAGACTTATAAGTCTTAAAGCTTAATGTACACAATACAAAGCAATATTAATGTGGTCAAGATATTTAAAATAGTCAATTAATTAACTGATCAATAAATACAATTAATGCAGTTATTAAAACACCCCTTACACAAGAAACACAAATTATCAAGCATATTGTACAACCAACTTAAACACAATTCCTACATTAAATGTAACTAATACAAATAATAAAGTACATTATACAAATATTTAAGCCCGAACGGGCAATCGGGCCAAATAAGTCGGCCCGAACGGGCATAAATTAAAAAAGCTCGAGTCGAACGGCACGGCCAAATGGGGTTGAACCCAAACGGCACGGCCAACGGCTCGAGCCCGAACGGGCACGGCCAACGGGCTCGAGCCCGAACGGCACGGGTTAAACAAAATGCTTGATATCTCAGAATTTATTGTCAAAAACATAATAAACAAAAATACATGATTCACCGGTAATTTATTGAGTACCTGTCATTTGCGCTGCACCTGCTAGTCAATTTAAAAAAATAAACACGCTAACAAATGAGAAGACTATTTATATTTAATGGTTTCCAAAAATCATCCTAATATCTACTATATAAACACGATAAAAATCTTTTTACTCTTATGTTAATTCTTAGTCACCTTGATAAAATGAATCATCAAAAAAGTGTTAATGTAGAGGTTAGTATACGTGTGCACTGCTTTTGTTCATTTATATAACCACCTCATGTTCGTTTGTTGTTTTACTGCTTTTGTTTACTTAATATATACGGTGTTTTTACACATTCATCCCATACTTGCTCCCAATCCCGTTCCCGCTCCTCATGCCAATACGTTTTTCAATCCCAATTTTTCAAACTTGAACTTGGATGATATTATTATAATCTCGGATGATAATAATGATGATGATGAAGACATGCCAGCACCACAAGTTCGCAAGTATATTTATTTACCGTTATACGTTGTCGTTTTTCGTGAATATTCGTCTAGTATACAGTAATGTAAGTAATAAATTCTACAATTCTTTTGGAAATACGCGGTAATTGTTGGCGGTTAGTTCCCAGAACAGGGTTAAGACAATCAAGAGTAACCTGCAAATACCACTAGGTGGTTACCTGGATATCACTTGGAATCGTGTGATCACTTTTCAAAGTAAACTATTCGACCCTAATGCCGGGTTACGAATATCTACTTGGATAAGACCAAATGTAGTTATAGAATTAGCACAATTCAATAACCCCTACGCTTATAAGTGTTTATGCTTTCAGTTTGTTTCTCCGGCATAGTTCTTTTCAAGGTCTTCAAGTGAAGATGTCACTCTCATTTATAGTAGAGAACACTTAACACTAATCAATGGACATTATGTGTGATTAACGCCAATTAATCACCCATAATAAACCTCCATAATCATAGAAATAGTGGTTACATGACCAATTTAAACGTGGTCATAAAGCGCCATAACAACCAATTGAATGAGTCAAAGTCATTACAAAATAATTCTTGCAACACTACCAAAGAGGAACCATTACACTAGCGGCAGAACCATAAACTACCAAAGGAACCATCAACGTGAACCATCGCCGAACCATAGCGGGAACCATTACACTAGCAAAGGAACCATAACACTACAAGTAGGAACCATCGGTTACTACACTATCGAGAGTAAACAATACACTAGTAGTATAAACCACTATTGAGTAGAGTCAGGGTGTTCAGGGACCTCATTGGTGTACACTCCGTACCTCCTAACCCAAAACCAGGTGTGAACTAATCCCACAAGTGCACTAAATTTTCCAACAATCCTCCCCAAATTTAGTTCACTTCCTTTCCAAGAAAAATAAACATCAAACAAAACATGTGCATAAACGAAAATATCCTGAGGATTGAATTTCCATCTTAGTACATTACACGCTCAAATATTCGAGAATCGTGGTGCTCTAAGAATTGAACCCTTCAACCCATTTGAATACCAAAGATAAAATACACACAAGTTTTCAAACACTTAATGTGTCTTGACACTATACAAGCCATGTGTCCATATCCAAATTCATAAATGTTGTAAAAGCTAAAAGTCCAAAAGCTCCTCAAGCGGCAAAACTTCAACATTTACAAAGGTGGATCCTCTTTATTCATGCTCCCGCCAAACACTTTTTCAAAGACAAATAACCATTAAGAAGTAAAACTTCATCCTCCTTTCAAGAGGTTTTGAGTACAACCTTGGGATGTAAAATAAAACATGTGCTCCAATCCATCGAATGTTCAACTTTTCCACATTGAACTCAGCTCCCAAGTTTCCTAAGGAGGAGTCAGGGTGTCCTAGCATTCAAAGGACTAAGTTGGACTTAAACCCATCCCTTTAGCGCACTTTATAACCAAGTCTCTAGCCAAACCCTTCACAAGTGATCGCCTAAGTTTTGTTGAGATCTAACAAACTCTATAGATACCACCCATTCATGATAAGCTCACGAATCATGCTATATCCGACACCTAAGTGTCTAGACTTCCCATTGTACATCCGGCTATAAGCCTTTGCCAATGTAGTTGCACTATCACAACGAATAGAAATAGGTGCTATAGGTTTAGGCCACAATGGAATCTCAAGAAGCAAGTTTTTCAACCATTCACCTTCTTTACCAAAGAAATGCTAAAGCCACAAATTCAGATTCCGTTGTTGAATTGGTGATGCAAGTTGCTTCTGGATGCCCAAGAAATTACACCTCCACCAAGTAGAATACCCGACCACTAGTAGATTTGAATTGTCTTGATGTTACCGATCCAACTTGCATTAGTGTATCCTTCCAACACCGATGGGTAACGGTAAGATATTAGAGACTATAATCCATAGTTCTCTTCAAATACTTCAAGATACCTCGAATCGCTTGTCGCTGATGAGCACTAGGATTACTAGTATATCTCTCAATTTTCCCACTACAAAACCAATATCGGTCTTGTACAAGTCATGGCATACATCAGTGACCAATTACCCTAGAATACTCAAGTTGAGATACAATGTAAGATATTGGTTTTCACTTACACATCAAACCATAACACAAAGTGGGCGATAAGTGGAATTCTAGAGAGAAAGTTAGAGGTTTAGGGAACTTAGTGAGAGAAAGTGAAAGATATTATTATGAACTCCAACTCTACCTTGCAAGGTAGAGTATTTATAGTCTTACATAAAACGCCACACAACGGGTCATGGAGCAGTATACAGCTGGGTAAAGACCGTCTGGTCCTCCACGGTGTTATTTAACTAAATACTACTTAGCTTAAAATAACTACTTACTACGAGCTTTCTAACGATTACATATACTTGAGGTGACCGACTCTTTAATACCGGAATTCTAATTCCTAACAATCTCCCCAAGGAGGTCACCTCAATCATGTACTAAAATTACATTGAATACAAAATGATATTACATTAAAAATTGTTCTTGCATTCTTGATGTAGTACTTTGTTCAAGCTCGTAGTCATTGATTCTTCTCATTGCATGTTTGGTTAGTCCAAGTGGAGGTCTTTACCGATCCACGTGATAATAATTTGAGCCGACTTTTGAGATCATCACCATCAAAAATCTCGAGACATCCATTGTGGTGTTGGTATTATGTGATGTTGTGACTTTCGGACCGACATGCTCACATTCGGATCATGATATCTTCTCATCGTAGTAGCGGAAGCTTTCGCTGATTCATGATATTGGCGCAGTGTAGCGTAGCATGGAGTGAAAATATCGAGTCATTGATGCACTTATCACGATTTCTTGAGAGATGAATGTATTGTGTGAGCATGCGGCTATGGATTGACCGCTTCATTCGATCACCGCAAACGTCGGTGTACCCGCATAACAGCTTAGCAATAAAGCGTACAAAAGTGTCTTTGACCACTTTAGTTGAATCGAGGTACACGCCCACGGTTCCCGTTGATCAAGACATGTACTTACTGTGATCGTGTATAATTCAAGAATTTCCTTGTGAGGTTTCGATGCTTTAATGTTCTCAAACCGAACGCCTCAAAGAAGACAACGCGGAGTGAGTGAACCAAATGTAATTTAAGTCCACCGATTAATGAAAAGAGATTTGAAAACAATCGTGTATTGCTCAATAGAAATTGTTTTTGCAATACAACGAAGGTTTTATTGAAAATCAATTATCAATCATAAAAACACCTTTTGATTTGAAAAATTAGTACACGGTCGATGTGCTAAAGAAAAGAGTTATTAAGCACAAAGACCCGTTTTCAAAGGTATCCGTCAATCCATAACTGGACCAGATTGATTCAAGAGATTGAATCGCCCCATTGTTTATGTTCGGTTGTCACATAGTTGATCTATATAATAGATCTCACATGCCACCCATCGAGAGCTTGTTTGATGTTGGGTCCGTAGGCTTTTCATCTTCATTGTGAATATGTATACACATCACTCGATGTTACGCAATACCACAAGGATAATGCGAGGACTCAAGATATAATCTCTCTTCCACATTGTGTGAAACAGAGTCTTCATTGAAAGTGTCCTAATGAGATTTATTGATGATCTCGTGGCTCTAGACTCAATTTGTGCATATTTGGTTCTGTGGAGACTAGCGAGAGGTCTCCTTCTTCAATATCAACAATCTCTAAGAGAAAGTCGATAGATTATGCTCTGCCTCGTGAGAATGAAACAAGCCCTTTTAAGAGGAACTTGAGTGGCTTGGGAAGTTGTAGGCAAGGCCACCGGGTCCATGACGCCTTGTCTTCAATACCAGTGTTACCTTAGTAACCACTTAGTAGCATATGTATTGAACCCGTGTCTTCCCTAAGGTTGAATTGATGGAGGCTATTTCTTTTCACCCTTTTCACATTGGTTTTTTTCATTCTTCAACCCCTTCAAGCTTACCGAGACTTCATAACTAGAACCTTGTTGGGTTTATTCCAAGACTAGCTCAGACGTCGATCCGCACTCTTCCCATTTCTCATTTTCTCCTTTTTCATCATACCTAAGAACTCTACACTAACTAGTGGATAGTCCCTCGGTAGATCCTTCCTGCTCGCGGATCATGGAACACATACCTAACCTTATCATCCTTATATCACCGCATATAAAGTAAAGTTGGTCGGTCTATTTGGTATTGTTCATCCGCCATTTGAACCAATTGAAAGCCATTTGAACCAATTGAAAACCATTTGAAAATCAATCCGATACTTGTGATATATTATCAAAACATTTTGTACCGAATTGTTTTTGATATTTTTAGAACGAGAACTCCCCTCAACATGTGCATCAAATATTTGAAACCGCTTTGCACATGGAGGCAAGAGAAAGAATTAACTTTTTGAATACCATTTTCTAAACGATATCAACATCACTTCCTAATCAAGACAAGTAGATAAAGCATTTTGGGAAGGATGAGATTTTCATAATTTTGCTCCCTCAATATGTGCCTCGAGATTTGAAAAGAGTTTTGCACATACTGTAGGAACCTGCACATCGAGATAAGTGATCACGCTTTCAAATCATAGGTTTAAGATAGATGCTCCCCTCAACATGTGCATAGAAAATTTGAAATCGTTTGTCACATGTAGGAAGGATAGCATGTATATCTTTATAAAACCATTTACCGAATTATCGCTTTAAATCCAATTTAAATCACACATTCTCCCCCGATCACAATTATCAAATCATTTGAGATTTGTGATATCTTATAGACTTAAATTGATTTTGAAAGCTTTTAAGGAGAATTGTGACTTGATTATCAAAGCGTTTTAACTGATAAGGATCGGATTATAAGACTTTAAACTCCATTGATAAAACATGCATGAATATCTTTTTGAAAACAATTTAATGCCAAATAACTTTTTAATTTAATTGAAATCATTCTCCCCCTCAATCAATGAAATAGGTTGTTGATTGAGAGATTGATGTATTGACAAATAAGTCCGATGATTATCAAAATAGAGACCGAGTTATTTTCCAAAGCAATTAGTTTTCAAAGAGATAAATGTTTATAGAATCGAGCACGGAATTTTAAAACATGATAAAGTATGGCTCGTTTTTTCTTTGAAAAACGGTTATCGCCTCGAAATGACAATAAACCATTGTTTCTCTTTCTCCCAATATATATATATATATATATATATATATATATATATATATATATATATATATATATATATATATATATATATATATATATATATATATATATATATATTTTTTTAATTAACAACATCTAAAGTCCCGTGTCATTCTTTGAATGACAAAGACAAAGACCGTAGATATTGTCGAACCGAGAAAAGCATAACAAATTGACAAATTTTTTTTATTTATTTATTTTATTTATTTTATTTTTTTAAAGATTTTCAATTTTTGATTTTTATGGATTTTGAAGGTTTTATAATTTTGTATTTTGATTTTCGAATAGATATATACAAGAGATAGATGAGCATTGACCTTTACTCTCGTCTTCCTCCCGAAGACGTTTGAGTGTTTCGAGTTGAAGGCTTTTCAAGCCTAGTCGTGGAAGAATAAACTCAAAACGTTCTCTTGGAAGAGCTTTGGTGAAGATGTCGCTAACCGATATTCGCACCTCACAAAATAGAGTTCCACCACACCTTTTTCCACTTGTTCCCGATGATGAAATGATGTCGAATGTCGATATGCTTTGCTCTCGAGTGTTGAACGTTGTTGCATGAGAGAGCAATAGCACTTTTATTATCACAATGCAGGGATTTTGTTGAATTCAAAGCCATAGTCGATAATCGAGATCTCGCCCATAAGATTTGAGCACAACAAGATGACATGGCTATGTATTCACCTCTGAGAGAAATAGAAGTACTCATTTGCTTCTTTGAAGACCACTCACAAGCTTATCACCCAAAAACCGAGCACCTCGGATGTACTTTGACGAGTATCTTGACACCGCATGATCGAGATCTCTGATAGGCCGTTAGTGACATACCGTGTCCTTCGGTACCAAAGACCCATATTGATGGTTCCTTGAGATACCGAAGACCCATTTAACCGCTTCAAGGTGCCTTTTAGTAGGCTTAGCACGGTATCTAGCACACATGCAAACAATGAACAAGATGTCTCGGTCTACTAGCCGTGAGGTACATCGTGGATCCAATCATACTACGATATTTTGTTTGGTCAATCATGATCCCCGAGTGGTCCTCATCTAGTTTGGTTCGATCAATCATGGGAGTGTCAACGTGGTCACTTGAATCAAATCCAAATTTCTTTAAGATCTCGGTTGTATATTTAGATTGATTTATGAAAATGCCTCCGGACTTTGCGAAATTTGTAATCCCAAGAAAATGACATTTGTCCCATCATTGACATTTGAAATTTTGAACTCATTTCATTTGAAAACGATCACATTCCATTGGGTCCATCGAGGCAAAATAATATCATCAACATAAATTTGAACATGAATTAAATGTTTGTCTCGACTTCCCGTGAACAATGTTGGATCAATCGCTCCTTTGCTAAATCCGTAGATAGAAGAAACTTTGACAAATGTATCATACCATGCCCTCGAGCTTGCTTTAAACCGTAAAGAGCCTTCTTCAAACGATAAACGCGAGTAGGATGCTCTTGATTTACAAATCCTTCAGTTGGGCGACGAGACGACTTCTTTAAGGTCTCCGCTCGTAAATGCCGTCTTCACATCCATCCGATAGACCGCCATGTTCTTACTAGCAAGATTAGCCAAAAGATTCGATTGCCTCGATTCGAGCAACTAGAGCAAAAGATTCTTCAAAGTCAATACCCTCCTCTTGACGGTATCCTTTAGCAACTAATCGAGCCTTGTTCTTCAACACATCACCATGCTCATCAAGTTTCACTTTGAAGATCCATTTAAGAGCAATAATCATAAGACGCCTAGAGCGGTACTAACTCCCATACATCAAGTCGATCAAACTCATGAATTTCATCTTGCATGGCATTGAACCAGCCATCTTCATTCATGGTGGTTTAACATCTTTGGTTCGATCTTAGATAGTACGGAGTTGAAGAAGCACCATAAGGCATCGGTTGCAAGTTGTTTCGTGTTGATACAGACGAGAGGATTTCCAATGATGTTTTCTAGTGGATAATCGTGAGTCCATTTTCTAAGGTGTTCATGTGGCGCTTGTCGAGGGATCGAGGTAGCAGAGTCGATGTCTCCTCAAGAAGATGGTTCGATGATGATTCAGAGCAAATATGTTTTCAAATGGAGCATCTTCGTGAGTAGCAAAGGGATTAACTTCATCATTGATGCCGTAAACAGCTCCATGATGTACATTTGAAGAATGATGATTTGTTGATGAGATCAAGGATCGCAGAGGCGCTTCTTGACTTAAAGATATTGAGACCGAGGATTGACTTCATTCACGTGAATATGAGCAACCTCTGTTGTAGAATCGACACCTCATTAGTGCTTGGATCATAAAGTTCATCAAACATAGGATCAAACAATTTCTTTAAATCATCTTCGGATGGAGGTACATATGGAGTTTCTTGAGAGGAGTTTGGAACAAGGGATGAACCAATGGGACTGTTTTGAGTGCGGGTCCCGAATCGATTGTCCAGATCCATTTGACCTGGCCACCATCAAACGAACGTGAATTGTTTCCATGATATTTCGGGTTCTTTTGTTGTAGATTCGTATCCTTTTGTTAGATGCATACCCAACAAATACTCCAATGTCTCGCTTTAGCTCTAAGTTCGCCTAAGTCTTGTCCTCATTAGTTGGATAACACAATGCACCAAACACACGAAGGAAAGAGAGATTAGGTTTTCTGTGTGGACAAGTTCATATGGAGTTTTTCCATGAACAAGGTGAATCGTGAACGGCTTTGTGTGTAGATGCACGCGGCAATAGCTTCAAATTTCGTAGAAATATTGGAACCTTTGAGTAAATCAAGATTGTTCTAGTCGCTTTACAAGAGTTCGATTGCCTTTCAACTACACCGCTCGCTGAGGAGTTCGTGGAACACTTCTTTGTGGTCGATTCCAACGCTTTCATAAAATTCACTAAGTTGTTTTAACAAACTCGCCCATTGTCTGCTCGATAATTCGATCGCTTTGTTAAGTCGAACTCGCAATGCTTGATGAGTTTGATGATGATATCGTGAGTTTCATCCTTTGTCCTTAAGAACTTGACCTGTGTGAATCTAGAGTAATCATCAACCACAACTAACACATATTTCTTCCCAAAGATATTCTCGCACCTCATTGGTCCACATAAATCCATATGAATTGTATGAAGAACTTCATGATGTAGTTAGTAGGTTTGGGTTTATGGGCATACTTCTTGATTTTTCCCAATTGACATGCGTAACAAAGATGATCCTTTTCATACTCGAGTCTAGGTAAACCTACAACTAAGTCCTTTCTGGAGAGATCATTGATGGTGCCAAGTTCAAGTGATTGAGACGACGATGCCATAACCATGACTTTGTTTTGTAAGCCTTTGATAGCAAGCAAATTGGAGAAGACTTCATCATATCTTCAATAGAGATGGTGTATAGATTTAAACCACGCGAGCCTCTTAAATGTTCCTTACCATCAAGTTCTCTAAGAAGGTGTATGTTTTCTCAAGGTCGCTTCTAGATCGAATCGCAGAATCGACCAACAGAGAACAAGTTATGACCAAGACCTTCTACATAGTAAACCCTCGAGATAATACTTTTGCCAACAACATAATTCCATAACCCATAATAGCACCGAAATGAGCATTCCCGAATCTAATCGTCTCGATGAATTTGCTCACGGTTCATGAGTCACGACCGGCCGCCAATATATGTTGAATACTGAGTCCGTGTACCACGTAACGATTTGAACGATCCGCAGCTGAACACGCATAAGAATGGATAATCGGATAATTGGGATCCCCATGCAAGAATGGGTTCCATTTGGTTAGTAACAATGGTTGGAACACCCACATCGTAAATAGAAGCATTCATATCGTAAATTGAATCAATGGAATCATTATAAATAGATGTAGTACTAGTGTCCATATTTGCCCTATTCAAAGTATGTCCACTTCTTAAGGGAATAGTTCTACCAAGAGGCATCCATTTTCTAGCGGGCATTATCTCGATTAACCTACGCCAACCTAAGATCCATCTATATCCTATCTTACTGCATCGTTCTTCCCGGTTTCCACGCTTTCTAACTTTTTTCTTTTTGCCTTTTGGCCTTCTTAGCATGATTTTAGCATTAACAATATTAATCGGACAATTAACATCATTAGGCAAAACATTAACACCACATTCAAGATTAGAAATGTAATTCAAGCAGACATTAATACAAGGTTTGCAACAGTATCGTATTCAATTAATTACGAAGCCTCATGGCCAATACTAGAATCAACACGATCTGCTTTATTCTTACCAAACTTAAAGTTCCTAGGTTGGTCTTCTACTCTTCCAATGCACCTTCTTAGCTTGCGAGGTCGTGGTCATTCCTTGTATTGTCTTGAGACTTTGACCGCTTGCTTTAATGTCACCGATTACTCCTCAGAGACTAATGGGAACATTAGTTGGTTTTGATACTCTTTGCTTCTCCTGCTTAGAAATTAATTACAAGACGCCTATGGCTAATACTAGAATCAACACATTCGCTTTATTCTACTCAAACTTAAAGTTCCTAGGTTGGTCTTCTACTCTCTTCCAATGCACATTCTTAGCTTGCGAGGTCGTGTCATTCCTTGTATTGTCTCGAGACTTTGACCGCCTTGCTTTAATGTCACCGATTACTCCCAGAGACGGAATGGGAACATTAGTTGGTTTTGATACTCTTTGCTTCTCCTGCTTAGATGGGTCGGATCCGAACTACATGCGTGCACACTAAGGTTTACTTTCTTAGCTTTAACAGATCCGAATCGAACTACTTGAAGGCACACTAAGGTTCATATTCAAAACATCTGCATTGAATGACTTGCATGCTTGGCACTAGGCATAGAACACATGATCAAGGGTTTGACTTGCTCACCTAAGGTTTTAGGAATATTGTAATTAGGCATTCTAGAAGTTCTTAGATCGTTTGGCATATAAGCATGCATGGTCAATTGCATTATCATCTCGGTTTTTCTCACTTATCCTCTTCTACAATCTCACTGAGACATTCTAGGTCGTCCTTAAGATGTGAAAATATGTTCAAATAGCAAGTTTGTTATTCCTAAGATGAGGAGGAACATATTTCATGCATAAAACATATTTATTATGTATATGTACCTTTGATACACCATTCTCCTATTAGTCATCGGCATCTTCCCTTTACCCGACTCTTTAGATTCTCAATTTCTTTTGCAATGAAGCTATTTGTTCGTTATTTTTGTTACGAGTGACCTTATTGATTCAAATAACTCATTGAAATGACGCTTAACCTTTCATTTTCTTCTAGAAAACATTCGCTTTCCTTTGTAATGCATTTACCAAGTTTTGAAGATGAAACGCTTGAGAATTCCGAGAATCTAGAGGAGGAGGCATTTGGGAACCCGCATATTGTTCGCTTGACCTTTTAATTGAGAGATTTGCTTTCAACTTTCCGATCGTGTTGCAATGAGCTTGAATATGTTCATCACGCTTTGTTAATTTAAAACGCATCAAACTCGAGCATATGAGGATGTCTTGATATTTGAAGTTTTGACATTTTCTTTAAGATGTTGATATTTTAGTTGTAAATTAAAATGCTCAACTTCTAGTTTAGAAAAATGTTTAACCAAATTGTCGTGATCATCCAGCTTCAATTTTCTCATTTAGTTCGTAATTAGTTTTTCAAGCTCAATGACACGATCATGGGAGACTTTCAGACAATAGATAGTTCGTGAAATTGGGAAGCCTTAATAGAACAATTTGTAGCAGTTGAAAACATATCTTGAGCAACACATTCAAGAATAAGAGTCTCATTTAATATATGCAAGTTCTTCCTCTCAATCTCATTATATTTTAGCGCACGCCATAGTCACTAACTTCAACTATCATTGCATCAAATTCTTTCCATTCCCTTAATATCGTGATCTATCCCTTTTAAGACTCTCAAAGTGATCTTTAGAAGTTTAAAGAAAGGCATGACCTCGCTTAAATAGCATTCTTTTGTTTGTTCAAAACCCTTTCCCTTCGCTTATCCCAATGGGTGTGATCCTTTTCTTGAAGTTTTCTCAAAATCAACAAATAGTTGAAAATAACATATCGACTAATTAAGATCTTGCTTTTAGTAGCAATAGTTCTAGGAACTAGATGCATTGGTGTATCGGGAGGATACACATGCTTCTAGGCATTTTCCAAAGGGAGGGTTTGTTTCAACAATATTTTCACTTTCCGCTTATCTAAATCCATTTTCCAAAAACTTGTTCGGAGTCAACAATGTCCGAGGCTTAAACTTGTTCAAGGAAATCCAGCTTTTCCTTCTTGTAATCATGGGTGTGATCTTTATTTTCTTCTATTTACATTTAGGATCATCTAATTTCTTGTTCATCTTTTCCCCAGCGACTTCATCTCGATTTCTTATCTTCTCGATGCACTCAACGCAACTAGGTTTCTGCTAGGTTTAAGGATTTCATTGCCATCATAAAGAACCTTATGAGCATTTCTAGCCTTTAATGACCTCTGGATTTGGTTCCTCAATAAGGGGAATGCTATGCTTATCGCTTAAGACTTTATGCTTAGTGATCATGCGAAAATCAATGGTGTTCCCTTGTATGTACAACTTGTTTTCAAGTTTGTTTTTCAAAGTTTTCAGATTAGAAAATCTTTCAAGAGCTTTGATTCCTTTGCATTAAATTATTGCTTAAGCATTTTCACATTATCTTGAAGTTCTTGTTTTGCTTAGCGCTTTTAGAAAGCTTTTCTTGCAAGGAATTTAACTCTTGTTTTAATACTTCTTCTAAAATTACTTTTCTAATGATTGCACGCCTTGGTCATCCATTTCCCGCTCACGAGTGGTCAACTCAAATTTCGCACGTTGTTCATAAATAGCAACACGCTCTTTATAGGCATTTAGTTCGTAAATTACGTAATCATCGAGGCATGTGCGGTGAATTCATCAAAACATAATCATTATTGATTGCAAGATGCATCACTTGGTACACATTCACTTTCACTTTGTTTCACATATTGATCATATGGGACAACATTGATACTATCCATATTTTCAATATTTGATTCAAAAGTTTCAGCTTGATTGTACTTTGTCATGCATCTTTTGCACATCGCCCTCATCAGATAATTTTAATACCTACGAGATGAGTTTGTCTTTGGATGGGCCAGCTTGTGGTGAAGATGAGACCTTGGGAGAGACCAATGGAGAAATGCTAGCCATAAAATTGTGTGTGCGAGAGGTCCATCATCCACATCGAGTCGTATGCATCACAATCGCCGACTTGAAAGGCATTCGATGATTGTGACTATCTCCCGAATAGGCCGCTCATCCACATCTCGCATCATAGGTCTTGGCATTGCCCTCAAGAAGAAACAACAACTCCTCTTCATCCAAAGCAAAGACCATTATCCCGAGCTTGTACAAGCATCTTATCTCTCAAGTAATCGCATTCGTGGGACGCTGAGATGTGCGCTTCGTTGTAATGTGTCCTCACCACCACGCTTATAGCATTTGATCGGCTTAGCTTGACCTTGATTACCATTCCTTCCTCGATTCGACACAAGATAACCTCTACCGCCCACCTCTTCCCCGATCATACCGCCTTTCCCGAATCGGTTGCACCACCATCCTCCCATCTTTAACAAGAGCTTGATTGTGTGGGTTAGATGTCGCTCGAGGTTGTTGTTGGTTTGTGGAAGAGAATTCATGTTTTGACTAATTAGAAGAGCTAGTTGATTAATGATGTTACCCACGTGTATCAAGATCGCCTTGTTCAACATAGGATCGTGAATGTGTTTGTGATTACCATTACCCATGGGTATGACTTGTGAGGCTTTGGTTGTGATTCCGATGTTTGAGTAGAAGGCGCTTGAGTCATTAGATGAGCTTGTCTCTCCCTCGTTGGTTTTGAACCGATTAAGAACTTTTTCAAACATAGCATGTCTCTCATTCCAAGGAGGAAGGCATAGAGTTGCTCATAGTTTGTATTCTTCAATCCTTTAGTGAGCTTCACAGAGGTGACAAACTTGTGCCATTCGGATTCATGTTGTTCACAAATTTTGAGTTCAAATTAATGTTAGGTATAGTCATTCGATGTTCCTCATATCATTCACCACCTTATGAAATCTCACATAGTACTCATAGACACTCTCATCCGGTTTCATCTTGAAGTGTTCAAATTGGCCATAGAGTTGTGATTCTCTCTGCCTTCCATAGTTAATTCGTAACACGAGAGAGCATCTTGACATTATCCCATATCGCTTTTGCTTCGTGTTGTGATTGATCGCCTTGTAGATGTCTTTTGAAGACCTGAAGAACGATGTTAAAGCCCTTATATCAAGATCGAATCTCTTTTCTCCTTATCATCGAGCTCATCATAAGTCTTTGGTCCGCCAATACCATAGATCATTGTTCCATCTTCAAAACCGTATCAATTAAGTCTCTAGTCGCCTTAACCCGATATGGTCCTTCATCAATGGATTTGAGAATGTTGACTCAATTTTCTTTCCAAGACAAGACAACTGATTCGTTGAGCCCAAGAGTCGTAGTCGGTTACGCTGCAAGCATGGGTGGATTTAGTATCTCAACCAAACCAGTTGAACATCCCGGCAAAGTGGAAATGATTGTTGGAACGTTGGATGACATGTTTACGTATTTAAACGGATTTTAAAACTCTATGATTAAACCGGAAATAGATTCTTCACGGATTTTACTAAATCAAGAGAAAACCGTAAGAAAATCACCCAAGTCGCTAGAAAATTATGCACCAAGTCGCTAACTACTAATTCGCTAAACCACCAAGTCGCTAAAGTCCCAAGTCGCTAAACAAAGACAAGTCGCTAAATAGCAACTCGCTAAGCCTCTAGTCGCTAGCAAAAGTTTGGCAAAGAATTGCCAAGATACAAGTCGCTAAAGAATCAAGTCGCTAAATAGCAACTCGCTACTTACCAAGTCGTTAACACTGTCACACCCGTAGTGGAGAATCCACTACTTGTACCGTTAGTCGCTAGGTCTAAGTCTCTAACTCCACAAACCAGTAACTCGCTACAAAATGTAAAGCAAGTCGCTAGCAAGAAAAGTAATTAGAGGTCAAGTCGCTAGCAAGAAAACTTCACAAACATCACTTTTCAATCCAAAACAACCCAACCAAGATGATTCAAGCTTACCAAATGAAAACCTAAACACTTGTGATGATTCTAAACAAAAAGTACTAACAAAATCCAAGCTTTAACACAAGAAATCAACCAAATGATGCACAAACCACTAAACTTTTTCAAACTCAAAAACCACTAGAAATCCAAAGATGTGCAAGATATGATCTAACCATGGCTCTTGATACCAATTGTAAGATATTGGTTTTCACTTACACATCAAACCATAACACAAAGTGGGCGATAAGGAATTCTAGAGAGAAAGTTAGAGGTTTAGTGGAACTTAGTGAGAAAGTGAAAGATATTATTATGAACTCCAACTCTACCTTGCAAGGTAGAGAGTATTTATAGTCTTACATAAACGCCACACAACGGGCAGTGGAACAGATACAGCTGGTAAAGACCCGTCTGTCCTCCACTGCAGTTATTTAACTAAATACTACTTAGCTTAAAATAACTACGACTACGAGCTTTCTAACGATTACATATACTGAGGCGACCGACTTTTAATACCGAATTCTAATTCCTAACATACAACCTTGCCATTATTAGGCATCACTTCACAAGTATCCATAGGTGTACTCACGGAGTACAATCAAAGTAATTGAATTTCCTCAACACCTTCTCAATATAACGAGACCGAGAGATAGAAATTCTTTACTTTCATGTTTAATCCTTATACCAAGGATAACATCGCCTCCCTATGTCTTTCATGGAGAACCTTGATGACAAAATTCCTTTGTCATGTCAACTGATTTTGGTCGCCAAAGATCAACATGTCATCAACATATGACAAATGATGACTCCTTTACCGTATTCATCAAATTTGTTATATACACATTTGTCGACTTGGTTTAGAACATAACCACTAGACAAAACCACTTCATCAAATTTTTATGCCATTTCTAGGTGCCGCTTTAGTCCATAAAGAGACTAAATCGGTTTACACACCTTGTTTTCATTGCTGTGCATGATGAAGCCCGAGGTTGGTTCATATAAACCTCATCTTCCAATTCACCATTCAAGAAAGTTGTCTTCACATCCATCCGATGAATAATCGATCAGAATTGATGCTAAAGCAATCAACAGCCTTATGGTAATCGATACTTGCCACGTGGGCACAAGTATCAAAATAGTCTATTCCTGACTTTTGTTTAAAGCCATGAATGACTAGTCTAGCCTTGAACTTTTCAATAGTTCCATCTACCTTCATTTTCCATTTGAAAATCCATTTGCAACCCAAAGGTTTGCAACCTTGTGGTAGATCAACCAACACCCAAGTGTGTTGCCCATGATGGAATCCATCTCATCGTTGATTGCTTCTTTCAAGAAAGCAATATCCTGGGACTTCATTACTTCTTCAAATGTCTTGGGATCATCCTCAACAATGAAGCAATAGGAGTATTGGTCAGAGACCTCATCCCTTGTTCCTTCAACCAAGTATAGTTGAAACTCAAGTCCAAATGACTTTGGAGTCCTCGACCTTTTGCTCCTCCCGAGCACGTGTTCAGTTGTTGAACCACAACCTCATCAGGGACCACCGATAGTTCATCATCGTGGACCTCGATACACCAAAGGTCATGAGTTCCATTAGAATCCTCCGACTTGGTCAGGATCGATGAGAATCTATTCTCATCAAAGTTTGCATCCCTTGATTCAATTATAGAATTAGTTGAACATATTCATTAGGTTCAATAACATAGAACCTAAAAGCCTTGGAATGCTCAAGATATCCAACAAAGATGCAACAATACCTCTTTCACCCAAAGTCTTTAGCTTTGGATCGTGGAGTCTTACAATGCCTCTACAACCCTGCACTCGAGATAGTTCGAGTTGGTTTTCCTTTAGTCCGTAGTTCATAAGGGTAACCTTGTTCCTTTTGTTGGAAACCCTATTTAATAAATAGCAAGTCGTTAACATAGCTTCACCCCGTAACCCTCGACTCAATCCCGAATAGACAACATGGAATTAACCATCTCCTTCACACCCTGCTTTTCCTTTTCATAAATACCATTTTGTCGAGGAGTATAAGGGCGGTCGTTTCATGGATTATACCAACAGATCGAAAATACAGAGTATCCATGTACTCACCTACCCTATCGGTCCCTTAATCTTTGATCGTGGACCCAAGTTGTAATTCAACTTCGCTTTTAAACACTTTGAATTTATCTAATGCTTCATCCTTGGTATGTAATGTATAGACATAACAAAACCTTGAAGCATCATCAATAAATGTCACAAAGTACTTCTTATTCCCCGCAGAAGGAGTGGTGCAAATCACACAAGTCATCGTGGTATTAGCTCCAAGAGCTTAGTCTCACGACTAACACCGGAAAGGTTTATTGGTTATCTTGGTCAACATGCAAGTTTTACACTTTTCGTTGTTCATGTCAAAGGTCGATTAACCCATCCTTAGACATATCTTGCATTCTTTTATAGTGTACATGGCCAAGTCTTGCATGCCATAGGGTAGAGTCACGGATCGCTGGTGGTCACAAATGTTGAATTAACACTATCAGGACAATATTAAGCCCCGAACATTTTATTACACAAATATCCAAAACCAATAAAAACACCATGCTTAGAAAGAACAAATTTATCGACTTAATAACTTGTTTATATCCATGATTATTCAAAATACTACTTGATACCAAGTTCTTCCCGATACCGTGAACATGAATAACATTAAACAAAGTTACAATATTTCCGTAACTAAAATTAAGATCTACACAACCACCTACCATGCACCAAGGTCGTTGACTCATTTCCCATGTGAAGAATAGAACCATCATTCGCTGACTCATAAGTCTTGAACCACCTTATCTTTACACACATGAACTGTTGCACAGTATTCAACCCACCATCGTTAACATCATCATCCCGCACATAATGAGATTCAGACATATGTAACATAATAAATCAAAAGACTTATTAAACATATTTCGACCTTTCATGAGTTGGTGAACCACCACTCCTCGAACCATTAGTGCATGATCCATTGGCTTTACCACCAACTTTAACACCCTTGTAATCCTTTTAATGTGACAAGTTTTGCCACATTTCCAACAAGTAGGTGTTGCCTTCTTGTTAGGATCGCCTTGTGTTGTCATGATATTTCATTTGCCTTTGTTGTCATTGTACCGCTGGAGTTGTTATGCTCCACCATATTGACAATGATGCACCAAGAACATTGCTACTCTTTGGCTTGTCATTATCCCGCACCTTGAGAGATTCCCCAATGCGCAGATGACCGCCTAACTCAACCGTAGTTAACTCCTCCTTTTATGTTTCAATGTATGCTTGAAATCTTTCCAAGAAGGGAAATTTTATTGTTAATACAAATAAGTCAGAAAACGCTTATTTATATTTTACGATCTTCTAATGTTTTGTCGACAACAAACGTAAAATCATTTTAACGAAACAAATAAAATACGTAAATTGTTTGAACTAATAGTTTCTAACATATTCACATTTTCACATAAAACACTAAAACAAGTATAAGTGATTTTATGATTTAGTAATACATATGTACAACAACTAGTGTTTACATATTTGGATAAAATATACACATAACTAGTATGTAGTATATTGGGTAATATAAATGGGTAGAAACTTACATCGCAACCCATTGGGCAAATACATTGAATGCAACAAGGTACAACCCAAAGCCCATAACCCATGGATCTTGACCTTAACCCATTGCATGACATCATGCTTATATCATACATGTGTAAAGGGAGGCCCCACGGATCCTTGTGGAAGGGATCCGGGGATCCGGGAACAAGAGGATTTTTCCTCAATAAATAGTGAGTCATTTCTTCATTATTCTCACCCTTTCTAACACACTTTCTCCCCGAGTTAAAACTCACTAACCTCGATCCAAGAGATCTATGTTTGTAGTTTTGTTTTGTGTGATCTTTAGGTTCCTCTTAAGGCAAGATTACCACCTTTGAAGTCGAGCAAGCTCAAGTCCATGAGTTGTCATGCTTCCTCATCATCAAGACCATCAAGTCTTCTTGTTGATGATTCATTTTTTCTTCAAAGTGTAGTGTCAAGACATTAGTGAAAGATGTCTCAAGTGTCAAGATCGAAGATATTAGTGAAGGGTATCTATCGCTCATATAGCATAAGCACTTGTGGTAGGTGCTTAGAAGTCAAGACAAGAAGTATTAGTGAAAGGTGCTTAGAAGTCAAGACTTGAAGCATTAATGAAAGGTTCTTATAAGTGAAGACACAAGACATTAGTGAAGGTGTCTTAGATCTAGTCAAAGGCATTAGTGAAAGGTGCCTTAGATGTACATTCTGATATGGTATGTTTCGATGTACTAGATAGACTAGCATTAGAACCAAGGATATTGATGTCCTTGATGATGTTGTAAAGGAGTAGATCTCCTTCGGGATTAGTCGTTGGTGTAGTGCGGTAGTAGTTCCTCCATTGCAATGAAACTAGGTGCTTAGCCTAGTACCCACAAAGGGTAGGCGACGCCAGTGAAGGGGTAGTTCACCTTGGAGTGAAAGAACTAGGTACTTAGCCTAGTACCTTATAAAGTGGTAGGCGACGTTGTGTAGGTTTGGTTCACCTTGAGTGAAAGAACCCGTGGTTAGCCTAACACCGAAAAAGGGTAGGCGACGCTGTGAAGGCTTCTCCGCCATAAGGAGATTGGTGTAGTGTTTACGAACTCTCGAGTGGTGACTCGGGAGTGAAGTAGGGCAAGAAGGTGTCCTTGTAATTAACCACTATAAATACTGCTGTTGGTTTTGTGCTTCTTACTCTTATCTCTTCATTACATATCTTTATATGCTTGTTTATCAACATCCAACACACACAACCAAATAGATTGACATAAGTCGATCTAAATAGTTTAAAAGGAAGTTTTAATTGGTAAAACTATTCAACCCCCTTCTAGTTTTCCACATTTATCAATGACACAAGAGACTTGAATAGCCTCATCCATGTGCATATTGTGTTGTGTAAACCTTCCAAGCATACCAAGAAGTTCATTGTATTGTTCCATAACCGGTCTTGAATCGCTCATTTTCTAATTTGTGAAATTACTTACAAGGAACTTCTTACTGATGCATCCTCACCATATATTTGGCATCCATGAATCCCACAAGATTTGAAGATTCAAAGTTCGATAAATATCAAATAGAGAATCGTACATACCATCGAGGATTAGACCTCCGCAAATGTAGTCATCATTCTCCCATTTGCTCCTCCTCCCGATCTCGCCCAATCGTAGCATCATCCTCATCATCGTGAATAGGAGTGGTTAGCACATAAACCACACTCATGCTTGATGCCAAAGTGCATCTTCTTCACCATCTCCTAAAATCCACCCCTTCAAACTTATCCAAATTTTAGCAAAGTTTGAAGCCATGTGTTTCATTGCAAAGATCGCCCATTGATTATCACAAATAGTTTACTTTGATTGTTGGCGGTAAGTTCCCGCAATCAGGTTAAGACAATCAAGAGAATCGCAAATACCACTAGGTGGTTACCTGGACATCACTTGAATCGTGTGATCACTTTCCAAAGGAAATTATTCGACCTTAATGCCCCAAGTTACACTAATATCTACTGGGATAAGACCAAATGTAGTTATAGAATTAGGAACAATTCAATATCCCTCACGCTTATAAGTGTTTATGCTTTCGCTTTTTCTCTCCGGTATAGTTCTTTTCGTGTCTTCAAGTCAAGATGTCACTCTCTATTTATAGTATAGAACACTCAACACTAATCATGGACATTATGTGTGATTAACGCCAATTAATCACCCATAATAAACCTCCATAATCATAGAAATAGTGGTTACATGACCAATTTAAATGTGGTTATAAAGCGATCATAATGCCCAATTGAATGAGTCAAAGTGTTACAAAATAATTACCGCAACACTACCAAGAGGAACCATTACACTAGCAGAAGCAGAACCATACACTACCAGCAGGAACCATCGCAGGAACCATCGCCAGGAGCCATAGCAGGAACCATTACACTAGCAAATATGAACCATAACACTACCAAGAGGAACCATCACCATTACACTATCAAGAGTAAACAATACACTAGTAGTATAAACCACTATTGAGTAAGTCGTGTGTTGAGGACCCCAGCCAGACACTCTGCACCTCCTAACCCAAAACCAAAGTGAGCTAATTTCACAAGTGCACTAAATTTTCCAACAGTAATTAACTTTGTTTGGGTTCAATGTAAGAATTGATAAACTGTAAGTTTTGTGTACTACTTTGGGTAGCAAGCTTTCATAATTTCCGAGTATACGTACGTCAATCAATCCAAAAAACTGAGAGTTTGTTACCATAAAATGAGGGAGGGAAAGAATTTATAAGGTTTATTACGTTTCCCAGTAATTTATGACAGAAAATTAGACGTATGAAATAACATCAAAAGAGTCCAATTCGATCTAAGTACGTGCACGGTGCATATGTCGCTCATGTTTGCCGTTGTCTGTTGGGTTACATTGTTTTTGTATTGTGGTCCTAGCTAGTTTCTAATCTAACGAAAGAACGAATAAACGAAACTTTATCCGTGATTAAGTAAACTAACCCGTTTAAATGAATACAAGGTTAAATTAACTCAAAACCCTATAAAAGCTTTTTTTATAAATACATTGATTATATCATATTAATCTATGAACCTCTTCATATAATCATTTTAGACCAAATTAGAGTAAGATAGGTTCTAGTTGGGCATGTGGTTCCCGGCCACACATGTTTATTTCCCATGCTTGTCTCATATGCATTAAAATCCAATTTCTCGTAAAATCTTATCAGCAAGATTCAAGAGTAGAACGTACCTCCGGTTGGCAATTCTGATACATCATGGTGGCTATGTAATTACCGCCTAGTTCGGCTGATACAGGCAATCCGTTCTTAAACGTGAAGTTGCAATCCATAAACATTTCCGGTTTCGAATTCTTGAAGTACTTCAAAACGAAATTAATAGTTTTGTTATATAGGAGGTTAGCTAGTTAAATCATGCAAGGGTGATGAACTATCATCTTTTGTAATTTCATGTTATTAAACTGCAAACATATCATATTCTGAAATATTTGTAATTAAGTTGCTAATAACGCGCAGAGTTCATTTAAACAAATACAAAACGACAAACATATCATATATTGTTATTTGCATTTAAGTTGCTAGAATACATGTAATCATGTATATATATAGGATGGTGATTTTTTTTTTTTTTTGAGATCAAGATAACTAGTCATTTTATATTACGTAATAAGAAACTGTCCTTATACCAAAGATGGTCATTTTAAAGGTTATTTGGTTATTATAACTAATCATGTTGATCTCAGCATGATATGAGCATTATATATACCTGTTTCATTTGCAATGCCGGAGGGTCCCTAGAATTCGGCATATAAGCGGATATGAAAACCGCAGCCGATACAATGTGTGAAAACCTCCATGGCTAGAGCAATAGCAAGTCCCCATAGCTGTGTCCCACCAACACCACTCTCGTCAGCAGACAACGACTCAAGAAGTTGAAACAATGGCTGTATGTAGTCTGAAAAGGTGGCTATATCCTCTAACCTACTTGGTGCACCCCAGAACCACCAAGGTCGACTGCTGTCACGCGGTAGCCAGCGGATCTTAGATGGCTCACAACTTTGTACCAACACCATGCTCCATGAGATAGTCCATGAACTAACACCAAGTGCTTCGATAAAGTCATATTCGTCGGCATGTGCTTGCTCTATAGGTGGTGGATAGGATTTTGGTATGTCTATTTTAAGTATTTAATACTCGTAATAGCCAAGTACAGACACATAAATTAACACACGCATTTATTCACCAGCCATATTTTTAAATGGATTTGTTTATTGGTACCCCTAAATTTACAAGTAATACTTTCCTTTAATTTTTAATTTTTTTATATATTTATAATTTGTTTTATTATAAACTGCGAAATAAAAAATCAAAATATAAAATATAAAGTTTGATGTTAAAAGTAGAAATACAAAAAATACTAACATAAAACAATAAACAATTGTTTTGTCCTATTAATAAAATAGGTAACTGTCAAAAAAAAAATACATATCATAAAATATAAAGCTTGATGTCGTTCATTACTATTTATGGGGCTGGGACATAATGGCATACGTATTAAACGATAAATATGGTTCAAGTTTTATTGTGAGTTTGAGTTCATTAAAGTTAAAATTATGCTATATTGTAATTTATAAATATTGGCAATTAATAAACTCACAGAGTTTTTATTATCTAACACAGTACTAGTAACATAATGGGTTTAATCTTCAGACCTAGTCGGCTTGTGCCCCATTTTTTTGGCATCCCCATCAAACCTTATCTAAAATCTTTATCTTTTCACTTGTCTCTTTAGTTTGTGCCAAAAACCCTAATTATCACCCTTTCTTTTTCTTTTCTACTCTTCATTTGCTAGGTGCCAAACCAAACCAAAAGAGTTAGGTGCAGTACATCATTCTTTTCTATATTTTCTTATTTACTGTATTTGTTTATTTTGTTTTTGTTTGTAAAAGATCTTTTTCGTGTTGTGGTTGTTGTTCTTTCACGCCACACAACAAACAGAAATAAATAATAAAAGAAGTGTTTTTCTTATTGTCTTTAATGTAAATGGTTAAAACAATCAAATACAAAAAATCTTGCAGTCAACGACAAAATCTTTTCTTAATAGTCCCTTTATTATCTTTTCTTTCCTCTATTCAATCATAATCTTTTCATTTCTTTCTAGATTTTGATTTATCTCTTATTCCTTCTACCTTTCATTTTTATTTGAAAAAAAAAACAATCAAAGCAAAGTTATGCAGCTACATTATCAAGATGAGTGAAGATCTTGAAGACTATTCGCTTTCAATCTAATACTTCATCAGCAAATTGCCTATAAGTTTTTTTTAGTGTTTTTTTCCTTCAGTCTTGAACTTTAACACTGCTCGGACTACTGGGAGTATGAGATTATATTATAGTCGGCCCAAGCCCGGTCTGTGAGCTTAGGGTCCATTAAGGTTAATTTATGCTACATTCTAATATATAAATATTGGTTATTAATAAATCCACGGGGTTTTCATTGTCTAACATGATATCAGAGCGGGTCTGATACTCAGACCTAGGTGGCTATATTGAGTCGCCTCTTCTAGGCCTTCTCGTCAAACCCTATCGCCGCCGTTATTCATTTTCTTTAAAAAAAATATGCAAATTTTCAGCCAAACCTTAATTGCGTATTGTTTTGTCAATAACTTTCAAACCGTTTACAGTTAACTAATGTGGTTAGCGCCATTCTCTTTGTTTTTCAACTTTTCACAAAATTCGTCTTGAAACTCACCTCCATGAGTCGCTTGACGCTTCGCCTTCACTTGCCAGGAAAGCGACAACCGCAAAAATCTAATCTTTGTTGTTGTTTTTCTTGTCATCGTATGATGAAGATTAATCTCCGCTTGCTGTCGGATGTTTTCATCAAAAGTTTGGTTATTTGTCTATTGTTGCTTTTATTTACTCTTTGTTGCTTGAATAATTGTTTTCCCTTTTTGTCGGAATTCTTCATCAAGAAATCATTACTTAGTGTTTTTCTTCTTTTAGTTTAGTTTTGTTTAGTGTTTATTTAGTTTTCTAATTTAACTGAAGCTTCGCGATTTCATTGGTCGATTATGAAAGTGATTAGACGATAAATATGGCTCAAGCTCGATTGTGGGTTTGAGTCTATTAGGGTTTCATGCTATGTGTACTATATATATATAGTTTCGCTAATAATATAATACACCTACGTGGTTTTATCAATCTAACAATACGTACGTGGGAATATGTAATCTGTCATTTGTATTTATTTTATTTTTTGATAAGTTTGTTACTACATTTCATGAATATTATATATGGATAACATCGAGAATGTGCAACAATAACTATATCACAAGAATGTTATCTTAGCGATCGATATAAAAGTGATGATGATAATTTCAATAAAGAATGTTATCACAAGAATGCTATATGAGAAATCTGTTAAAATTGATGTTGTTACAATCGGTTACATTTGATCCTATTTATACTAATTCAACCGGTGTTATGAACCATTGTGATGGTTGGTAGTGATGGTTGGTAATCGGTGGTGATGGTGGTGGTTACACCAAATCAATGCACACAACCTTCGTGTTTGTGTCAATTACAAACTAGTCCCTATATTATAGTTTTTATATATTGCGTAAATGGTCCTTTGATCTTATTTAACTTTAAAATCTATGAGGTAATGATCCAGATTATCCCATCACCCTTCAGAATCGTTTACTTTGAATGAATGTGGAAGTACCGATGATGTTCCAATACATATATCGGATAACTTGGCATCAAGGCTCGGTCTTTCTTTAACTGATAGATTGAGAAGATGGTAGTCTCCATATTTTTATGTCATATGTTGGAATAACAATATTTGTTAATTAATGTATCGTGGAGTCGCTTTGTCTTGAAAAGTCCCTGTAATCTCAGCACGATCCAATGCATTATCTAGGAAGATTCTGGCAGATTGTTCAAGACGAAAGTCTAACACATCCTTAGCCGTAAATATAGGGCGAGTCTGGTCGTTAGGAGTTGATAGCAAAGTTGCAATAAGGGCACCTGTACATGTACCGGCCATCGGGCCATTACATCAAAATAGTCTGCCTGTCTTGCATGCTATCCATCTAGTTTCTGTAGCTCGGTTTCTAAGAAACTAGAGCAACACTTGGGATGATTCCTCCTCGCATTCAGTACTACCATCGATACTCAGAATCGTGGTTGCGTTATCACATAGCAGATAGCAGATACTGTTGTTGCGGTGTGTCGCTCCAAAGAGACACTTGAGAGGGAAATAATGATTGTTACAGTAAGGGACGATCGAACAAGCCATTGAAAGTTATGAAGGTTTGGGAGCTAGCCTTTCAGTATATAAAATTAATTGATAGCCGACCTTAATGAATCCAAAACCCTAATAATAGAAACCTTAATGAGTGGTTACACAAAGCTCTAATACTATCGTCTAATAAATTTTCTTGCATGAAAGAAAAATATTATCAAAAGAAAAGGAAATTCACAAGAATATGTTGTCCTTTTACAAACGTAACAAAATTAATTGATCATATTTTCAATGCGAGAAATAGTATGTTTGTACAATGCATGTGCGGATATATACACCTTCTATATATGACTAGAGTGCATGAGTACTCGTCTAGACTAAACGATTACTCGTGCACAATATAATGACAAAAATTTCTAGCTGAAAATAATTATAATTGCGATATTGTGATTAAGTGTTGAATATAACATTTATTTTTACTACATATATTGGCATATGATGTTCAAAATGCTAATAGTCATTAGAAACATCGATGGTAAAAATTTAAAAAGATTTATGGAAATGTTGCAATATAAGCCAGGAGGGATCATTTATGAAATCGATAGCTAACTACATTTATTATTATGTAGTTTTCATTACTCAAAAGTCCCTAGATTTAAGTTAGGGAATGCATCTGTAATCGTAAGTAATGGCACTGACTTTTTTTGCAAATTTTTTGGGATTGTCTCTACAACGCAAGTAAACCGGAAGGACTATTTTTGCTTTTTTGCTCACAATTTTTACTGTTCATTGAATAGTAATTTACTCTTGCAAATCTTTATATGTAACGAGGTGATTACCCCCGCCGCGTTGCGGCGGACGTTTTGCAAATCGTAATCCTAGCTTTTTCCCCGCTAGGCGTTTTTGACTTTTTTGGTTCGGTATAGAGATGTTGATCAGTATGGGTATTAGTTTGTGTCGCTTATTTTTCTTTTTTGGGGTAGTTCGGATAACTTTAATTCAACTGTTAAGTATGGTTTGCTTTTATCCAATTCGGTTTATTTTGTTTGGTTTTTTCGGTAACTCCTAGTTCGGTAAGTGTTTTTTGTACTATAATGGGCCTCCATTTTTAACTTTTGGGGTAGCTATATTGGGCCTGGTTTTCTTAGGGGAAGCCTTTTTAAAAAATTAATAGAATGTGTTTAAGTAGCTTATGTGGTTAGTTATATCTATCCTGAATGTGTATCCCCAAATGGCTACCAAACGCAATGTCGAAGAGTTAATGGCGGCGTCTGGTTCCGATGATCTCGCAACCGCCTATAAGTTCTTGTTTAGCGATGAAGTCTGCGAGGATCGTAATTTTGTGACTCAGATGGGCGCAGAGCGCAATCGAGTTGATTGGGAAACTTCAAAACGTGAGCAAACGACTATCGAGACTCGTTCGTTTGGGCCTTCGAACGAAAAAGCTGTTGCCGGTTTGGAAGGGTTGGTGGATTTTAAACGTGCTGATCGTCAAACTCTGCTTGCCGTTAATGTTTTGATTGATGCTATTCGTGATGGTATAGCCGAGAAGGAGAAGCACGTAACGTTCATGGAGTTGGAGGAAGGGTCTTCGGATGGCTAGTGTGGTTCTCGGGTCGTTTGTTTCGTGTTAGGTGTTTCTAGGCTAATGGTAATGTTGGTGTCTCGTCAGTTAGGTTGTTGGTGTAAATCTGTTAGTATTGTATTAAGATGACTAATGTATGTACAGTGAATGGGTGGATGTAACCTGTAATGGGTTATAGTTTTGTTTTCATGCTCATGGCCTACTCATTCACTCCAACCACCTGTAAGTATATTTTATGAATGGAAAGTTGTGATATTTGGTTTGTGCGAGTTTTATGTATCTTTTTTGTTACGGTGTTATTGTCTTTGAACGGTTTGTTGGTTTGTTTTAGTAAATGGTTTATCCAATGTTAAGAGTGATGCATTTCCACGAATTAAGCGGTTGGAGGTTTGAATTTTTTTTGTGGTTGTTTGTTGCCATCTGTTTGCCTGTAGTTCCACTTATGTTTTTATTTTTGGTTGCTTTTATTACTTTCTGACTGATTGAAGAGGTTTCTGTTTCTTTAACTTACGTATATGATGTAAAGGTTCTAAAACGTGTTCTCACCTCACATACACATCGTATATGGGTGGATGACACATATGCACGTCTGGTCGCAAATTCTTGTGGCGCTAAAGTACCAATGCAAGATTTACAAAAGTATTTCAAAATTGTTGTGGTAGTAAGGTACCACAACTATAGCTTTTTATATACGCTTGTAAGTACACCATACAGTGGTCGCTGGCCTTTAGAAAATGTGCAGGCTATTACATTTCCGCTACAGTTACCTGCTACGTATATGTACATAGTAGTCGTACGTTGATGTTTTTTAGGTTCCTACTACAGTTTAGATACTGTTTTTACAGCACTTATACGGCTGTTATACAAAAGGTACATTAGTTTTTGACCTGTTTATGGTTTCACCTTCATTAACATGTCTTGTGTTTTTTTGCCTCCGGTTGTTCCTTTTCTTCTGCCGATGGTTCGAACAGCTGTTTTCTGACACCGGATGTTGATAACGGTAGCATAACAGATTTCTTTTCTGTGGCTTCCACTAACGATGGGGGTGGTGTAAGTGTTTCTGTCGGGAGCTCGAAATGTTGGCACTTCTTCCACAGTGGTGCAGCGAGAAGAGGTACCTTCACTTTCTGGCGGGGGAGCAACGGTGGTGTTGCATCTTCAAGATGGTCTAAGATTAGTCTTGGAAACCCTCATACTACTGTTCGAAATGCACTCAACCGTGTTTTGTCCTCTCAAGGTCTCGATTATCGGAGGCAAAATGTAGGATTCCTATCCGATATGTAATCGATGAGCTCTATGCAAGGTGGTAAGAGTGAGTGAGCACTGGGCTAAAACAACTAATGACCACGGTTCGGTGGACGTCTGCGATGACAAACAAGCAAGAATCGAAATTTAAAGATAGTTAGTACCTGTAAATGGTTGTATTCGAAATATATCACTTATGTTTATGAGTTTGTAAAGTTTTTGGATACCTGTAGGCTGAGTTTGTATCTGCCATGGACAGTTGGCAATGCCAGTGGGGACGTTTATCTTCGATTTTTTTGTTGCAAACCTGGCATCTGTTCATGTACCATTCCATGTTTTCTTCAATCTTTGTTATAACTCCCTCAACGGTAAATCTTTCTTCTTGCTGTTTCATAATTGTGGTTAAGGCATTATAAAATTTTATGTTAGAATGTACGGAGAAAGTGTGCGTAGATTACCATAACAGTGTCGGGACTTATTTGCATAAGTTCTGCAATTGTCAGCGGTGGTTGGGTGGTCGATCGTTGTGCTTGTTGTTGCTGGGTGGTTTCAAACGTCAACGGTAGAACTGGTCCCAGTAACTCGTTATGTCTGCATATGAGGTTTGTTAGTGTACAGATAGGTATTGACAGATTATTATCGGCATCCAATTACTTTGATTGTTGTACTTACACGGCACGTATATGATTCGCCTCTGGTATGTCTGGGTTGAGGTAGTAGCTTGTGGCGGAACTTCCTGAAAGCTGCAGGGTTCCTGCAAAGCGTTTAACTATACATGAACTGACAGCTATTATGACCGGCTGCTCTAACTGCCTAGCAACATCCATTTCGAACTTCACGGCCATTTCGTTCCATAAACTTAAGGTAATGCTGTTGCCACTGATAAGAAAAGAAATCATTTTCAGTTACGTTATTTTACTGTCGTAGTTATTTTTAAATTAAGAATCAGTTTTTACTTAAGGTTCTGGATTTGTATGTTCTTCCGGAGTGTCCTGTTCGTTGTTGAATTTCCAAACTCCTTGATTCTGCTGACGTTACGAATAATACCAATATAGTCTGCACACGTGTCCAGATATCATGTTATTTATGTTTTGTTGCTTTTGTAAAAAAAAAATTTACCTGTCAGAATCGATTCGCGGTTGTCTACCCGTGCGCCAAGCTCATTATACGCGGCGAAGTCAAAGTAATGTTTGGCAAAGCCGTCGTCTGGGATTTGAACTGCCAATGTAAGCTTTCCTGCCAGTTTTCTGTTGTCTTTGACCCGAACCTGTGAATTCTATAGCATGAGTTGACTTCCATACTTGATTCAAATTCTCTGATATCTCGTACTTCCACATTTTCATGTATGGCACTCCCCTGTATTAACAAACGTCATATACATTAGTGTTGTAGTTATGTATATGTTCATGATTTGAAATAGGTTTGTATTACCTCTCGATCAAGTAACATGAAGCATAAACCGGTCGGATTGGGGTCTGGGATGTTTCTTGCAATCCATTTACAATAGACTCTAACCTCTAGAGCTTTACTTGGGTCAGTGGCTATTATGTCAGCAATGTTTACGACGTTGGGATCAGTTAGAGGGAGTTTCCCCTTGTCCTTTGGGTCAGTAGACATTATCTCTTGAAGTGCAGCCGTCTGAGATTCTACTGCCGGCATTTTGCCTTTGTCCTTGGATTGCGGAGATAACTCCTCTGGTACCGGACCTTCCTTCTGAGTTTCTTTTGACATCTAAAATGACTGTAAGTATTCAAGTATTAACCTGCGTGTACTTTTAATAATCAGAAAGCTTCATACACATTCTACAAAAAAGATATCAAAATTGTAACAACTATGTATGTGGATCATGCACGTGGTCATGCGCCTATATCATAATCTGTGACTCTTAATCAACGTATGCGATAGGTGATAATCATGCATATGTGTTCCATATTAGCGGAACAGAGTAGGTTAATAATGACGGAAATAGTATCGCTGTGCAAAGTGTGGTAGTGCTTGTAAATACTCTTTGGATGCCGATATCACATCAGCATATTAATGGGTACTACATTAACAAATACCGGATGGAAAGTTATGGAAAACCTGTTGCGGCATTATTTGCTTGAGGAAATCGGTGTAGACTATGTTTTTTGTGGTGTTAGAAGGTTTTCCAGGTTGGTTTCCTATAACTATTTTTAGACCCCCGGGTGAGGTTGCTCTGGATAACGCCACATATAACTGCCTATGCCCGAATATGGGTTCTGGAAAATATACACCTATTTTTTCCAACGATTGTCCTTGGCTTTTATTAATCGTCATCGCGTAACATAACCTGATAGGAAACTGTTTTCGCTTGAATATAAACGGGATCTTTTCCTCTTTTACAGTTAATACAATTCTTGGAAGAAACACTTTTTCCCCAATTCTTGTACCCGTAATAATTTTCCCCTCAACTACTCTTGTAAGGAGTTGACTAACAATCATACGTGTTCCATTACATAATCCTCCGGTTAGGTTTAAATTTCGTAGGAGCATTATGGGGACGCCTTCTTTAAGTTCAAGTTTATGTGGGGGTATGCCTGGAAACTTCATTGAATTTAAGTACTCCGGTGGGTAAAGTAATTCTGTTGCGCCACCATCATTACCAACTGGTACAGCATCGTCTACGCTTATATAGAACTTGGAGCTTCCTGCAACCCTTTGAAGCACTTGATCATTTATCAAGTCTGCTGTTTCATTTTTCGGGCAGACAATTGCCTTCTGCTGGAACACCATCGATGTCGGTGCTACCATAGATGGGGCATCGTATATAAAGTCAATCAATTGTGACAGCCCTTGTTCATCTGAATGGAAGCAGTACCTCTCCGGTATCTGCAGCCATTTGGTGTTCGGTGCGTCTTCCACGTCATGTTCACCAATGTGGATGTTGCCTATATTCAATAATCATTCTGAAAATTCTTCCGTTTCTTGCTTCTCTGAATCTGTCATACACGGTCTACGTAGTCGCATGTTTTCTGATAACAGAAGAATTTTAAAATGTGGCCATAGGTATGACTGTACTATTGAAGCTGCAATGATGACATCCTTGGAAGCACCTTTCTTAACCGGAAACGTTTGCCTAAAGTCCCCGCCCAATATTATTGGCTTTCCACCAAATAGACAACCAGGGCTGTCCAAAACGTCTCTAAGAGTTCTGTCAACGGCTTTGAAGCACTTCCTTTCATTCATCGGGGCCTCGTCCCATATTATTAATGTTGTCTGTTTAAGTAGTTCACCCAGCTGAGTATTTTTCTTAATCGTGCATACTGACTCATCCGTTAGTTGCAGAGGTATTTTGAACCTTGAGTGCGCAGTTCGGCCTGAAGGTAGTAATAACGATGCTATACCTGACGATGCGACCGCTAATACTATTTTCCCCTGTGCGCGAAGTGTGGTGATAATGGCTTTCCATAGAAATGTTTTCCCAGTCCCCCCGTGGCCATATACGAAGAGTAATTCTTGTTTCTGTGACACGATTGCATGCATAATAATATCAAATACACCACGTTGCATCTGATTTAACTGTGGTGTTAACCGTCTACTCTCTGCATCCATTTCTGCACGATTGTAATTTTTTCTTCCATGACAGCTCGATTATTAAAAATCCCAATCAGGTCCGGTGGTGGGGCAGGAAGGCCGAAATCTTTTAGCGATTTCCTGTGCGTTGCTAACAAAACCTGCAGTTCGTATAAAACCCCGCCTTCTAATTCTGGGTCATTCAAAAATAAACGGTGAATACCCAGAAGTTCCGATAATACTATCGGGATATCGTCTGACATTTGCCTCCAAAACATGTGCCACAAAGCTAGCGGATTTGAGACATCTGTAAACAACAATATCTGCGAAAATAACGATCTGAGCTGTGATGCTGTTGCAGTAGCTGATGATTCTTGTAATGCTATTATCCACTCCTGATCATCTTGCAATAAACCCATAGCCTCACACGCAGCTCTGTTCGTACTATATGTATGCCCATTGAGTGTGCGGATTCCTGTAAATGACCTACAGCCCTTTTGATGACATAGAAACATCCGTTGATAAAACAAATCACCAGCTGCTGGGTGCACGTACGTAAGTCTTCCAATGGCAGGCTTACGCAAATCTTGTCTAGGAGACCAAAGCTTGTCACTTTTAGACCACACAAATTCAGAAGGGAATTCCAAATATGTCAAATGTCTTCCAATCGAAAACGAATCATTAAACGCCAACCATTCCGTTAACGTTGTCTTCTTCGAGCCTGGGTTATTTAGAACCGACTGGATCGTTTGACAGCTTCTGAAAGCAACTGTCTGCATATCTTGTAAGTGCACCGCGAGAATCTGAACTGCTGGATCTCTGCTATGTATATCGAACCCAAGAATCCTCCAACACGCCTCATGAGGACCTATATACCTAGCGTCAAAAAAATTATTTATTTCATCAACGGGCCATTGTGCAGACATATTTGATGTGGAAGCTGCAGATAAACTCTGACCAGGTTCATATGTTTGACGGCTTATCCGAGCAACAATCCGATCCGTGCCTTTAGAAATATACTTAAACAAATATTTAATCAACATCGTCCAACCACAATACTCTACGTTTATATGCGCGTAAAATGCCATACACAAAGCACGGTTATAGGGAACAACGTACGCGTTATCCAACCTGGCTCCACGACGTATCTGATCAATATAAATATCTCTTCTACGGTAATGCACGTACCCCGATTTATCAATGAATGTTGAACCACAATACTCTTTTGGAAAATGCTTCTTACAGCCTGTTCTATTCTGCATACAGGAAGCGTTTGGAAAAGCATCTCCACACGGGCCATGAACCATGAATTCTGATACTACCCTGAACCCTTCAGGGTCATGTTCAGGATCTAGAAATTCTGCGCTAATGTATCTGTCCACCTCTGTCGGCGTCATTGTATTAGCGGGACGGTCAACCCATCGTAGCATGTGACAATGGGGAAGTCCACGTTTCTGAAACTCGACAGTGTATAGCACTGCAAAAAAAATTAAAAGAGAACCGATTAATCTGCGCGGGAGTATACACTGAATAATATTAATTTTATAACTGTCGGTGAATAAAGGTTGGAAATAGACACTTACAGTTAAAAAAACATAATGTAATCGCGGGTATTACCGTGGAAATCTATTATATAAATGTTAGATTATAAAGCATTGTATGTCACCTGCTTTTATTGATCCGAAGAGCCTGCGTTCGCGCACATACTTGATGAGATCATGAATTTTACGTTCAAAAATTCTATCCACCACATCTGGTTTATCGGCAGCAGTAAGGTGAGAGTATGCTTCCATGTAATCTTCTATTTCAGGCTAATGTGTGTTACATGTAAAGGTGACAACGAAAGAAGGGTTCCCATAGACACGACAAATGGCCAACACGTCAAGATAATGACTATACATGTATCTTGGACCGCCGGTGAAAGACAATGGCAAAATAATTCTAGAGCCCACATCAGAGCCATCGATGTCTCCTCTGTTGATTGCGTCATATAGGCCAGCCAAATAATCGCCCCTTATGTCTGCCTAATGAGTACGCACGTAATCCATTCTGTTTTGTTCAATGCTGCAGTACGATGTGACCACATATTGCTGGAATAGTCTACCTGCTCTACTTAAGAGATTATAATAACCCGCCCTATCATGCAGCTGGTATGCATAAAATGCTTTCATCGACATTTTCTTTCCTCTTCGAGTTGAAATGCTTTCGACATTTAAGTATCTAAGACCGGTGTGATACCCATGCTCACCATAAACAAAAAGCAATGGAAACTGAGCGGACATATAGATCGCGTGCAGTTTACTAATGCGTTGCGGTTCGCCAGCGTGCGTCTCAATGACGACGTCAAAATCTGCTTCAGTTTCCAGAGTATCATCAAACACGATAGCACCTATCTCATCCTCCGTTGAACATCGACAGAACCTTTGGCAACACTGTAAAGTTTAACCTTGAAGTCTGGGATCGGATTACATTGCGTACTTATCCTTGCGGTTCTGAACAACTGTATGAGGGCGCTGTGTCCATCTAAAAAACTGATTAACGCTTGCACAATTTCTGGCCGGAGGTTCGTGCAGGAAATCTTATTAAAATGAGCCAACCTGTTACCCACCTCGTTGACCGTGTCATATATGTACAACTGTAAAAATCTAGGATCTTTCCCTGGCTCAGGGCAAAGTCGACCAATTGTGTGATATATCTGGCCAGATATTTTGAAGACGTAAGGGCCCCTCCCGTCATTAACAGACTCGTCGATATTGGCACCGAATGAGGTCATGGCAAACATTTGGTTGTATGCTCTGATATTTTCTAGGAAATGAGTATCCAAATACAGATCATTGATGATGGGCGGATAATCCCGTGATGTAAATAGTTTCACTCTACCTTGTAGACAACAAATATTGTAAAGAGGCCCTGAAGTGCGAGTCGAGTAGCTGAGTTTTTCTTCTTCCCAGAACTTTGCATTACAATAACGGCAGACACATTTGCATCGACCAAATCTCAGATACTCTTTCGGCGGCCCTAACCAAGAATGTAGTAAACTTGTATGAGAAAAAAATCTCATGAAAAGTGGCAGCTAACGATATGGTGAAAAACTCTTCCAAATAATTGACGTCGCAAAAGACTAAGTAACTAATAAGTAATATGTCACTAACCTGTCCCAAAAAAGGGATGACCAATTGAGGTGGCCTGCTGTCGCTCAACAGTTGTTGTTGTATACTGGCGAGTCTGACCACCTACAATACCAAAAGCAGCAAAGGAGTAACTTCTAAAGTGTCCAAATATTTTATCGGAGGCAGCATAAAAATGAAAAAGGAATTACACTGGTCGACGGAAGGTTCTATATTTACAGGTGTATCTCCGCTATCTGCACGTCTGTGTATATTTGCGGCAGACGAATCTATAAGAGGAATGAACGCTGTGTTACCAACGATATTAATATTTGGTATAATTATGCTGCAAAAATTGAAGCGAGCACGTAAACATACCTTGTGATGAGGATGGTGGAACGAAATGCACAGTACTTCGTTGAAAGTCCAAATCGATCATACCTTCAAACGTTCCTGTCAGATTCAAAACAAATCTCTATTAAGAGCCCCCAAAAAGTTCTGCACGGATAATAAAATATTCAATATTATAGTAAGATCACCTGCAATCCCAAAATCTTGCAGCCACGTGCCTGTATCTGATTGACAAACGTTATGGCTCCAATGCCTATTGGATAAACCAACCGCCGTTGTCACGTCTATAACTGCTGACAAATCTTCGGGTGCACCGTATTGGACACTGTTATTGCAAAAATCAAGAAGCAAAGGACCTCGGAGATATCCTGTAATATTCAAAAACATACTCCGTCATACATTATAGAGCAATCTAAAAAAAATTGTGAACGTACAAATAGTGTAAGGAGAGTACCTATGGCGTCAAGCCCTTTTAACCAATCCCCTTGAGTGACACCTAAACCGGTGGACACATTTACAGTAGGCCGAGAAGGCGCAGCCTACATTACCGGATGAGGCACTCACAACTTTCTTCCATAGCGGTGACACCTAAATTGGTGGATACATTTACAGCATGGCCTGAAGGTTCAGCCGAAGGTACTGGAAGAGGCAATCCACAACTTTCTGTCTGAGTAACACCATCGGGTGCTCCAGTGAACCTAACCTGAGTAACTGGAGAGCCAACCAACCCACCAGCCGTTCCATCAAATATGGGAATGAAAGCGTCTACCTCGACCTTTTTTCCTTTTATATGACGCATGTTCTTAATATCCATATCAGCCGATGAATTTCTAAATTCAAACTTCCTTTTTAGTCTAGTATTAATCGATGGCTGTGGGCACTCATTTAGTGTAACATCATCGCCGGCACCCTCTCGTGCATCTAATGTATCACTAATCTCCACATTACCTACATGCATCACATCAGCACTTTCGATAGCAGGTCTGCAACGCTTATTTCTACCAACACTGGATTCTAAAACATCATCAAAAAAACGCTTCTCTCCCACTTCTGGTGCATCTAATACATCACTAACCTCTACATCACCCACACGGCTTACACCACAGGTTTCGGCATTATTTTGCACAACAACGGAGGTATCTGGTGTAAAATCATTACTCGGTATACCTATAACATTAAGTTTCTTGCATGGCCTATTTTTTTTCTTCATATTTTGCAAACTTTAAGGATGCATAAAATTAAGAGACACGTAACAAACATGGACAATAAAGATTCTATTCCGCAACTTTTGGAACCAAATTTTAAAATATTCATGCAAAAAACAGTGTCAGCAAACATATAATAACACAAAAAAAAGAAACCAAAAACGTTTAAACACTATTGAACCGCGAGAAACTCACCTAAGAACTCAAAGCGCTTGCATGCAGATCTACGCAGAGAATAGAATGATCAGATCTAGAATTTCATCTAACGTTGACACTAAAGATAACAGGTGGCATGAAGATAATCAACCGGCACATATGAGTCACGGAATATATCATCAAACCCGATGGTAGGCTCAGAAGTTGAAGCCAGTGTTAGGAAATCCAGAAGCCCAACAACCCAAAAGCCCAATAACCCATTTATTAACAAAAGGTTGTGGTGTGCTTCGCACGTGACGCAGGGAAGTTTTTTTTATTTCCACCGTCGCAGCGGATTAGCATATATATATAATAAATAAAAACTTTTTTGAATGTCATGGACCCTATTACTGACTCATATATGTGTCATAAATGCACGTGTCAGTTGCTAATGCATTTTCTTTCGCAACTCCTTTCTGTGCTTACGTCATGTTCAAGTTAAAAACTTTTCAATATTTTCATAATAGACCTTATAATATTAAGATAATACCAATCACCACCTGCCAATATTTTTTAGCACAACATTTAAAATACGAGTACTCCTTAATATTTTGCTATGTGTAGAAGTTAAAAGTTATGATATGTTTATTGAAACACCACTAACCCAAATATAAACAACTTTACATTTTTTTAAGATTAAAGATGAGTCCATCATCTATGTATACACTATTTATTTGTGTGTAATATATGTAGAGACCATCGTGATGTGGCATACATGTGTTTTCAAAACTAATTCGTTTGAGGGAGATAATGAACATTAATTTACGAGTCCCAGTTTATCTGCCCTATTAGATATGTTCCCTTTTTTTATTACCTACTTAGGACGGTATACATAAGATGAGACAACAACAAATAAATAACCAAGTATTATCGGCGAAACATTTATTTTTTATTTTTTGATTATTTTACCAAGGTAATCACCTTTTAAAAAAAAAACATTTTTCTTTAATTGCACATTCTTTTTAACAATCCCTTTTTTTGACAAAGAGATTATCTTTACTAATTAGGGGGTGGCAATGGGTGCGGTTTGGCTTCGGTTTGAGGTGATGCCGAGCGGCAACACTGTCGCCACTCATTCGGCATCGAACGACATGAACAAGGATCGGTAATCTTTGTCGATGAATCATGAGACTTTGTGAAAGAAATATTATTAATTTTTTAATAAAATATTAGGTGAGTTATGAAATTATGGTTGCCACTAGAAAAGTATAGTGAGGTATGAGATGAGGTGGAATGATATTATTGGTGGGTGATGAGGTATGGTTGAAGTATGGGATCATGATTGTCAGTGCCCTTAGGATGTAAAAGGCCGTGGTGGTTGACAATGTTTCGTAAAAATAAATATTCGACACCACGCACCTTTATTAGAATATCGATAAATACTGAGATAATTTTACATTTTTACTTTTAAATTCATCCACATTTTTTATTTAGGCTGCAAATTTTTTATAATTTGTTAATAAAATATCAACATATGTGATTTGTTTATAATGGAATCCTTCGATTTACAATATCATACTGCATAGTAAAGATCGTATAATTTTGTGGAATGATATCGCTATGTAATTTTATTAGTCTGTGTTATTTAATTGGCATTCTTTTGGATAAAAATTCACTATATTTTGCATTTTATGCTACACCTTTTTTAATAAAGAGAAAAATATTGTTTTGAGTTTTTTAAGATGTATGTAGTATGTACATTATCTAAGAACACACACTTGATTATATATTCATCATTTGATGTTCATAAAGAATTGATATTGTTAGAGCATGTCCATCAATAACGTGGCCACCAGCGTCATTGGCCTTAAACTCGGCGTTAACGGCGTTGGCCAATGAGCCTCCGGCGTTAAACTGGCGTTATCCCTTCCACATTAAAGCCCCAACGGGCGTTGTTGGGCAATAATAAAAAAAAAAAAATCAAATTACCCCCCTCGTGCGTTTTTGTGCAGAGAAGACGAAGATGAGTTTTTTTTTTTTTTTTTTTTTTTTCTTTAGTTTACTGATTTGTTTGTGTGTAAACGAAGAAGGCGAAGGCAAGAAAATGGGTTTGCGTTTGTGTGTGGACCAAATATCAATTTAACTTTTTTTTTTTTTTTTTTTTTTTTTTTTAATCATATAAAAATGTTATTTGTATATTAATTTAATAAATGAAGTGTTTGTTTTAGTTTAGGGGTTCAAATTGAAAATATGAAATATTAAAGTTTAACTTGGGATGTTATTGTTGTGGGTGTTTTTTTAGGATGTTAATGTGAAATATTAAAGCTGATGTGACGCTAACGTGGCAGATGTTAAAGAATAACCTGAGTTATTGATGGAGATGCTCTTAAGTAGTATATATTAATCTTTCGGCTTCAAAAGATGCCATCGTCACAAAAATAAGCAATCTTAAATTGTTAGTTTGTCGGTTGGTTATTTAAATCCTTTTATCAAATGTAACAGTAACAAGCTTTGAACTTATTACATGAAATCGAAAAGGCCTAAAGATGTTGATATACGACAAACGGAATGGTTTTTGGTAGTAATTGTTGTCTGCTCATAAGTTCTTCAAGAAGTATGATAAGGATTTTTTTTCTTACACATGTAATTTCGAGCATATATGTCTGCTCATAAGAATTTCTGATTTAACAAATGAACATTATTTAAAAAAAAATACAAACATGTTAAATGGCGTCATGTTTTAGTTTTAGGCTGTATCTAATCTTCGAATACATTTTCTTTTACCACCCGCGAAATCCGTGGGTCTATAGTCTAGTTGTTTATATTTAAAATTAGTCACTGGGTTTTAAAAGAGTTCGTAAGGTCAGCCAGTCCGTCTATCAAACGGATAAGGGGAAACTACGTGTTTACGAACCTAACCCTTTGATTTCGTTAATTTCGTTTTCTAAAACAATCTCAATCTCAGATAGCAGATATGAAATTCTCAAATTAGAGAATATAATTGTTACTTACACGATCATAGCATCACACAAACACACAACCCACTAAACAAAAAAAGGCCCTTATCAATGTCATTTTTTTTAACAAAAGATGCCAATACCTCGGGCAAAAACTTCAACGTCATTCATTTTGGAACAATAACTATATCTAAAAGCGAAAACATAGGTTATTTTATCAAATACATTAAATCTTTTATTCAAGTTACAAAATGAACATGTTTTTTGGGGGTGAATCAGAGATTTGATTTGTTTGATACTTTGTATTATCAATTAACTCACCCCTAAAACTTATAATATTATTATATATCTTATAGGAAGAGACGTATAGTGCTGCATGACATGTGTCGCGTTAAATGTCAACTTTCATGAGTTGGCAAAAATAGCCCGTGAGGTTTAGGTGTCGTCGCAGTAAGTCGCCCATAAGTTGGCAAAATAGTCACTGGGTTTAAGTGTCACGCAGTAAGTCTTTTATAGATTTGGCAAAAATAATCCCTATCCAAATTCACGTCTAAAAGCAATCCATTGCGCGGGTTTCATCACTCGTTTACACTAATTGTTACAACTTTTGGGAGCCGGGAGCCTCCCGGGACCTTAAGAGTTCCGCCCCTGAACTCGGGTGGGCCTGGAATCCCGGGTGGGCCTGCTAATGCCATATCAGTAACTATTTTTAGAAAGTTAGAATTGGGCCAAACCGGAACCAACTTGTTGAATTTTTTTCTATGTTGATCCCACAGCAGATCTAAAGTGTTCATTGAATAGTAATTTACTCTTGCATAACTTATAAGCATTGTGATTGATTGTGGCCAAGTTAAATAAAGTCTTAAAAGGCGAAAGTGTGATGGTTATGTCCCCAACTAAGAGGTTGTGGGTACAAGTTTCGTCAAAGGCGAAAGTGAGATAGTTGTTGATTTGTGTTGTGTGAGAATGCATAAGTTACAATTGCACGTAATATTTGCCTTTAAAAAAAATCATAAAAAGTAATGAAGACTCATGATCCACCATCTGCACCTTTTTTCTGGTTCAAAGTCAACGTACATGCATACAAGAGAAACAGAAATGTACTTGGAACTCGAAGAATGAAACAATATGTACATATGAACAGGTAGAGCTAAATGTCGTTTACAACAACTATTTCTTTATACAGAATTGCAAAGTTACGTGGGCCTAATTACGTGGCCTAAGATGTACCACTTCTCGTCCAGAAGTTGAAGAAAAGTAAGCAGCAGGGATCAAGTGCTTGTAAAATCAGCTGAGCATGGTAGGATGCCCAGTCTGGAGCATCTTCCTAAACATGTCCATCCCGAACGCTGAATCTGATGAACTAAAAATAAGGCAGCAGCCTGAAGATTAGCTAATGACCAACTTTAAACTCTTAAAACCATCCAAAAATTGTGATATGCAGAATGCATGACAGTCAATAAAATTGGTCAAATTATGAGACAGTAGTAATCTATACAACAAGAAAAGAATAAAACATAAAAAAATTGATCTCACCTTGAGATAGTAATTTCATAGGGAAATGAGACTCCCTCGACATTTGGTATCTGAGGGATGTGATCTTTCTTTTCATTTACAAATTTGATTATCTGAAATAAAACTTCATGCAAAGCAGACTCGAGTGATGCCCTTCGAGCACTTCTCTCCTCGGATGCACTTTCTGTACATAGTAAAACAATTGGAGAGTTTAAATAAAACATGTGTTACAAACATACAATTTAGTTTGGTACTTAAATACAACAAGTGATGCAGGTAATAGCCAATAACTTAATAACTATACCTCCAGGGTCTACAACCAATTTAGAGTAATGTGTTTTGCCAGAATGTGGTTTGGGGTGTTGGGCAACATTCAAATTTATGTACCACTGCTCCCAGTATAAGTGTTCAACTTTGTGCGTAAACCAAGTTGCTTGTTTGTTCTTTACTTCGAAGAAAGATAAGCATATCTGCATCAATGACAAATACATCAGAGTCATGGCCTCATTAAGAGAAGTGATTGATGACAAGTAGCAATGAGATAAATTCTGAACATGGGTAAAAAAGTAAAAAACAGGAGCTAAAATGCTCAATTAATCATAATAGGAAGTCACTTGCAAGGACAATAAATGTTTAGGTAAAAAACAAAAAAAATCATAATCAAATTTTGAGTACTTAAAAGAGATAATAAGCACACATGAGGGTTTCATTTAAATCCGGTAACATTTAGTTGCCAAAACGAGAATCATTGAATTGTTTTTTAACAAGCAAAAGGGAAAAACTCCATTTTTCACCATAAGCACCAATCTGATCAGCATTGCTTTAAAATTGAAACCCCTAAAGGCATGTTAAGATCTTATAGTCTCTCAATATTGCATTAAAATTGTTAAAAGAGTGGCATTTAATATGTAAATGACCATATTTGTGACTTTATAAGTATAGCATCTGTATTAGAAACTCATTAGCCAGAAGGCCTCTTGAAAGGGTGGCTCATAGTAAAATGGTACTGACTAAGTGACTAGAACCAATTTACAATGATTTTTGAACTTGTGATCACTCAATAAGGTAATATGGAAACTAGCGGGTGAAAATTCTTACCTGATTTTTCTTGTTTGGGTGCTTCTCTACCTTATCAATGAACTGATCAATCTTCTCATCCACTTTCTTCTCAAGCTCTGCATCACCACATTGCACCTGCAAATAAAAGCATCCAACATTAAGTAATAAGGATACTAGAATGCATATTATACCCTGTGCTAGTAAATACATTTATGAATGAAGTTACAAACAAACATTAAATTCACATAATATGCAGCGGGAGAGGCTGCCAAGTAATAAATTTTAATTCAGTGAAGAAAAAGCAACAGTTGGACCAAGAGGCTTTTATGATGTCAAACTAAACAAAAGCTTGTCCAAAAATATGCAAACAATGTTTTCTTTAGAAAAAAAAAAAAAAAAGTCTTTGATGCTAACACATGTCACTCAAAAATGATTTTTGACCTTTGAACATATTCTAGCAACAGACAGACTGACAGTATCAGAATGTTACCACATACATACAATCATCAATTAGTTTAGCAATTGACATGACACATTCTGAAACAAATAAGTTCGATTATAACTTGGTTGGTTCATCCTTGAACGGAAAATAGTGGGAACATCTCACAACATTAGTGGTATAACACAATTAACAGATCTACATATGCACAATATCTCCATCTAAATGGTCATACTTTTAAAATAAAATTAGGTGCATCATATAATGGCATAGATATTACTTACATATGTAATTTCAAAAAGTTCCAAATCAACGTCTTTGGGCCGCACCAGACCTAAAGCTCTGTGAAAGAAAATTGTGTGCAGGATGCCTGCAAACAATTTATAATTTTTTTTATTGCGTGTAATGTGAATGTCATTTGCCAACTAGAGAGACGTAGCGTAGAACTATAACACTTAAATGGATACAAAAAGCATTCAATTAGAATAACACAGAACAAGACAAATTTCTGTCAATGAAAAACCATGAATACAAATGCTGTTATATAATCATAAGAAAAACGCGAACATAAAACAGACAATTAATTAACAATCATCCAAACATAATCATTAACACAGATGTTTGTCTACCACTAGATAACGAACCAAAACACACGCACACAAATAAAGCACTAATGCATCACATAGTAAATAAACATAAGCAGTTCACTACATTCTAAGCAACCTAAACAACAAGATAGCAGTTTCAGTGTGCAATCTTCAAATCCTAAATCGACAAGCGGATCAAGGTAACTACACGTACTTAACCACCCAGCCACTCAGGGGTGGCCAAGTCAATAAAAGCTTGTAACTAAACGGGTAAACAGGTGATGTTTTCCCAATTCAGGTAACCCGGGGAGGGCGAGTCTTTGACTTAAATTTACGCAGCCTAACCGAGGTACAATGTGACCGTTCCAACCCTTTCCTACGGCAACCCCCAATATGTGTATCTAATGCACCTTAGTAAAAGCTTGTAACACTAAAATGCGAAAGGTCTCAATATCGAATCCACAACCCTAAATTGTCGCCACCAACCTCTAAAGGGAACCGTTTTACCCGGGTTAAGTCAGTGTGGCGCCCGTCGATTAATCAACCAAAACAATCAAAATCATCCAACTTAGAAACCTAGAAATACATGGTCATCTAACAACTTTAACCCTAACAGAGTTTAAAAACAAAACACAAAACTAATACTCATAATATAGATCTAAATATAATCCACGTAAGCAGCTTACATCGAAGAACTTCACGTATTTCGAAATACTCCACATCCTGAAAAAACATAAAAACCAAATTATTAAAAAAGTAAAAATATATATATATAAATAAATGATGGTTAAAAAATAAAGTACCAGTTCTTTGAGTTGACAAACTTCACAGTTCATAGTATTGATTCGATGATGATTTGTTAAGGTGGATGGGTGGGTTTGTTTGATGTTGGAGAACAGGGTGGGTTTGTTGACTGTTTAATGTAAAAGGTTTACGGATTACACGTTGTTGTTCGTTGTTTGTTGTATTTGGATTTCGATCCGTTCGGTTCAAGTAACTTTTCTTACTTTTGTTTTTGTTTCGGATAATACTCCTTTTTAAGTATTTCTTGCTTATCAAATACGAGTACTAATAGCTTTTAATTATAGGAACTACGTAGTACGGAGTAACAACATTTGTTTAAAATTTAAAATTTAAAAGTTTAAAAAAATACACTAAGTAATATTGTTGGATTAAAATACTTTTATATTTCGTTCAAAAAAAAAAAAAAAAAACTTTTATTTAAACATTTATATATTTAAATATTTCCGATTTAATCCATAAATTTTCAACACATACAAATTGGCGCGTCTCTATAAAGCGGCGGTCGTGATCTCATCTTCGTTACGCTTCATCATTTACCAATAATATAATTTCACCTCAGTCTCTTTCATGTCTCATCATACTTTCTTAGTTGTAACCATGATTTCATGTCTCACCTAATTAATTTTTTATTTTTTATATTCATAATTATATTAAACAATTTAATAAAAACATAATATTTCATTAATAATTTAAAAATTACATAATACTTAAAAAAGGAAATCACTAATTATCGAGAATACATATCTAAAATTGTAACTCCATCCATATTTATAAGCAGTCGCGTTTTTTGGCGAGTGAACTATAGCGTTTTCGGATCGGTTATGTGATCGTGCGGTTGGTTATAGAACTTCATCGCCCGAAACAGAGCCTTTTCTTCAACACTACAGAGTTGTGCCGCGATCAACTTTTCGGCCAATTCATCCTTTGCAAGTTTTTTCTCCACCACCGTCTCCAATGGTTGTGTTTTCCTTGCCGTGTAGGTGTCGAAGCTTGCAACAACACTTTCCTTTGTCGACGACTCGCTATTGGTCTTCTTGCCTTTTCTTTTCTGTGTAGGAGTTGTGTCGTCATTCAGATCCGGAATAACATTCTCAACATTGTCATTGCTTCCCGTCTCGTAGTAGCTACATTCCGACGACTTTCTTTGTTTGTCGGAATTAGGCGAAGATGCTTGACCCACACATGGTTGTTCCAACCATTTGTCTTCTAGCCTAACAACTTCTCATGCTTTAATATGACTAAAAGACTTGCCCTTTGTTTTCTTATCATAATCGGCCAAGGCATTTTTATAAAAAATTATATGCTTGTTTTCTTATCAAACATTTAAATACTTAATTATAATTTAAACAATTAACTTTTTTTTACTATCATTTACTGCAGACAAATATATACATAAAGGAAAATTACACACACAAATTAATACTACTAAACACCGTCACCATCGTCAAGTGTCTCTAAAACTTTCTATCTCATAGTTTCAGTGTTTTAACTTCATAAATCATAATATGAAGTATTAGTTTTGTAATTCATCCGTCTTAAAATAAGTGTTTATTTTTAATTTCTAAGAAATATTATTATCTACATTATCATATATGACTACAACAAATTTGTCAAGTCTATACATCTTTTTTTTCGTACTTTATGAAATGTGAATTTTTTTAAAAAATATATCCACACTTAAGAGAGTGAATAATTGTTTCAAAATCGTAACACTTAAAAAGTATGAAAATTTTCAATCTCACACTTAAAAGTGCGAAAAAATTATTTCAAAATCAAAATTATCACACTTAAAAGTGTGTGAAGAATTATCAAAATCAAAATCATCACACTCAAAAGTGTGAAGAGTTGCTTTAAAACTCTCACACTTAAAAAAAAAATGTGAAAAATATTCATAAAGCTTTACAAATAAAAGTGTGAAAACATTTTATACACCCAATTGGTTCACACACATAAGCTATGTTTGTCACATGAGATAATTGAAAGATTATGCTTATTTTTTAAAAAAGTAAGTTAACTAAAAAATAATCTTTGTTTGGCAGACATAACTTGTAAGAGATTATTAAAAAATAATAATCTTTCATAATCTCTGAAGATAAAAGGTTACTTCATTTAACTTATAAAAATAAACTTTTTTAGCAACAGCACCAGCACCAGCATCAGCAACAACACCAGCACCAGCACAATCTATTTTTTGTCAAACATACCCATAATTAGGGGTGGCAATTCGAGTCAGGTTCGGGTTGGCGGGTTCGGGTTGTCAGGTTGGCGGGTCAAAAAATCTCAACCCAAACCTGACCCATTTAAATCATCGGGTCAGCTATGTCAACCGTTTTGACACAACCTGAACCTAACCAATTTAACCTGTATATATACTTGGGTTGGCGGGTTAAATATGTAAAACCCTAAAATCTCAATCGCGTGAAATGACATTTTTGCCCTCAAACTTAAAATTTTACAAACTCGGGAAACACGTCATCATCGTTTAACAAGTTATATCATTAATAATATATACACATTATGAAAGTAATTAACTTATGATATCAATTAAAAGAACATGAATAATTAAACTATAAGTAACAATTAAACATACCAAAGTGTACACATTTAACTTGGACTACAAAAGACTAGATACATGATAAAGAGATAAGTTTGGAAAGTCATAAAACTTGGTCTTCCCCCCCCTAAGTGGCCGGCCCCTATGAGGCTCCCTCATTTAATCACAATCAATTTTAATAAATCCCATTTATCTCTTACTCTTCATTTCAAAAATACCAAGAAACCCTAAAGTATCTCTCTCTCTAAACAAGTGGCGGCAATCATTTTATTTCATCATTCCCATCTGAAATTCATACAAACAAAGGTTCCTAGGAGGCTTGTGATCGTGTGTGATCGATTGGTGGACGTGGGGATTGTGTTTGGTTCAAAAATAAGCTAGGTCGTGGGTGGTGTTTGTAGCCGTGGGTTTATATAAAGCCAAGGAGGCTTGGTTTTGACCGTGTTGCTTGGATTCTTGTTTCTTGGTTACGTACAAGCTACTAGGGTAACGTATCATCATCTCTCGTATCTTCCTTTTTGTTGTCTTGTCCAACTCGTGGCTATGGAAAGGTTTTCTAGGGCTTGTATTCGATTTATAAAACACATATAATCATGAGAACTTTTGTCACATAAAATGATAACACATGAATACATAAAACCTTGATTATTAACCTATGTAAATCGTATGATATATGGTATGAAACATGAATACGAAACTGATTTTGTTACTCTTTATGTCGAGACATATGTATGGATTTGGAATGGGTTTAAATGGTTTAATGAGCTTACGAAAATATGTTTATACGTATGTGATTAATGGATTCAATAACAAATGATTACGGACTTGTTTTGATGTGAATAAGGGGCGTACATATATTTATTTGGAAGGGAGTCTCGACCTAAAATGATATCACATAGGAGTATTATAATCTTGTAATAACCGAGCTAAAATGGTTTAGAACGGATACGTAATCATAATCTAAAACTAGGGTTTTGTAATTATATGATTTAATAAAGTTAAGGGGTTATTTTGTAAATTATGAAACTTGATGAATTAACTTGTTAATATAGTAACTAAATGGATTTAATGAGTAAAATGAGTAAACTTGCTATATTTACACTTTTAACCCTATACTTTACATTATTGACATTTTAAACCCTAAACTTTTGTAACTTGTCGTAAATGTTCCTTAAATCATAATAACACTCATTTTCATTATTTAACTATAGATAAGTGACTAAAGTTACTAAACATGGAAACCTGCTAATTATGGAAACTTACTAAATATGGAAACCTGCTAAATATGGAAACCTACTAATTATGGAAAGTTGCTAAATATGGAAACCTGCCTAAAATAGAAAGCTGCCTAAAATAGAAAGTTACCTAAAATAGAAAGTACTTAAAATGGGAAGATTACTAAAAATGGAAAGCCGTCTTAAACGAGTAATCTGATTCTTATAGAACGTTATTTAATTCATATAGGTTCCGGGCGACGGGATTGATCTCTTTCTTGATTTTACTTTCATTGTGATTTGCTCCGAATAAGGTACAGATATTCTATCCCTTTTCAGTAGGGGTTTCTCATGATTCGTTACATCTTTCGATATTGGTTTTGAACTGTTATCCTTTGCTCTGAGCCTTCTTACTAGGGCTTCCCTATAACTCTGCTATGCTCCCTTTGATTGAATCTCTTATGTGAACTGTTTAATGTGAACCACCGATATGAACCTTCGATTATGAACCTTTGATATGCACTTTGATTATGAACTTTTGATACGGACTTTGATATGAACCTTTGATATGAATCCTTTTGATATGACCTTGCCTTGACACGCCGGTTTGAGACCCGAGCTATCACTAGGCATGGGGTTCCATGTCCGTGTCATTGATGCACCAATGGCATGACTCTAGTGTGTACGAGTGATGTTACACACCGTCCCTTCTCATTATCGATTATGAGCTCGATATATTGTATGGCCACTATCTCGTGCGGGCGTATGGATGCATCCTAGATTTGTTCATTATCGATATGTTATGATCCGTCGGTGAATGATGTCGTGTGCAATACGTGTCTTCAGATCTGGGAGCTAGCTACTCCATTAGTTCTTGAGGTCTCCCTCCTATTGGTTTGGTATTCGAGTCACCTCCGAATACAATGGCTACTATTTGATACTAATGGCGACTATTGCCACTATTGATATTGATTTGTTTTGTTGGCTCGGGATGGATTCGGCGGACCTTACACTATTCATATACCCATATTGTACCTTCAGATTACCCAACGCACTATATTACGTATTGATTGCCCGTTACCACTGCCTTTATGTGACTTATTCTTCTACCATTCCATTCGCGTACGGTTATTATATGATTATTGAATTTGATTGTGCTATTTGCATGTCTTATGTGACAATTGTTTGCCCTGCTACTATATGATTAATATGTGATTGTTCGATTCATCTATTGACATGCTAATAAGCGACAAACAGTTTACCATCTTGTTATGTGACTCTTTGATTCGTCTTGTCCATGTTAGTGTATAAATGATTGTTTTGATGACTTATTATGTAAACTCGCTTTGTTTAACCTCGTGGTCTATGAATATCTCATTAGTATTTTTCCGCTTATTGTTGATCCGCCACGTTTATATTCTGTTATGATATTGTATGTAATTAATCGTGGGTTACTAGACTTGTGTGATTGCCAAGCTCTCTTTCTAATTACTTGCTTCCGCTATTTTTAGATTTGTTTGGCTTATGTGTTGTCGATTTCGATTTCTTGTATGCTGTTGTATGTGCTTATTTATATGTCATTTCGCATTGCTTTGCTTCGATTACATTTGTTAATTTTTCTTTACGGATATCTCGTATAATTGTGTTCTGCAGATCCTCATTGACTCATTGTTTCCTTTCCGTTGCAACCTTGCTCTTGTTCCTTTGTTTCATTTCGTATTTACGCTTTTGTTTAGCTTTCGTTTTGTTATATTTGTTCACTTGGGCTTTTAAGCTCACCGCATTTCTTTTCTGCGGCGGTGTTAGGTTGAAGATGGGCTTGATGGGTGAGAGTTGGATTATTTGAGTGGGCCAACCCTAGATACCTTATTTTTGGATTCATTTTGTTGGGCTATTGTTTGAGATTACATTTTATTGTAGACATATTGGATTTGGTATTTTTCCTTGTAAGTCATTCGTCTATATGACTTGGTATTTTATTCTTTAAGGCTTTCGCTTTTAAAATTTTATTTGTATGTTCGATATGACACGAGATGTGACACTTCTACCCTTGTCGGGTTGGGGTGTTACAATTATGGTATCGAGCCAGTTTTCGTCTTGTTGACCTTAGGATTGACTGTGAGGATTGGGTAGACATTAGGCTTAATGCATTCGATATATTCCGATTCCTTTTGATTGTCGTTCAGTTTTGACTTCGATAATCTTTTGTCTTCACTAATTTGGCCTTCTTCTCTTCGCATATGAGTTTGTTTATTTTGTCTTCGCACATCCGTTTGTCGATCGTTAGATGGAGACTACCCCGTAGAGCCGAAGATTGATGGTACCTACCCCGTATTGCCGCAATGCAGTTCTTGTCTTTGGAGAGGTTCGTGAAGCGAAACGCTTTTGACCGCCGTCTTCTTTGGAGACATCGAGATCTTCTTTGGAGGAAGTCGGACGGATCAACCAATGATGCAAGACGGAGACAAGATTCAACCGTGGTTGCGAGATTCATCTACTTCATATGATTGAGCGACACGTGTTACTTGATTTGTTTGTCATGCGTTTGTGGCGATTCGATATTTTGCTATGTGATTTTGATCGGCATTGCTCTTCTTTGATTTGTTTAGAACTCGGTTTGAATTGTGAAGCGCTATCTTTTGGCATTTTGGTAATATCTCGGCTTTTCCTTTGAATCTTGATAATGAGTCCCGAGGAACCGTTTCTACGAAGTTGGTGGCCTTCTCTCCTTTGTGGTATGGTAAGTTGTTTGATGTGGTATATGTTGTATGTATGTGATCGGCTGCTTTGGTATGTTACTTGTTATCTGTATGTGATGTGTTTTGTGTGATATTGGCTATGTGGTTTGTCATGACCGGGATGAATATGGTGACAATAAGGGCTTGTTATGTGATGCAAGTATTATGACGCTTTGATCAACGTGATAATACCGAGATCATATAATTTGAACTTATTGGAATCATACGACGTTTTGGGAAATGCAGGGTTGGTGCGTGAATGGACTAAGACTTATAACCGTTATTTGTCACTCCTCATGTTCGTTCGAATTGCCTCTTTGTGGGATTCTCACCGATATCTCATTACGTGTAAGATTTATGCGCTTTGAAGCGTCACGATTATGATCTGTATGAATCTATGGATTGCTACGTGCGCCTTAAGCCGATCGTCCATTGTACCTCTGCGATTTCAATTTCGAGGACGAAAATTTTCTTTTAGAGGAAGAGTTGTAAAACCCTAAAATCTCAATCGCGTGAAATGACATTTTTGCCCTCAAACTTAAAATTTTACAAACTCGGGAAACACATCATCATCGTTTAACAAGTTATATCATTAATAATATATACACATTATGAAAGTAATTAACTTATGATATCAATTAAAAGAACATGAATAATTAAACTATAAGTAACAATTAAACATACCAAAGTGTACACATTTAACTTGGACTACAAAAGAGACTAGATACATGATAAAGAGATAAGTTTGGAAAGTCATAAAACTTGGTCTTTCCCCCCCTAAGTGGCCGGCCCCTATGAGGCTCCCTCATTTAATCACAATCAATTTTAATAAATCCCATTTATCTCTTACTCTTTATTTCAAAAATACCAAGAAACCCTAAAGTATCTCTCTCTCTAAACTAGTGGCGGCAATCATTTTATTTCATCATTCCCATCCGAAATTCATACAAACAAAGGTTCCTAGGAGGCTTGTGATCGTGTGTGATCGATTGGTGGACGTGGGGATTGTGTTTGGTTCGAAAATAAGCTAGGTCGTGGGTGGTGTTTGTAGCCGTGGGTTTATATAAAGCCAAGGAGGCTTGGTTTTGACCGTGTTGCTTGGATTCTTGTTTCTTGGTTACGTACACCCTACTAGGGTAACGTATCATCATCTCTCGTATCTTCCTTTTTGTTGTCTTGTCCAACTCGTGGCTATGGAAAGGTTTTCTAGGGCTTGTATTCGATTTATAAAACACATATAATCATGAGAACTTTTGTCACATAAAATGATAACACATGAATACATAAAACCTTGATTATTAACCTATGTAAATCGTATGATATATGGTATGAAACATGAATCTGAACCGATTTTGTTACTCTTTATGTCGAGACATATGTATGGATTTGGAATGGGTTTAAATGGTTTAATGAGCTTACGAAAATATGTTTATCGTATGTGATTAATGGATTCAATAACAAATGATTACGGACTTGTTTTGATGTGAATAAGGCGTATATATATTTATTTGGAAGGAGTCTCGACCTAAAATGATATCACATAGGAGTATTATAATCTTGTAATAACCGAGCTAAAATGGTTTAGAACGGATACGTAATCATAATCTAAAACTAGGGTTTTGTAATTATATGATTTAATAAAGTTAAGGGTTATTTTGTAAATTATGAAACTTGATGAATTAACTTGTTAATATAGTAACTAAATGGATTTAATGAGTAAAATGAGTAAACTTGCTATATTTACACTTTTAACCCTATACTTTACATTATTGACATTTTAAACCCTAAACTTTTGTAACTTGTCGTAAATGTTCCTTAAATCATAATAACACTCATTTTCATTATTTAACTATAGATAAGTGACTAAAGTTACTAAACATGGAAACCTCGCTAATTATGGAAACTTACTAAATATGGAAACACGCTAAATATGGAAACACGCTAATTATGGAAAGTTGCTAAATATGAAACACACTTAAAATAGAAAGCGCCTAAAATAGAAAGTTACCTAAAATAGAAAGTACTTAAAATGGGAAGATTACTAAAAATGGAAAGCCGTCTTAAACGAGTAATCTGATTCTTATAGAACGTTATTTAATTCATATAGGTTCCGGGCGACGGGATTGATCTCTTTCTTGATTTTACTTTCATTGTGATTTGCTCCGAATAAGGTACAGATATTCTATCCCTTTTCAGTAGGGGTTTCTCATGATTCGTTACATCTTTCGATATTGGTTTTGAGCTGTTATCCTTTGCTCGAGCCTTCTTACTAGGGCTTCCTATAACTCGCTATGCTCCTTTGATTGAATCTCCTATGTGAGCTGTTTAATGTGAACCACCGATATGAACCTTCCGATTATGAACCTTTGATATGCACTTTGATTATGAACTTTTGATACGAACTTTGATATGAACCTTTGATATGAATCCTTTTGATATGACCTTGCCTTGACACATCGAGTTTGAGACCCGAGCTATCACTAGGCATGGGGTTCCATGTCCGTGTCATTGATGCACCAATGGCATGACTCTAGTGTGTACGAGTGATGTTACACACCGTCCCTTTCATTGTCGATTATGAGCTCGATATATTGTATGGCCACTATCTCATGCGGGCGTATGGATGCATCCTAGATTTGTTACGTTATCGATATGTTATGATCATGCGGTGAATGATGTCGTGTGCAATACGTGTCTTCACGATCTGGGAGCTAGCTACTCCATTGGTTCTTGAGGTCTCCCTCTATTGGTTTGGTATTCCGAGGTCACCCCTCCGAATACAATGGCTACTATTTGATACTAATGGCGACTATTGCCACTATTGATATTGATTTGTTTTGTTGGCTCGGGATGGATTTCTGACAGACCTTACACTATTCATATACCCATATTGTACCTTCTGTATTACCCAACGCACTATATTCTGTATTGACTGCCCGTTACCCTGTACCCTTATGTGACTTATTCTTCTACCATTCCATTCACGTACCTGGTTATTATATGATTATTGAATTTGATTGTGCTATTTGCATGTCTTATGTGACAATTGTTTGCCCTGCTACTATATGATTAATATGTGATTGTCTGATTCATCTATTGACATGCTAATAACTGACAAACGGTTTACCATACTGTTATGTGACTCTTTGATTCGTCTTGTCCATGTTAGTGTATAAATGATTGTTTTGACGGCTTATTATGTAAACTCTGTTTTGTTTAACCTCGTGGTCTATGAATATCTGTTAGTATTTTTCCGCTTATTGTTGATCTGCCACGTTTATATTCCTGTTATGATATTGTATGTAATTAACTGTGGGTTACTAGACTTGTGTGATTGCCAAGCTCTCTTTCTAATTACTTGCTTCCGCTATTTTTTAGATTTCTGTTTGGCTTATGTGTTGTCTGATTTCCTGATTTCTTGTATGCCTGTTGTATGTGCTTATTTATATGTCATTTCTGCATTGCTTTGCTTAGATTACATTTGTTAATTGTTCTTTACGGATATCTGTATAATTGTGTTCTGCAGGATCCTCATTGACTCATTGTTTCCTTTCCATTGCAACCTTGCTCTTGTTCCTTTGTTTCATTTCGTATTTCTGCTTTTGTTTAGCTTTCGTTTTGTTATATTTGTTCACTGGGCTTTTTAAGCTCAGCCGCATTTCTTTTCCTGCGGCAGGTGTTAGGTTGAAGATGGGCTTGATGGGCTGAGAGTTGGATTATTTGAGTGGGCCAACCCTAGATACCTTATTTTTTTGGATTCATTTTGTTGGGCTATTGTTTGGAGATTACATTTTATTGTAGACATATTGGATTTGGTATTTTTCCTTGTAAGTCATTCGTCTATATGACTTGGTATTTTATTCTTTAAGGCTTTCGCTTTTAAAATTTTATTTGTATGTTACGATATGACACGAGATGTGACACTTCTACCCTTGTCGGGTTGGGGTGTTACAATTATGGTATCGAGCCAGTTTCGTCTTGTTGACCTTAGGATTGACTGTGAGGATTGGGTAGACATTAGGCTTCCGTCATTCGATATATTCGATTCCTTTTGATTGTCGTTCGGTTTGACTTGATAATCTTTTGTCTTCACTAATTTGGCCTTCTTCTTTGCATATGAGTTTGTTTATTTTGTCTTCGCACATCCGTTTGTCGATCGTTAGATGGAACTACCCGTAGAGTCAAGATTGATGGTACCTACCCGTATTGCCGCAGTTCTTGTCTTTGGAGAGGTTCGTGAGCGAAGCCGCACCGTTGCCGTCTTCTTGGAGACATCGGGATCTTCTTGGAGGAAGCTAGACGGATCAACCAATGATGCAAGACGGAGACAAGATTCAGCGGTGGTTGCGAGATTCATCTACTTCATATGATTGAGCGCGACTGTGTTACTTGATTTGTTTGTCATGCGTTTGTGGCGATTCGATATTTTGCTATGTGATTTTGATCGGCATTGCTCTTCTTTGATTTGTTTAGAACTCGGTTTGAATCGTGAAGCGCTATCTTTTGGCATTTTGGTAATATCTCGACTTTTCCTTTGAATCTTGATGTGAGTCCCGAGGAACCGTTTCACATAAGTTGGTGGCCTTCTCCTTTGTGGTATGGTAAGTTGTTTGATGTGGTATATGTTGTATGTATGTGATCCGCTGCTTTGGTATGTTACTTGTTATCTGTATGTGATGTGTTTTGTGTGATATTGGCTATGTGGTTTGTCATGACCCGGACGAATATGGTGACAATAAGGGCTTGTTATGTGATGCAAGTATTATGGCCTTTGATCAACGTGATAATACCGAGATCATATAATTTGAACTTATTGGAATCATCTGACGTTTGGGAAATGCACAGGGTTGGTGCGTGAATGGACTAAGACTTATAACTGTTATTTGTCACTCCTCATGTTCGTTCGAATTACATACCTCTTTGTGGGATTCTCACCGATATCTCATTACGTGTAAGATTTATGCGCTTTAGGCCGATCGATTATGATCTGTATGAATCTATGGATTGCTACGTCTGCCTTAAGCCGATACGTCACTGTGTACCCTGCGATTTCAATTTTCGAGGACGAAAATTTTCTTTTAGAGGGGAAGAGTTGTAAAACCCTAAAATCTCAATCGCGTGAAATGACATTTTTGCCCTCAAACTTAAAATTTTACAAACTCGGGAAACACATCATCATCGTTTAACAAGTTATATCATTAATAATATATACACATTATGAAAGTAATTAACTTATGATATCAATTAAAATAACATGAATAATTAAACTATAAGTAACAATTAAACATACCAAAGTGTACACATTTAACTTGGACTACAAAAGAGACTAGATACATGATAAAGAGATAAGTTTGGAAAGTCATAAAACTTGGTCTTTCCCCCCCTAAGTGGCCGGCCCCTATGAGGCTCCCTCATTTAATCACAATCAATTTTAATAAATCCCATTTATCTCTTACTCTTTATTTCAAAAATACCAAGAAACCCTAAAGTATCTCTCTCTCTAAACTAGTGGCGGCAATCATTTTATTTCATCATTCCCATCCGAAATTCATACAAACAAAGGTTCCTAGGAGGCTTGTGATCGTGTGTGATCGATTGGTGGACGTGGGGATTGTGTTTGGTTCGAAAATAAGCTAGGTCGTGGGTGGTGTTTGTAGCCGTGGGTTTATATAAAGCCAAGGAGGCTTGGTTTTGACCGTGTTGCTTGGATTCTTGTTTCTTGGTTACGTCTGCGCTACTAGGGTAACGATATCATCATCTCGTATCTTCCTTTTTGTTGTCTTGTCCAATTCGTGGCTATGGAAAGGTTTTTCTAGGGCTTGTATTCGATTTATAAAACACATATAATCATGAGAACTTTTGTCACATAAAATGATAACACATGAATACATAAAACCTTGATTATTAACCTATGAAAATCGTATGATATATGGTATGAAACATGAATACGAAACTGATTTTGTTACTCTTTATGTCGAGACATATGTATGGATTTGGAATGGGTTTAAATGGTTTAATGAGCTTACGAAAATATGTTTATACGTATGTGATTAATGGATTCAATAAAAAATGATTACGGACTTGTTTTGATGTGAATAAGGGGCGTACATATATTTATTTGGAAGGAGTCTCGACCTAAAATGATATCACATAGGAGTATTATAATCTTGTAATAACCGAGCTAAAATGGTTTAGAACGGATACGTAATCATAATCTAAAACTAGGGTTTTGTAATTATATGATTTAATAAAGTTAAGGGGTTATTTTGTAAATTATGAAACTTGATGAATTAACTTGTTAATATAGTAACTAAATGGATTTAATGAGTAAAATGAGTAAACTTGCTATATTTACACTTTTAACCCTATACTTTACATTATTGACATTTTAAACCCTAAACTTTTGTAACTTGTCGTAAATGTTCCTTAAATCATAATAACACTCATTTTCATTATTTAACTATAGATAAGTGACTAAAGTTACTAAACATGGAAACACGCTAATTATGAAACTTACTAAATATGGAAACACTAAATATGGAAACACACTAATTATGGAAAGTTGCTAAATATGAAACACACCTAAAATAGAAAGGCGCCTAAAATAGAAAGTTACCTAAAATAGAAAGTACTTAAAATGGGAAGATTACTAAAATGGAAAGCCGTCTTAAGCGAGTAATCGATTCTTATAGAACGTTATTTAATTCATATAGGTTCGGGCGGAGGATTGATCTCTTTCTTGATTTTACTTTCATTGTGATTTGCTCGAGATAAGGTGAGATATTCTATCCCTTTTGTTAGGGGTTTCTCATGATTCGTTACATCTTCGATATTGGTTTTGAGCTGTTATCCTTTGCTCGAGCCTTCTTACTAGGGCTTCCTATAACTCTGCTATGCTCCTTTGATTGAATCTCCTATGTGAACTGTTTAATGTGAACCATTGATATGAACCTTCGATTATGAACCTTTGATATGCACTTTGATTATGAACTTTTGATACGGACTTTGATATGAACCTTTGATATGAATCCTTTTGATATGACCTTGCCTTGACACATCGGTTTGAGACCCGAGCTATCACTAGGCATGGGGTTCCATGTCCGTGTCATTGATGCACCAATGGCATGACTACTGGTGTGTCTGGTGATGTTACACACGTCCCTTTCATTATCGATTATGAGCTCGATATATTGTATGGCCACTATCATGCAGGGGCGTATGGATGCATCCTAGATTTGTTACATTATCGATATGTTATGATCATGCGGTGAATGATGTCGTGTGCAATCACGTGTCTTCACGATCACGGGAGCTAGCTACTCCATTGGTTCTTGAGGTCTCCCTCTATTGGTTTGGTATTAAGTCACCTCCGAATACAATGGCTACTATTTGATACTAATGGCGACTATTGCCACTATTGATATTGATTTGTTTTGTTGGCTCGGGATGGATTTCGGCGGACCTTACACTATTCATATACCCATATTGTACCTACATATTACCCAGCGCACTATATTACGTATTATTTGCCGTTACCACTGTGCCACTTATGTGACTTATTCTTCTACCATTCCATTCACGTACACGGTTATTATATGATTATTGAATTTGATTGTGCTATTTGCATGTCTTATGTGACAATTGTTTGCCTGCTACTATATGATTAATATGTGATTATACGATTCATCTATTGACATGCTAATAAGCGACAAACAGTTTACCATCTTGTTATGTGACTCTTTGATTCGTCTTGTCCATGTTAGTGTATAAATGATTGTTTTAATGACTTATTATGTAAACTCTGTTTTGTTTAACCTCGTGGTCTATGAATATCTGTTAGTATTTTCCGCTTATTGTTGATCCGCCACGTTTATATTCTGTTATGATATTGTATGTAATTAACGTGGGTTACTAGACTTGTGTGATTGCCAAGCTCTCTTTCTAATTACTTGCTTAGCTATTTTTAGATTTACATTTGGCTTATGTGTTATACGATTTCACGATTTCTTGTATACTGTTGTATGTGCTTATTTATATGTCATTTACGCATTGCTTTGCTTCGTTACATTTGTTAATTGTTCTTTACGGATATCTGTATAATTGTGTTCTGCGGGATCCTCGTTGACTCATTGTTTCCTTTCCGTTGCAACCTTGCTCTTGTTCCTTTGTTTCATTTCGTATTTACGCTTTTGTTTAGCTTTCGTTTTGTTATATTTGTTCTCTGGGCTTTTTAAGCTCGGTCGCATTTCTTTTCCTGCGGCAGGTGTTAGGTTGAAGATGGGCTTGATGGGCTGAGAGTTGGATTATTTGAGTGGGCCAACCCTAGATACCTTATTTTTCGGATTCATTTTGTTGGGCTATTGTTTGGAGATTACATTTTATTGTAGACATATTGGATTTGGTATTTTTCCTTGTAAGTCATTCGTCTATATGACTTGGTATTTTATTCTTTAAGGCTTTCGCTTTTAAAATTTTATTTGTATGTTCTGATATGACACCAGAATGTGACACTTCTACCCTTGTCGGGTTGGGGTGTTACAATTATGGTATCGAGCCAGTTTCGTCTTGTTGACCTTAGGATTGACTGTGAGGATTGGGTAGACATTAGGCTTCAAATGCATTCGATATATTCGATTCCTTTTGATTGTCGTTCGGTTTTGACTTGATAATCTTTTGTCTTCACTAATTTGGCCTTCTTCTCTTGCATATGAGTTTGTTTATTTTGTCTTCGCACATCCGTTTGTCGATCGTTAGATGGAGACTACCGTAAATAGAAGATTGATGGTACCTACCCGTATTGCATGCAGTTCTTGTCTTTGGAGAGGTTCGTGAAGCGAAGCCCTTTTGTTGCCGTCTTCTTTGGAGACATCGGGATCTTCTTGGAGGAAGTAGACGGATCAACCAATGATGCAAGCGGAGACAAGATTCAACGGTGGTTGCGAGATTCATCTACTTCATATGATTGGCGCGACACATGTTACTTGATTTGTTTGTCATGCGTTTGTGGCGATTCGATATTTTGCTATGTGATTTTGATCGGCATTGCTCTTCTTTGATTTGTTTAGAACTCGGTTTGAATTGTGAAGCGCTATCTTTTGGCATTTTGGTAATATCTCGACTTTTCCTTTGAATCTTGATAATGAGTCACGAGGAACCGTTTTACGCAAGTTGGTGGCCTTCTCTCCTTTGTGGTATGGTAAGTTGTTTGATGTGGTATATGTTGTATGTATGTGATCGGCTGCTTTGGTATGTTACTTGTTATCTGTATGTGATGTGTTTTGTGTGATATTGGCTATGTGGTTTGTCATGACCGGGAATGAATATGGTGACAATAAGGGCTTGTTATGTGATGCAAGTATTATGGCGCCCGATCAGCGTGATAATACCGAGATCATATAATTTGAACTTATTGGAATCATCTGACGTTTGGGAAATGCACAGGGTTGATACGTGAATGGACTAAGACTTATAACCGTTATTTGTCACTCCTCATGTTAGATTCGAATTACATGCCTCTTTGTGGGATTCTCACCGATATACATTACGTGTAAGATTTATGCGCTTTGAAGCGATACGATTATGATGCAGTATGAATCTATGGATTACTACGTGCGCTTTAAGCGATGCGTCTCTGTGTACCCTGCGATTTCAATTTTCGAGGCGAAAATTTTCTTTTAGAGGAAGAGTTGTAAAACCCTAAAATCTCAATCGCGTGAAATGACATTTTGCCCTCAAACTTAAAATTTTACAAACTCGGAAACACATCATCATCGTTTAACAAGTTATATCATTAATAATATATACACATTATGAAATGTTGGGATATGAAAGTCTTGAAGATAGTTAAGTCTTGAAGATATGAAAATCTTGTAATTGCAAAAATCTTGGAAGAAGTCAAATAGTCAAAATCTTGCTAAAGACAAAGTCAAAATCTTGCAAGATTAAGTCAAAATCTTGCTAGAGCAGAAGATCTGTTATATTCGTTTATGGAAAGTATTGTATTCCATGTTTAGATTACTTGTCGTACAAGGTTATCAATTGTAAACCGACTAGGATATCCTTGAGTCTATAAAAGGACTCCTAGATTGGTATTAGAGGACGATCTCGAGAAAAGAGTTTTAGAGTTCTGAATTAAGAGTTTAGAGAAAGTTCGAATATCTTAGAATTGTATTAGAGTATCGCATAATAAGCGATTTAGAGTTTTATTAATAAAGTTTTCTTAGCTTTGTTAAGTAAATTCCAGCGTACTTGATAAAGATTGCTCGGTGTTTCTTTGTTAATAACTTAGGATTTATCCGGGTTATTAAATCTTAACAAGCTAGTTTAGTTTGATTAAAGTATATCGATCCAACAAGTGGTATCGAGCTTGTGTGGAAACTCGACTAGGAAGAAACCCTACAAAATTCAAGATGACAGTTGAAATTGTTCCACCACCCTCAATCACCTCACTCGAAATTCGGTCATTAAGAAGGAGAATATGATCTACGGTGCATGAAGATGAGGCGATATATTGCCATTCTGAGACCATGCTCGTGGAATGTAATTGTCAATGGGAATGAAGTTGTTCGAACTGTTCAAGTTCTGGACAACCTTTGGCACCAAAGCGGTTTACCACAAGCAACCCTAAGGAATCAAGAGAGGCTCTTAACATTCTCACATCGCCATTCAGGATGGTCATCTTCTTAAATTTCACGATGCTAAAGATGCTAAGCGACTCTGAAATTGCTCTCGAAGACCAGTTGGAGGAATGAAGCCTCAGAAGATCTTGCGAAACTTCTTTGAAGCAATGAGTTTGAAACATTCACGGCCGGGGAGAAAGAGAGTCTTGATCTTTGCATATGATAGGTTTGAGAATCTCCTCAACATGTTGGAGTTATACAAAGGCGAAATATCGATTGAGGATGCTAATTTGAAGTTTCTAAGGAGTTTGCCATCTACATGGCATGTGATTGCTACTATGATCGAGGAGACAACAAGGACTGGAGGTTATGGACTTTGATGATCTCTATCATCAATTGAAGGTGTATGAACATGAGATGAGTGGTCAATCAAATTCAAAATCTCACGTATTGCTTTTCTATCTTACGAAAAGAAGAGCGGTACTTTCAAAATCTTCTTCTCCTCAAAATCTTGTTTCTAAAAATCTTCTTGTTTACAATCCCCATCATATACTCGTGAGCCACACCATCAACCACTTTGAACTCGGATGAAGTTGTGTGCTCCTTCTTTGCACAACAAGCAAGCTTACACATCACTTATGAAGAGGATCTAGCACGATTGAAGAAGATGCACTTGAGGAAATTGATATCGGTGGCAAGTTGCTTTGATCATTGCAAGAATCAAAAAGTACATGAAGAAGGCAGGGCAAAAATATTGATTTCAAACCAAAACAAGGAATAACTTTTGACAAATCTAAAATTGAATGCTTCAATTGTCAAAAGAGGTCACTTTGCAAGGAGTGCGGGTTTGCTAAGTATCAAGCAAAGCAGAACATCGAGAAGCCTAAACTTGAGCTCAAGGAAATTCCAATAAGCGAAACAAAGGCTTTGGTTGCTCAAGAGAATTTATCGAGAGGTTGGTTGGGTGAAGAGTTTGATGATGAACCGTGACTTCTTGTATGGTAGCGATGGAAGATGCGATTGAAGACACGGTGGAAGCATTGAATTTGGAGCATTGCTTTTAATGAAGAATCTGAACATCTTTGCTGGAATCGATGATGGCTTTGGAGGATTTGATTGGAGCAAAGAAAGTGAAGATGATCTGTTCTTCTTGCTATGGTGGCTACTTCACCAACTCGATCTCCTATCTACGAGGTATGCTCAAACTGTTATGAATTCTATCAAAATTACTTATGATTATGTGATTGAAAGAGATAATTGTATTAGGGCTAGGTGCGAGGTAGCGAGGTTATCAAATCACTTTAGAGTCTATAGAAGCTAAAATCATAACACATGAAAATAATGAAATGGCTTGGGGTGAAAAGTATGAACAACGAGGATTATCGATTAAAACTTAGTGAATGGAAACTAAAGCTGTAAAATTCTTTGAAATTGAGAAGTTAACTAAGGAAAGAGATGATTTGGTAGCTAAGTTTCTTTGCTTGGAAAGAGTCCGGCTTGTCCCAAGTTGCTTATGTTGAAAAAGCAGAGAAGGCTTACATTAGAAACGAGGGCTTAGGATTTGGAATGGACTTTAGTCTTGTAGAAGAAAATCAACCTAGTGATCGGGATGATGGTGATTTTGAGGATATAACTACTAGTGATGATGAGCTCATTAACTATTTAGATTCATCTAGTAATGAAGGCTCGATGAAGTGAACCACCTCTAAGAAAGACAATGGTTATCATCTTTGTTCCTCATCCCATTAGTCATCACCCTCTGGGCACGATGTTTCTCGTTATGGAGTAGATAGTCTAGAGTTTAGGAATAAGCTAATTGCTAAATCTAGATCCGAGAAACCCAAAAGCTGTTGAAAACAATGTTCAAAATCCAAAGAGTACCTTTAAATCAAAGTCTTGCTCAACAAGCGATACATACGCAAAACCTTTTCAAAACAGATCTTGCTAAACCTTTTGGGATAATTTTGGTCAAAACAAATTTTATCGGTCCTCGAGAAGGCAAAACAATTTTGGGCATAGACATAGAAGAAATCACTTTGGACATATGGGTCAAAACGTGTTTTGTGTGTTATAGTCCTACTCATTTAATCAAAGATTGTGATGGACACTCGAAATATTTAAGCAAGTTTCCAAGGAATAAGTCTAACAATCGAGACCTAGAGAGCACAAACCGGTTTGGACTAATTCTAATAGGGTTAATCACGAAACTTCACACGGACCATAGATACCCACATCGAGAGAAGAACTTGATATCTCGCGTTACTTTCCAATCTTTGCTTTCGAGACAAGGTCTTGAAAACCATACTTGGGATAGAAATTCTAGGAGACCTCATTATCAACCTAGAAGTTATCACGGTTCATATAGGGATCTAGATCACAAGAACCTCTGTTAAAGCGAATGGGTTAAAGGGAAAGAAGCTGGCGGGAGACATACGATCGTTCAACACAAAGTGAATCGATGTTTTGTGTTAAAAGAAAAGGCTAATAATCGGTGAAAGAAATTTATGTTGAAAAATCGGTGAGTTTTGAAAATCCATGCTAAACATCAAAAGATAATTTTGGATCATAATCGAGAGATAGTGAGAATTACATACTTAAAGAATTTGAGTTTGTGACTTCTCAAGGGAACCTAAGTCGATGTGGCTTGGGTTCCTAAAAGTTCTAACTCGTTTCTTTGTGTGCGGGCAACCCGGAAGAGGAGCTTAAAGATCATCTTATTGTGGATAGTGGTTGCTCGGAAGTATGACAGTGATAAAGAGATCTGTCGATTTTAGAAGTATTAGTGGAGGAAAAGTTGCATTTGGGAATGATCCCAATGGAGGAAGGATTACGGGGAAAGGAACAATTAAAGGCGGGAGAATTGATTTTGAGAATGTCGGATATGTGAAGGAGGCGAAGTTCAACTTGTTGTCGGTCTCTGATTTGTGATAAAAGCATCTGTGTTATTCAACGACACGAATGTCTTATCCTTTCTTCGACTTCAAACACATTGATGATGACTTGGTAGTACTTAGGGTACCAAGGACAAACGATGTGTATAGTTTAGACATGAAGAGTCTACATTCTTATGGAAGAGCCACATGTTTGGTGGCTAAAGCAACATCTGAAGAGGCACATCAATGGCATAGGAGATTGGGCCATGTGAATTTCAAGAACATCAACAAATTGGTTAAAGGAAATTTAGTTAGAGGTTTACCTTCAAAGACTTACAGAATGATCAATCATGTTTGGCATGCAAGAAGGGTAAACAACACAAAGCTTCACTGAAGAAGCTTGATGAAAGAAATATCGAGAACCATTGGAGCTATTACACATGGATTTATTTGGACTGTCTCTGTGGCGGTTTAAATAAGAAGAAATCTTGCTTGGTTGTTCTTGATGATTGTAGTAGATTCGATTGGGTTTTCTTTTTGGGCTTTAAGGATGATACCTTTGATGCTATTCAAACTCTTATAATAGCACTTGAAAACCAATTAAGACTCAAGGTTAGAGGTATTAGATGTGACAATGGGCGAATTCAAGAACAAGCCTATGGATGATTTTGTGCAAATAAAGGCATAAAAGGGAGTTTAGTATTGCTAGAACACCACAGCAAAATGGTGTTGCGAGAGAGGAAAAATAGAACCTTGATTGAAGTGCAAGGACCATGTTAGGCGATTCTCATCTCCTATTCAATTTTGGGCGGAAGTCGTAAGTCTTGCATGTTATGTACTCAACAGGGGTTTACACACAAAACCACGAGATGAAGACACCATATGAGCTGGCGATGGGCAATAAACCCAACATTAGTTTTATGAAGCCTTTTGGATGCCCTCTTACTATTTTGAACACTATTGATAATTTGGGGAAGTTTGATGGCAAGTCGGGAAGAAGGTTACTTATTGGGATATTGCACTAACGATAAAGGATTGAGTCTACAATGAGTTACTAAGAAGATTCAAGATTGTCTTCATGTTGAGTTTTAGAGGATCAAGACAATGAGAAAGGAAGGGTCTGATTGGATGTTTGATCTTGAGATTTTATCTCCTTCCATGAATTATGTACTGTTAGAAGAAAATCAACCTTTGCATAATGAAGAAGATATTCATTATGTTGTTCATGATATTCATCTTAGACGATGCTATTCACGATAAAGATTCTATGAGTCCAAAACAAAATCTTGATGTTCCTAAGCAAAGTCTTGATTCGAAACAAAATCTTTGTTGCTCCACATCCTCATTATCTGCGAGGATCAATCTATTCAAGAGGAACTTAATCGGATGCTTCTTGAGATGTATTAGCACATTCTTACGGATGAACAAAGGAGAGCTTATGAAGAGGCAAAGAAGAAGAACAAGGCTGCGAGTTCTCTTACAGTGCTTTGGACAAGACTTTCAACCAAAGTCTTCTTTGCACCTATTGATGATGCTTTAGATGATTTGGATGATCCTACCATGCAGGCTAGAAGAAGCGATGATGAGCTTGAAGATGAAGGTATTTTCACAAATTCCAATGAAGGTCTTGATTATACTAACTTAGATGATACATATGAAGTTCCACGTATCCAATCTTACGAATTCATAAGAATCATCCAACGAGATCAAATCATTGGTCCTACATACGGAGTAATGACAAGACACAAAGCTAAGGGTTTTACAAAACCTCATAATGCTTTACTTAGCTTTGTGTATAAACAAAACGAGCTAAATCATAAGGATCATCAAACACCTTATTCACTGTTTCATCTCTCAAGAGGAACCCAAGAACATTGCTCAAGCTTTGACTAAAGAAAGGCGGGTTGAAGCTATCGGGAAGAACTTCTTCAATTTAAACTTCAAGAGGTTTGGGTTTATGTGATCTTCGGATGGGAAGAAAGTTATTGGAACCGGATGGGTTTTAGAGTCAAAAGAGATGAAAGAGGCAATGTTATCAAGAACAAGGCAAGGTTAGTTGCTCGGGGTTATAGACAAGAAGAAGGGTAGATTATGATGAGGTTTTGCTCTGTGGCAAGGATTGAAGCAATTCGAATCTTTCTTGCTTTTGCTTCTTATATGGGTTTCGGTATACCGGATGGATGTCAAGAGTGCCTTTACGTATGGCACTATTACGGAAGAGGTGTATGTGAAACAACCTCCGAGTTTTGAAGATCCTAAGCATCCTAACAAAGTTTATAAGGTGGTGAAGGCTTTATATGGTCTTCATCGGGCACCTAGAAACTTGGTATGAGAGGCTCTACATTCTTATTACAACATGGATACGAAGGGAGCCATTGACAAGACTTTGTTTATCAAAAGAGACAAGAAGGATATCATGTTAGTACGGTGTATGTTGATGATATTATCTTTGGGGCTACCAAGCAGTCCATGGTTAAGGAGTTTGAGCGGTGATGCGAAGGAATTTCAAATGAGTTCAATGGGAGAGTTAACATTCTTTTAGGACTTGAGTTAAGCGGTCCAAGGAAGGAATTTTATTAGCCAAGACAAGTATGTTCTGGACATACTTAAGTTTAATTTTGATGATATGAAGGCACATTACTACACAATTAAATCTATCAATTCATTGGGAAAAGATGAAGATGGATGACTGTTGAAGTCGAGTTATCTGATCTATGATTGGCTCTCTTATGTATCTTCTTGCATCAAGGCACGATATCATGTTTGCGGTATGTTTATGTGCGGATATCAAGTTTCACCAAAGATCTCTCACTTGAATCTTTGTCAAGAGAATATTACATTATTTGAAACAACAACCTAAGTTGGGGTTGTGGTATCCTAAAGAGTCACCTTTTCACTTAGAAGCTTTTTCGAGACGGTGACTATGCAGGAGATAACTATGATAGGCGATCCACAACCGGTGGATGCCAATATCTTGGAAGAAGGTTAGTCTCATGGCGGTGCAAAAAGCAGACAATTGCGTGACATCATCTCTGAAGGCGAATATGTAGGCTGCTTTGCAAGTTGTTGTGGTCAAGTTTTATGGATGCAAAATCAACTCTTGGATTATGGGTTCAACTTTAAGAATACTCCTATCAACATTGATAATGAGAGTACTATTTGTATTGTGAAGAATCCGTGTATCATTCCAAGACAAAGCATATTGATTAGGCATCATTTTATCGAGAGATTGTTATGAGCATAGGCTCATTAATGTGGTTAAAGTCCACACGAGATGATAATGTGGGCGATCTACTCACCAAAGGTTTTGATGTGTCACGATTCAATCACTTGGTCGTGAGCATTGGAATGATTAACTACTAAGCTATGTTTAAGGGAGGACTATAAGATGTTTGATATAGTCACTGTGTATTGCTGAGGGAGGATGTTAGTGTATACTTAGTTTATTTGAAGATTTTGGCAAAGTCTTGTATTTTACGAAAGTCTTGCTTGGGAAAGTATTGCTTGGGAAATCTTGCTTATGTGGAAAATCTTGTTTGTCGTATTAAAATCTTGTTCAACGGTAATATTGAAGGGTAATTGGTAGTAACGGTAACTTTGTTATTTAGGCTGTGATTTTTCAAATCTCACCTATAAATAACTTCTTTCCGATTTTCCCTCTCATATTATTACTTCACATCTTTTCCATATTTATCTCTCAATTACCATCTCTTTAATATTCGATACAATCTTTCTATTGTGCTTATTCTTTCAACAATGGTGAATCGTCTAACTGTTTCGAAGCACAATATGGTGGCTAATTTGGACAAGGCCGAAGTGACGTGGCTTTCTATGATATTATTGATTATCGGTTGGGTCGCCTCTTAGCTATGCTTTTTAGTTGAGTAGGATGTTATTGAACCATGGATTCGAGGAATTTTGGGCTAATGCTAGAGAAAATATGGAGGAGGATGAATACTATATTAGATCAATCAAGGTGGTCGCACTATTAAGATCACGAAGCATCTATTAAATGCAGTTTATTATTTGAAGATGAAGATGGGGCTATTAGATTTGACAAACAAGCGATTTGGGATACTTTTAGAAATCACGGGTTATGAAGGTTCTTTGGTGAACAAACTTTTAAGAAGGCCTTATTACATCCTCAATGGAAGTTTTGATCCATGTCTTGCTCCAGCTGCATAAGTTCTAAAAGCACTTCTTGGGAGCGCTTTGGTTCAAATATTGCATCTGCGATGGTTGGTTTAACAACGGATAGAGTATTTAACTTTTCACGGCTTCTTTTGGATGGAATGCTCTCATATATCATCCGGGCTACTTGGTTGATGTATCCAAGGTTTATCTGAGTTTTCTTGAACAAGCAATTGGTGATGTTCCCCGAAACCTCTTTGCTTTACTACATTATTGTGCAACAAGCCAAAATCTTTACATTCATGGCTAAAAGAAGTAACTTGTTTCGAGGTGAAGATATTCCTTTAACAACATCAATGATGGAAATTGTGCAAGGCGTTAAGTAATGCATTGCAGAGGATGAAAAAACGAAGGTACTAATCTTGATCAAGTCTTGCTTCACATAGTCTTTGCTTCAACCAAGATCTTGCTTCACAAAGTCTTTGCTTCACAAGATCTTTATGACGCAAATCTTGCTTCGTGAAGATCTTGTTTAGTTACAAGGTGATGTTTCTTGGTCCCGAGGTTCAAGAAAAATAGAAAACACCTATTCCATCTCCGCGTTACATTTCACGGGAACATTCACCAATTCAAGGTCTTGCTCCTGCAATTCCAAGCGAAGGGTTACCTATGGATAACTCTGCTTTGACAATGGCAATAGTTCGGTTGACCAAAGCTGTTGCCGTCAAGCTAGAACTATTAGAAAATTGAAAAAAATTATTTACGGTTGCGAAATTTTGTTAAACCCTATATTCAAGGCTTCAATTTATGGGTTAAGGAGGAGAACAAGCGTCGTAAAGCACTTCGTGAGGAATTACAACGTGAAAATTCCTAAATCATCTTACGTCCATTTGGGAGGAAATTTAAAGACGAGAAATTGAAAGAAGATGATAAGGAGAAAGAAGATGATAAGGAGAAAGAACATGATAAGAAGAGCGATGATAACAAGGAGAGTGGATCTCAAAGTCTTGAAGAACTAATTATTGAAGATCAAGTCTTGAACATGAAATCTTGCTTTTCATGAAACTTTCGAACAAGTAATAACTCAAGGGTTTGAATTTTGAAGAAGAAGCTGGTCCTTCTACGGTTGTTATAGAGGAAGAGGAGGAACCTAGATTTAAACCCATTCATTCACCAAGTGATGATGAATTAGTTGCTACAATTCTTGATCTATCACAACCAAGAGGAGGTGTTACTATTAGAAGCACAAGAAGAAGAACAACCAAAACGGATCAACTGCAATTGATCCAAAAGACAAGGAAAAGGTATTTTGGTTGAAGTTAAGAAGAAGAAGCTTACTTTAGCGAAATTAGAGCATTTGAAGTTGCAAGGAATGAAGGCTGCTGACTAGAAAAGTTCAAGAAGAGATAAATGCTAAAGATAGAGAAGAACGAGAAGCTCAAGAAGCTTTGGATAAGCGACTCAAAAAGTGCAAGATGAATTGGATCTTTGAAGCTCATTTGAACCTTCTGAGTCTCCAACACATTAGATTCATGTCAAGAAGACCTAATTTAGCTAAAGAAAGGAATGCAATGATGGCATATCTAAAAGCGAGAGGATTTAAAGGATTACGAAGCTAAATTATGTGGATATGAAGAGATTATATGATCTTTGAGAGAGAAGCTTATAAGAAAGATGTTGCGAGCATCAAAGACTTTAGAGAAGAAGCTTATTGAATTTGAAGTTGAAAGGAAGAAAAACTTAAAGAGAAAAAGAAAAAGCTGAAGCTACGGATGTTCGGTTTTCAAAGAAAGAAGGTTGAATTAAGATGCGAGACTAGTGATGAATTGAAGAATTATCTCGAGTGGTAGATTTTGATTATCTGAGATGAAGATAATGACATGAAGATGAGCAGATCAAAGATCGGTGCTTTCAAGTTGAGAAATCAAAGAATGGAGATTACATGGTTTTCACAAAGAAGATAAAAGTTTCGAGAGTTTTAAAAGGCTATGGGATTTCTTTGCATATCATAGGCAGTAGATCTATTCTACTTATATCATCTTGTGAAGACTTATTTTGAAGATAATCCATTAGAAGGGATTGGATTGGTTTTACATGGGGATCTCATAACCATGTGGAAGCGATGAAAAATCTTGATGATATTTGGAAGGATCAAGAAAAGCGGGAGATAGTTTTTGGAGATTCTTTGGAGAATCTGGGTTCATGTCTTGGAGGTGGAAAATGGAACAATGATTCACATGTTTGAGAAAGAAGATATCCTCTTCTTGTTGAGCTCATGAGAAGAATGCTTGAGCATGGATTGGAAGTAGAAGAGGTGATGAAATTGCTTGCATGGTTATCAATTTGCTTATAGATTGGACTACCATTCTTTGAGAATGATCTATAAGCGGTATGATTTTTGAATAAATACTTTTGATATAATCGGTACTTTTATTCAAAATCTTGCTAGTCAGACGATACTTTCATCAAAGTCTTGTTCTTTGAACTAAACCGATTAAGTAAAATTTTGTTAGGAATTGGAAAATTTCTTAGTGAAGTCGGTCACCCCAAATGTTATCTAGCATAAGTTAGCTCGTAGATTTGTCGTTAGTCACGTTATTTATTGTTTTATTAGTTAGTCGATGGCGTAAAATAGTTTAGTGCAACACCGTGGAGGAAGGACGGGTCTTTACCCACCGTATCCACGATCCAGGGCCGATGGGAGGTCGTTGAGTGCAGTAAGTATAAATACCCCTTCCATCCATGGAAGGGGTGGTGCTTCAATTCAATCTAACCTTTCATTTGTGTAAACCTCTAGCAAGAACACCCTCTCTCTCTCTACTTTCTCTCTCTAAAATGGATAACATGTATTTTGATCTCCCAAGACCACCCGAATCATCTAACACAATAAAATAAGATCCTACAATTGGTACCAGAGCCAAGGTTGTTGTGTTTCTTTGATTTGTGTGGTTTTTCTTACCATGGTTATTGTGGTTTATTGATTATTGTTGGCTCGGAATATTGTTCTAAAATCTGTTTTGGTTTCGTCTTTTGGTCGAATCTTATTAACGGTTTTTAAACAAGTTTCTTTTGGTCAATAAAGTCTTGGTCTTTCATGGGTTACAATATCTGTTCTATGTCATCTTTTTGTCCAAACTGTTTTTGTCTCATCTTTCTCAGAATCTATGGGTGGTCAATATCTGCTTATGTTAACAAAGGTCAAACTGGGTCAAAACATTCATAACATGCAGTTTTTATGATAGTTTTTCTGGGTTTAGTATGAAGGTGGTCGGAAAAGTAGCCGGAAAACTCATCGGAAAACATAAAAATCTTCTTTGGCGATTTGACACAAAACCGACGGATGCATTGCACCTCTTATAGCGACTTGTCTTTACAAGTCGCTACGACTTGGCCTAGCGACTTGGTCGTGGCGAGTTAGCCTAGCGACTTGGCCGTGGCGAGTTAGCCTAGCGACTTGGCCGTGGCGAGTTAGCCTAGCGACTTGGCCGTGGCGAGTTAGCCTAGCGACTTGGCCGTGGCGACTTAGCCTAGCGACTTAGCCGTGGCGAGTTACAGAAAAGATGAAGAAGAAGATTGCACTTAATGGCATTAACTGTTACAAGACTCTTGACCACATACCTTAAACCAAAACAACAACTCATGACCTCAGTTATCAAACATCATTAGTCTATTATAAACAAAATTGCAAACGAGACAACATCCAACATACTTCAACATCCAATACTTCAACTATCCTAACTCATCACGATTCTATCACAATCAAAACCTAACACCATCAATCACAAATCCCATCTCATTCTAACGACAATAACATCAATATATAGCAATCTCGTTAACCTAGACCCGAAACGTACACGATAAATCTTTTGATCTCAGTTTATCATTCTTTCGAAGTATTCAAAGATACATCAAGACCAGAGGTCACTCAAATGAAAGAAATGAATATCATCATCGATCTATGTTATTGAAGCTTTGCTTCATTTGTTATTCGAATCACAAAGAAAGATTATAACAAATATGCTACATCTTATCTTAGATTCGTTCATGTCTTTAAAATGAAAAATATTGAAAACGAAATAACAATCACAAACACATAAATAGACCAAGACTCGACTCATATCTAAACAAGATCTCAGCTTTCATAATTCGTGAAACTTGAAAGGTTTATCAAGACCAATGGTCTAAAAGCACGATTTATGATATCATCACGATCCAACTTATTGAAGTCTTGCTTCATTTACTTATCCGGCTAAAGGTTCGGAAGATAACATGTATGTTATTTCCTTACCTATGTTCGTTCATAACCAAATACAAGACACGACCACAAAGTATCACTTACACGAGATCCTTTATAGAAAGATATTGATACAGAACCATTGTTGCTCATGCCATCCATGTGGCAGTCACAAAACACCTATGCCATCCCTGTGGCTAGACGAGATTATTCTGTGATATGATATGAGAGAAGGGCTGTGATTTGGCTTATGATAATGAAGGAGGCCGACTGAATTTGTATGAGTATATTTGGGGTTTGGTAATGATTCTGAGATGTGTTTAGATGGGGGCGTGTTTTTCTTAGTGAAATTAGGGTAATGTGAGTGTTAAAGGAGCCTTTATACTCCCCAAAATTAGGGTATGGTTTTTGAGGAGGATCGGGTGTTATGAATGGGCCGATAATTAGTGTTATTAAAACCGGGTTAATTGGATCACATGGGCCGAATATTACTTGTGAGATTGGACCCTAATTTGTTGGACGAGCCATGAATAGTGTCTGCTTGTTATGTTATTGGGAAGCAATATTTGGGTTTGAGTATAATAAGAACACTCATGCATGGGGAATTAACTCAGTAATTTAAATCACTTCTTGTATCCAAACCGTTAGTCATTTTGTGATTAGAGTTATCTGTGGACAATTCTTGAACTCTTAAGAATATATGAGTTATTTAAGTATATTAGCTATTTGAGTGATTGGACGGGATAAATGATTTCGATGGACCATGTGATAATTTGTATCATTTATGGAACGGGTTATGTGGTAACTTTTGGTCCTCGGTTTTAATCATTCAAACCGGATATTTGCTGACTCATACTCTTAACGAAATTTAATGTTGTGAAATGAGCATTATAATTCGGATATCTACATGAGTTTTTGATAAAGAGATTTGGTGTGTGATGAGATTTGATGTTGAGATTCATCGTATGATTGATATTTTGGTTTATACATTTTCACGGAGAAGTGTATGTCTCGGCTTGAATTGTTTATTGATGAAAGTTGACTAAGGGGTTGATTGTTCGGTATTACTTATTTGAATTTGAAGTGACGTTTTCCAGGCGCGTTTACTTATTTTCGTCTTCTTTCTTTCTACCCTTCCGCGAAGATGACTTGTTTGGGCATTTATGGAGTGTGATAAAGACTTGGCTATTTAGTTACGTGTGTGATTCTTTCTCGCTTAACCCACAACGTAGCTATCACTTCGGTGTCTCACTCAATTGAGAATGTCAAGAGGTTTTGTACTTTGGGTACACCGTTTCTTTTTCACGAGGATTAGTACAAGTTTAAGGAACAAATCTGGGGAATTTTACGTCATGTTCAAGTTTGGCATATCGGGTCTATTTCTCCTTGTGGTCACTGCAATAGCCGACAGTATCTGTGAATGATGTGTTCACCAAAGTGTTTATTGGATGGTTGAAGATGGTTGATGATATTGTTAATGTTGGATATTTAACCACTGATGAACCGCTGCATATTCCCCTAAAACAGATATTCACCGAAACCAAAGTTGTCATAACACATTCAAGCTGACATTGTTTACGGTTTTGTCGTGATTTTGTAAAATCCCGAGAAAGAACCTATTTCTCGGTTTAAATCATAGACTTGTAAAATCCCGTAACAATGGAAACATCCTGGTAATAGTATAGTGCATTCCCGGATCTATCTTACGGTTTATTCTTAGTTTTGTAAAATCCCGCGAAAGAAACTATTTCTCGGTTTAAACTATAGAATTGTAAAATCCCGTGATGATGGAACTATCTTGGAGAAAGGAAAGCGTATTTCGGGTCTTCCGATCACGGTGTTACGGGTTCTGCTTTGAAGAAGGATAAAAGGGTGTACTTCATGAATTGGATGTATGATTGGATTCGTCATGGCGTTTGGTTATTACATGGTTTTATGGGGTTATGTGCTTTTAACCATGGTCGGGATGAAACCATTATCGAGTTCACTTAAACGTCAATGAAGGCTAGATTTGAGCTTTTAACAAGAAGATGTGACAACGCGTTAATTCAAGATTATTTATTTGAGGTTGAAGTGAAATATCACGGGCGAGTGTACTTAGTATCCGAAGGTATCGGGATGGTTGGATGAAGATTCTTGAGATCCTTGTTCAAGCTTATTATCAAAAGCGAAGACTTGGAAATCTAGTTATTGTTGGGTGACTTTTACCTTTTCTTTTACCACTTGGGGATTTGGGCTCTTATCACCACAAAATAACTATCACTTAAAGGAGTTACGTTGTAGTGCTCGGTGTCACATTCAATTGTGGATTTTCAAGAGGTGATATCGTCTTATACTCGATGGTTGGTTGGTTGAAGAGTATAGAGTACTTAGAAATTCAAATGGGCATGAAGTCTCGGCACCGCTCTTTGTTACATATGTGCAAGTTTAAGTCACGAGTTCGGGTTAGTTTACTTGGGTCAAATTCATCATATTGGGTTTTCTCCATCACCGTCACGACAATGAGCCTCTTGAATGATAATGGGGTTGATTACATGTTTTGCTAAGAGAGTCGAAAGAGAGATTATGACGTCTGCTCACATCGATTCGGGCCTCGTGCTCCAAAGAAAAGAAATGTATGCGTTTGAAGATTATCTTTGAAAGAAGAGAAATCTTCTTATGACGCCATTCACATCGGTTCAGCCTCGTTCTCTAAAGAAAAGAAAAGTGTACGTTTGGTGCGCTTTATCTTACGAAGAGAAATCTTCTAATTAATGACCATTCTCATCAACATGCTTCATGCTTTTTCCATGCGCTTGGTCATAAAGTGAACCGGCTACCACGATTGTTTTCTCATTCCACTTGCTCGATTATAATGAAGATGGCGACATCTCGTGCGATTTTGCGGAGAGAAGTGTGAATAGAACATTCGGATGATTTTCACTTATTTAGTCAAGAATGGCATCTCCGTATGCAATTCTTGAGGGGGAGAAGAAGTGTGAATTTTTTGCATTGTTGATTGATATTTGAGAATATAAATGGTCATACGGCTCTAAACTCATGTAAGAACAGAACTTCTTCTTATAGGGTCATCTTTACTTGGAGTTTTTCTCTTCTAAGAGCCGTTGGTTGACATCTTCACTCGGATTGATGAGTTTATCGACAAAGTGCTTCCGGTTAATGCTACATGTATACATCAACATGATGATTCGAACAATCTCTCGTCTTGTTTGATGTGATTGGTAGTTTGGTGTTACCATCTTGTGTGTTCGTTGCGGCCTTATTGTCGATTTTCTTGATGAACATCTTTACGTTCTTGTTTGATTGGGAGAGATTTTAGTTAAGGGATTTGCAAGATGTAAGTTAATTGGGATGCTTTTGGTGGGATGCTTTTGGTGTGAGTTGAAGATGTTAACTATCTATTCCCAACTGCACAATCTTGAAGAAGGTCGAGTCTGATCATTCTACATTTTACGCTACATGTTAGAAGACTAAAGACGAGTTGCATTTAACGATCTAAAGACTTCTTCTTAATCTGGGCATTTATCAAGCAGTTGTCGGTTTAGGGAGAGCACTAATTGGGAGAAAGTTATAAGTCAAATTCAATTCCCAATTAGACTTGCTCATATTCTTTAGCAATGCGCGCCGAGACGTTGATATTGACTATTGTTGGACATTTGACTCAAGTTGATTACTTGAGTTAATCATTTATCACTTATTTGAGATTGAAGTTGACTTTCACAAAGGCGTGTTCTTATTCGATAACTTGCTCGGGCTTAAGAATTTGAGTTGAAGACTTGGTTTATCTAGTTACCGGTGAGGTGGATGGTTGAAGACACGGTTAACTATCACAATTAGGAGTTACTTTGTTTTACTCGATGTCACACGCATATGACGGTGTGGATAATCGCAAGAGGTGTTAATGTCTCATACTTTGTTTGGGTAGTGAGTACTTAGAGATTTGCTTGAAGCATAAATTCTCTACACCGTTCTTCCATCATTAGGTGCAAGCTTAAGATACAAATGTGGGAAGTTGACTTGAGTTTCAAGTATGGTATAGCGGGTTTTCTTCTTGGTCACTTCAAATTGTCTCTGAAGGGTTGATATAAATAGTCAAAGAGAGTCTTGACAAGTTGATTCTCACAAAGAATTCAAGTGTTCTTCTCAACAAATTTCTAGTATCACGGGCTTTCAATGAGTTGTTGATTCGAAGCATCAAAACCAGCAAGGGGAAAGGAGACACGCATCTAAACGCGAGTAATCTTGATGAGCTTAATTCTTCTAAGTGATTGAAGATATCCCGGAAGACAAATGTTATTACCGCAGAGAAACTCAAAGTTTGACTCATGGCGAGTAAACTTGATGAACTTAACTCTTCTAAGTGATTGAAGATATTCCAGGAAAACAAATGTCATGACCGCAGAGAAACTCAAGGTTTTACTCATCAAGGCGTTTAGTGTTCTTATTCCAACTATGTGGGGGAAGAGATGTTAGAGAAAGTTTCTGAAGATAAAAGAGGTACACAAGTACGACATATTCAAGGGAGATAAATGTGTAACATGAGGGAGGTGTTATCAGTTATTCTCTCGTTGGGCACTACTACACAAAAGGCCATAGACACCTCTTAATAGAGACTAGTTTAAAAAAAACTAGTTTTTATAGTTCAAAAGTAGGGAGCATAGGAAGCAAACAAACCAGTTTTCTCAAACAGACCGGTCTCTTTAATCAAAATCACACTAAAACCAGTTTTATCACAAAAACTAGTCTCTGCAAAAATTAAAAGACAGTGGTTGTTTTGAAGAGACCAATCTCTAAAAAGTTTAAATGATAGACACCAGATTTTTGATAAACATCGGTATTTTTTTGTTTCAAATTCATAATGGCTCTTATTTCCTAACAAATCTAGAACTACCGGGAAACATTAGTTTACTCAAATGGAAAAAAATAAAAAATAAATCCATCATAAATACCCAAAAAATAAATAAATAAATAAATAAAATGATCCAAAATATTGACTTGCATATTCTAAGTTATAAAAACAAATATTAATTTAGAAACAAAGTCTACTTTTAAATAGATATAAAGAATGAAAACTAACAAAAAGAAAAAGAAATTGTTGAGATTTAATGGGTCAAATATCACGTCGTCAAATACCGACTTCTCGGCCATTATCATTTTAATAGTCGCTTGGTTAGGGTTATACACACTACAAAGAACCCTAAAATATTTTACACCACCATCGAAGTGTCTTGGTGAAGTCGACAACCATTGGAGGCCATTCTCGACATGACATCTTATTACATCGATAGAGAGCAGGTGTATACATTTGTGTATGGAGCTTCGATCAGGTTGGAATGAAAAAAAATGTTGGGTTCGAGTTAGTGTTCCTGCTCGGGTAATAAAAATTCGATTAATATGTGCTCGAGTAAAGGTTTCAGGTTCGTTTATTCGTGGTTTACGGTTCGTGATTGGACAGAGTTTTAGTTTCATCTGGTCGTATATGTGTGGGTACTGAGATTTGATTGCATTTCGTTGATCTATATTGCTCGTGTTTGTGTTGGTGTTCATACTCGTGTTCGATTTCGATATCGATCTATTCTCATTCGTCATGTAGGTAATTCTTGGGCCACAATATTAAACGTATGTTATTTATAATTGGTAGCAACTGAAAGCTTAGTGCTCACTAGTATTGCAATAGGCTGATAATAACTACTATGTAATAAACAAAAACTGATGAACCATAAAACAAATACCCAACATGTTTATTAATGTTTCACTCAATTATCATTTAGTAATCAGTTAAGATAATAAATAAATACTAGTCTAATAATCATGTGAAATTGTGATAATAAAATCATTTTGCATATATATTCAAGATAAATTTGTTCACTTGTATTTAGATGTATTGATCTTACATGACTCTGTTTAGATTGGTTCGTCTGAGGAGATGAAAATGATGCAAAGGTATTAAACAAGTAACTAAGATGACATTGGTAAGGATTTATTTAGCTTTTAGCTTACAAAAATAAGTATCACTTTCTTATCGTAACAATTAAGTCTATACTTATTGTTCACGATATTTTATTGACATTGTATCTGGGTTTGATACATTGATTCATTTGGCATTTGACAAGTTGGAGATAAATGTGGAACAAGCACATATAAAGTTGTTTTGGTGTTCTAAGTCTCTAAAAAAAGATGAAATGTGGTGACACAATGTATATAGATAGTTTGTTACACTGTAGACCCTATATGGACATAGATGCTTGAATTGCAATCTTGATTGTGTATATGAATGATTTATAATATTTGAGAAGATGTTATTGTATCGGATTATAATGTTTGAATGGAAGTTATATATTGACTTTTGAATGTGATGGTACTGAATTAGATCCATATTAGAATTACATATCAATAAAATCAAAATATAAAAAATTAGAAATTTATCGATACTAATTAGACACTATAATAGAAACTGGTTCTTACTGATGGGAATTCTCATTTGTGATACTTGTTCAACTCTATAATCAAAACTGGTTCTTACAATAAAACTGGTCTCAGTGCCCAAAAAAAGAGACCGGTTACGTAACCGGTTTCTATGTGTTTCCGTTATAGAGATACCCCCTCACAGAGAGTGGTTCCAAAACTAGTTTCTATAAGCTATTCTAACCGGTTTCAGTGGACTTTTTTGTAGTAGTGGGGAATGTGTGTACTTCGGATTCTTGGGCTTTATATACATTCATCGGGGGCGAAAGATGTGAACATAGGGAGGTGTTCTTCATTACCCTCATGATGTGTATTCGGAGAGTTCTTTGATATTGGTGTACTTGGGTTCTTGAGCTTCATACACGTTATTCGGGAAGAAAAATGTGAACATGGGAAGGTGTTCTTCATTCCCTCATGAAGTGTATTCGGGAGAGTTCTTGAGCATTATACTAAGAGACCGACTACATCAACTCAACTACTTGGGGAAGTGTTCTCTTGACACCTTATGGAATGGATTGCGTCGAGTTCAAGTGGTTATGAAGTTTGAGAAGATTATTTATGAGTGGGATGATACGTTGCTATTCTTCTTGTTGATGATATAACCCGAATGGAGATCCTCGATTATCGTTCTTAAATGGAGCGGTGGATTTATGATTATGGTGTGCTTCTCTCGTGCACTGGCTAAGGAAAGCTTGAAATAGAGCTTGAATCTGCTCATCAAAGGATTTTCGGTTTGGGGAAGTCGCCGAGTCTCTTTCGGATGGTTCAATTTCTTTCTTCAATGCATGAGCCTCGGAAGCTTTGGTGGTGAAAGTTTTAGGGATGATGACTTCTATCTTCTACAACGGGTCTCGATATCCTTATCTCGCATCGTATCATCATCTTCTTTAGCTATATCATCTATTCTATCCTTGTAAATATTTATTCGAAAAACAAAATACAAAAATATAAAACCAACAAAAGAAAATAGAAAAATATAAAACCAACAAAACAAAATAGAAAATATAAAACCTTCAAAAACCATAAAAATCGAAAATTTCAAAAAATACCAAAAATATGTTTTCCAAGACATGTCTTCGGTATCGATAACATCTCGGGTCTTAGAAATGTCATTCAATAATGGCACGGGACTTTAGATGAAGTTCGAGCGAAGGTGTAAATATTCTTTTCTAAACATGTCACAAAACTATGGCTTACGCTATTTTGATCGTAACCCAAGCTTCAAATAATGGCTTACGCTTACTTGAGATCAGAACCGTGCTTAAACTATGGCTTGCTATTATTTGAGATAGCAACCCGCTTTCAAAAGAAAGGAAAGTGCTACGCTAAACAATTTTCAAATATTTCGTGCACTTATCCTAAAACATTTTAAGGAAAGTATGTCGAAGGATCTTTGTTCCTACACAAATGTTTTTCCGTCTATAATTCTTCGAGAAAAATATTTGTTGTATTTCAAAAATGGTGGTAAAATGAGTTGCTTGAAAAATCAATCGGGATCGAGTTTTCAGATAATTACAAAAAACTCAATCGATGACTTCAAAGACTTTAAAACTTTTCAAGAAAAAGAGTCATTGATTCGAGGAAGAATATTTTTCAAATTTATATCATCTAACGGACTGCCTTAGTTATCCTCGTGTTAAAATGAAAAATATAATTGCCTATGTTGAAGGACTAGGTTTCTAGGATATGATTGTTAGGTTTAGATGATTAAAGTTTGATGAACACATTATTCCCATGCTATATATGATCCGATTGTTATATTGAATTGACTTTAATTAGTCGATTCTTTGTTATGGGTGATGTCGACCACCATATATCTGTATGTGTGTTCACTAACGTGTCATGCGATATCATGGATATAAGAATGTTCCCGATCCGGATCCCACCAATGATGATGATTGGATGCCGAAAGGAAAGGGTAACTATTTCTTGGGTTGACAAATGAAGAAACGGAGCTTATTTGGACTTCTATGGAGAGTTGGCATATATGCAACGTAAGAGGTCTCACTGCATCAGCAGATGGTTTTCTTCAAAGTGATTGAAGAAACGGAGCTTAATTGGACCTCAGTTGGCATTCTAAATGCAACGTAAGAAGAAGTCTCACTGCTTCTGCAGACGGTTTTTCTTCCAACCCTACAACAACAACAACGGAAGCTTCTCAACCACTAACATATCTTTGTGCAGGATAATCGTGATGATACCATTTCTCTAAAAACTTTGAAATATTGTTTTTGAAAATGGAAAAATATTGTTTTGAAAATATATTGGACTAAACTTTGAAAATCACCGGACTTCTTTTTGTCAAAACCTAAGTCACTCAATTATTGACTTCTGTCATGAATTGAGGGGGAGAGTGATTTAAAATAAATTATTTTCAAATGATATTTCTTCACAAAAGTTCCGCTATGTACGTTAAAATGTGGTGATCTAAAGATTTAATGTTATGTCATGGTATGGTTTTCTTTAAAACTCAAAGATCTGTCAAAATGAAATTTTTTCTGTTCTTGTTTGATTGTGAAATTGTTTTATTTTACTTAAAGATCTCTTAAAAACTATCATACCTGACACTAACAATCTTTAATGTCTAAATCTGGTCCTTATCTATCATTTTTCAAAATTAAATCTTGCCACGTCTTTCCCCAAATTTTTCTAAATGACTTAATCGGTTGGGATCACAAATCTCAAATGGTTTGATATTTCGATCGGGGTAGAGATCGTGTTTTAAATCTCAAATCTGTTTTAAATGGAATTGGTTTTAGTCCTTTAAAGGCACTCCCGCCTCCATGTGCCAAACGATTTCAATATACATAATGCACATGTTGAGGAGGAGGATTTATCCAAAACCGGATGAGTATTTAAACAAGGCCACATTTTCTCCCATGTTTTCTAAACCTTATTAAATCACTTGGGATCCAAAATATCAAAGGGTTTGATATTTTGATCGGGAGAATTTGTAATTTAATAATGAAATTTGATAAAAGTTGATCGTTTTGATTCGGTTTGTGCGTGCTGCTCTCAGTATGTGCTAGTAAACGCTTTCGAATCTCGAAGCACATATTGAGGGGGAGCAAAACCATCAAGGTACAAAAGTTTTTTAAAAGTGATTAAAAAGTACCTTGATTGTGTTTTAAAATGGTTTTCTTAATGGATTTTGTGATTGTGGATGTGCTTCAAAAGAACTCTTGCCTCTATGTGATAAAAATAATTTAAAAAATCTTATGCACATATTGAGGGGGAGAATTTTACCATGAAAATCAAATGGCTTTTTCGTATGAAAATTGTGATCAAAGAAAATATTTCAAAGTCCTCTTGCCTCCTTGTGCTAAACAATTTCTAAATCATACGCACATGTTGAGGGGGAGGTTTTCTAAATGATCAAAACTATTAAGGTACAAAATGCTTTGATCTCGTATCACAAGTACCTTGATTGGTTTTCAAATGATTTTCAATTGGTTTTGAGAAGGAATGAACAATACCAAAAGACCGACCAAATTTACTTTATGCATGGTGTTATAAGGATGGTTAGGTTAGGTATTTGTTCCCACGATCCGCCATAACCGGAGGGATCTACCAGGGATAATCCACTAGATAGTGTAGAGTCCTTAGGTATATTGAAAAAGGAGAAAATGAGAATATGGGAAGAGTGCGGATCGAGACAGAGCTAGTAATCGGAATAAACCCAACAAGGTTCTAGTAATGAAGTCTCGGTAAGCAATGAAGGGTTGAAGAATGAAAAGAAATGAATGTGAAAAGGGTGAAATGAAATAGCCTCCATCAATTCAACCTTAGGCGTAAACCGGTTCAATACATATGCTCTTGGTTGTTACTAAGGTAACACCGGTATTGAAGACAAGACATCATGGACCCAAAGGATGCCTTGCACTAAACTTCCCAAACCACTCAAGTTCCTCTTAAAAGGGCTTGTTTCATTCTCACGGGGAACCGACATTATCTATCGACTTTCTCTTAGAGATTGTTGATATTGAAGAAGGAGACCCTCTCCCTAGTCTCCGGCATAGGAAACCATATATGCACGATTGAGTCTAGAGCCAAGAGATCATCCACAATATCTCGTTAGGACACTAAATTCTTGAAGACTTGCTTTTTCACACAATGTGGAAAGTAAGTATATATTAAGAGTCCTACGCATTATCCTTGTGGTATTGCCGAAACATCCGATTGGTATGTAAAAGTATTCACGATGAAGATGGAAATCCTTCTAGAGCCAACATCAAACAAGCTCTTGGTGGGTGACATGTGAGATCTTCTCGTAAGATCAAACTTGTGATAACGGATAGAAACAATGGGGCGATTCGGTCTTGAATCAACCTTGGTCCAGAATGGAATTGACGAATACTTTTGGAAAAACCATTCGATGTGCAAACCTTCTTTTCTCTAGCACGTCGAATGTGTACTTATGTTTTCAAATTCAAAAAGTATCTACGATTGAAAAATACTTTTAGAAAACCATTCGATGTGCGAATCTCTTCTTTCGCTAGCGTCGAATGTGTACTCATTATCTAATACAAAAGTATTTTGATTGAAAATTGATCTTTCTCATAAAACCTTCGTCGTGTTGCAAAACTCTTTCTTCAAGCAATACACGATTGTTTTTCAAATCATTTTCATCAATCGGTGAATCTCAATTCACCGGTTCACTCACTCGTGTTGTCTTCTTTGAGACGTTCGGTTTGAGAACAAATAGAACACCGCGAAACCCGTCAAGGAGATTCTTAGGAATCCTACGATCACAGCGGTATTTATATCGATCAGCGGGAACCGTGGGCGTGTACCTCAATTCAAATAAGTGATCAAAGACACTTTCGTGTGTTTTATTGCTAATCGTTGTTTGCGGTACATCCGGACGGTTGCGGTGATCGTAATTGAGGAGTCAATCAAAGCCGCATGCTCACAAAGATCCACACTTAATTTGAAGAAATCATGACCGGTGCATATCTACATAACACGGTTCGATATTTCTATACTATGCTTATGCTACTGCTGCAAATATCATGAACCATGAAGGCTTCCGCTACTCGATGGAAAGATGTCATGATTCAAAAGTGTGAGCATGTCGGTCCATAAGTCACAACTTCACATGATGGCAACACAATAAAGGGTGATCCAGAGATTTCTTGTGGTGATGATCTCAAAGAAAGCTCGAAGATCATCAAGATGTGGATCGGTTCAAAGACCTCCACCGAAAGTACAGATCAATGCGGACTTTGAAGTTGCACTACAAAAGCACAAAGATTGCGGAAATGAAGAATTCAAGTCTCGAGCTCAAGAACAATGTCAAAATAGAATGCTAGGATTCAAATGTAAAACATGGGGTGACCTCCTTAGGGAGATTGTTAGGAATTGGAAAATTTCTTAGTGAAGAGTCGGTCACCCCAAATGTTATCTAGCATAAGTTAGCTCGTAGATTTGTCGTTAGTCACGTTATTTATTGTTTTATTAGTTAGTCAAGAGCTTAAAATAGTTTAGTGCAACATCGTGGAGGAAGGACGGTCTTTACCCACTGTATCCACGATCCACAGCCGATAGGAGGTCGTTGAGTCTCAGTAGTATAAATACCCCTTCCATCCATGGAAGGGTGGTGCTTCAATTCAATCTAACCTTTCATTTGTGTAAACCTCTAGCAAGAACACCCTCTCTCTCTCTACTTTCTCTCTCTAAAATGGATAACATGTATTTTGATCTCCCAAGACCACCCGAATCATCTAACACAATAAAATAAGATCCTACAATTTTAGATGAAACCTTTTGCTAAATAATAACTATTTTTGAAATAAAGGTTGAATAAATGGTTTTTGTGATGATAACATCAATAGGTTATCAATCCACCATGGTTACAAAAGGATTGACTAATCCATGAGCAAACGGCTCTAGTAAAGATATATCAAATCCGTTTTTAGTTGACAACTTGCTAATAAGTTGGATGGTTATCAACTCACCATATCAGTAATGTGAAGAGTTGGCTAGCCCACAAGAAATGGCTTGTGGTAAAGGCGATGGAAAAACCATTATTGGTAATTAGTTCACCATTAGATAAAAGAACTAACTAGTCCGTAAGGGTGCACTTTTGGTAAAGACAAAACAAATGTTGATAGTGGTGGTTTGCTAAAATCATATGGTTATCAATGTACCATGGTCTTACACACCAAAACATTTGGCTACTCCAAAGATAATGGCTTTGGTAAAGAGTTCTAAATCCATTGAATTTTCAATGATTCACTTAGATGTGATGAGAATAGTATGCAACTTAAACTTGAATTATTGTACACATTGTCATATGTTGTCTTTGTGTTCTTGAAAAGATGGAGATTCTTTGAATCTCACGTGAAGAAAACAATTCTAAGAGATACTTTGACAAAAGCACGATTCTACAAAGATATAATCTAAAGACTAAAGAACAATCCATTTTAAAGATAAAGTCATTAAAGATATATTCACAAAGGAACTTGAAGTCAAACAAGTAGAATTCAAGTTAGGGAGGATTGTTGGGATATGAAAGTCTTGAAGATAGTTAAGTCAAGAAGATATGAAAGTACCGTAGTCGCAAAATCTTGGAAGAAGTCAAATAGTCAAAGTCTTGCTAAAGACAAAGTCAAAGTCTTGCAAGATTAAGTCAAAATCTTGCTAGAACAGAAGATGTTATATTCGTTTATGGAAAGTATTGTATTCCATGTTTAGATTACTTGTCGTACAAGGTTATCAATTGTAAACCGACTAGGATATCCTTGAGTCTATAAAAGGACTCCTAGATTGGTATTAGAGGGACGATTTCAGAAAAAGAGTTTTAGAGTTTACGAATTAAGAGTTTAGAGAAAAGTTCGAATATCTTAGAATTGTATTAGAGTATCTGCATAATAAGCAGATTTAGAGTTTTATTAATAAAGTTTTCTTCTTAGCTTTGTTAAGTAAATTCCGCGTACTTGATAAAGATTGCTCAGTGTTTCTTTGTTAATAACTTAGGATTTATCCGAGGTTATTAAATCTTAACAAGCTAGTTTAGTTTGATTAAAGTATATCGATCCAACATGAAAGTAATTAACTTATGATATCAATTAAAAGAACATGAATAATTAAACTATAAGTAACAATTAAACATACCAAAGTGTACACATTTAACTTGGACTACAAAAGAGACTAGATACATGATAAAGAGATAAGTTTGGAAAGTCATAAAACTTGGTCTTCCCCCCCCTAAGTGGCCGGCCCCTATGAGGCTCCCTCATTTAATCACAATCAATTTTAATAAATCCCATTTATCTCTTACTCTTCATTTCAAAAATACCAAGAAACCCTAAAGTATCTATCTCTCTAAAACAAGTGGCGGCAATCATTTTATTTCATCATTCCCATCCGAAATTCATACAAACAAAGGTTCCTAGGAGGCTTGTGATCGTGTGTGATCGATTGGTGGACGTGGGGATTGTGTTTGGTTCGAAAATAAGCTAGGTCGTGGGTGGTGTTTGTAGCCGTGGGTTTATATAAAGCCAAGGAGGCTTGGTTTTGACCGTGTTGCTTGGATTCTTGTTTCTTGGTTACGTACACGCTACTAGGGTAACGTATCATCATCTCTCGTATCTTCCTTTTTGTTGTCTTGTCCAACTCGTGGCTATGGAAAGGTTTTCTAGGGCTTGTATTCGATTTATAAAACACATATAATCATGAGAACTTTTGTCACATAAAATGATAACACATGAATACATAAAACCTTGATTATTAACCTATGTAAATCGTATGATATATGGTATGAAACATGAATACGAAACTGATTTTGTTACTCTTTATGTCGAGACATATGTATGGATTTGGAATGGGTTTAAATGGTTTAATGAGCTTACGAAAATATGTTTATACGTATGTGATTAATGGATTCAATAACAAATGATTACGAACTTGTTTTGATGTGAATAAGGGGCGTACATATATTTATTTGGAAGGGAGTCTTGACCTAAAATGATATCACATAGGAGTATTATAATCTTGTAATAACCGAGCTAAAATGGTTTAGAACGGATACGTAATCATAATCTAAAACTAGGGTTTTGTAATTATATGATTTAATAAAGTTAAGGGGTTATTTTGTAAATTATGAAACTTGATGAATTAACTTGTTAATATAGTAACTAAATGGATTTAATGAGTAAAATGAGTAAACTTGCTATATTTACACTTTTAACCCTATACTTTACATTATTGACATTTTAAACCCTAAACTTTTGTAACTTGTCGTAAATGTTCCTTAAATCATAATAACACTCATTTTCATTATTTAACTATAGATAAGTGACTAAAGTTACTAAACATGGAAACCTGCTAATTATGGAAACTTACTAAATATGGAAACCTGCTAAATATGGAAACCTGCTAATTATGGAAAGTTGCTAAATATGGAAACCTGCCTAAAATAGAAAGCTGCCTAAAATAGAAAGTTACCTAAAATAGAAAGTACTTAAAATGGGAAGATTACTAAAAATGGAAAGCCGTCTTAAACGAGTAATCTGATTCTTATAGAACGTTATTTAATTCATATAGGTTCCGGGCGACGGGATTGATCTCTTTCTTGATTTTACTTTCATTGTGATTTGCTCCGGTAAGGTATGTATATTCTATCCCTTTTCGAAGGGGTTTCTCATGATTCGTTACATCTTCGATATTGGTTTTGAATCTGTTATCCTTTGCTCGAGCCTTCTTACTAGGGCTTCCTATAACTCGCTATGCTCCTTTGATTGAATCTCCTATGTGAACTGCTTAATGTGAACCACCGATATGAACCTTCGATTATGAACCTTTGATATGCACTTTGATTATGAACTTTTGATACGGACTTTGATATGAACCTTTATATGAATCCTTTTGATATGACCTTGCCTTGACTCGTCGGTTTGAGACCCGAGCTATCACTAGGCATGGGGTTCCATGTCCGTGTCATTGATGCACCAATGGCATGACTCTAGTGTGTACGGTGATGTTACACACCGTCCCTTTCATTATCGATTATGAGCTCGATATATTATATGGCCACTATCTCGTCTGCGGGCGTATGGATGCATCCTAGATTTGTTCATTATCCGATATGTTATGATCCGTCGGTGAATGATGTCGTGCAATACGTGTCTTCACAGTCTGGGAGCTAGCTACTCCATTGGTTACCGAGGTCTCCTCCTATTGGTTTGATATTCCGAGGTCACCCTCCGAATACAATGGCTACTATTGGATACTAATGGCGACTATTGCCACTATTGATATTGATTTGTTTTTTGGCTCGGGATGGATTTCAGCTGACCTTACACTATTGATATACCCATATTGTACCTTCAGACACCCAACGCACTATATTCGTATTGACCGCCTGCTACCCCGCACTTATGTGACTTATTCTTCACCATTCCATTCACGCACTGGTTATTATATGATTATTGAATTTGATTGTGCTATTTGCATGTCTTATGTGACAATTGTTTGCCCCGCTACTATATGATTAATATGTGATTGTCGATTCATCTATTGACATGCTAATAATCGACAAACGGTTTACCATCTTGTTATGTGACTCTTTGATTCGCCTTGTCCATGTTAGTGTATAAATGATTGTTTTGACGGCTTATTATGTAAACTCGCTTTGTTTAACCTCGTGGTCTATGAATATCATTAGTATTTTTCCGCTTATTGTTGATCCGCCACGCTTATATTCTGTTATGATATTGTATGTAATTAACGTGGGTTACTTGACTTGTGTGATTGCCAAGCTCTTTTCTAATTACTTGCTTCCGCTAGTTTTAGATTGCTTTTGGCTTATGTGTTGTCCGATTTCGATTTCTTGTATGCTTGTTGTATGTGCTTATTTATATGTCATTTCTGCATTGCTTTGCTTCGTTCTGTTTCTTAGCTGTTCTTTCTGGATATCTGTATAATTGTGTTCTGCAGGATCCTCATTGACTCATTGTTTCCTTTCCGTTGCAACCTTGCTATTGTTCCTTTGTTTCATTTCGTATTTCTGCTTTTGTTTAGCTTTCGCTTTGTTATATCATTCACCGGGCTTTTTAAGCTCACCGCATTTCTTTTCTGCGGCGGTGTTAGGTTGAAGATGGGCTTGATGGGTGAGAGTTGGATTATTTGAGTGGGCCAACCCTAGATACCTTATTTTTCGGATTCATTTTGTTGGGCTATTGTTTGGAGATTACATTTTATTGTAGACATATTGGATTTGGTATTTTTCCTTGTAAGTCATTCGTCTATATGACTTGGTATTTTATTCTTTAAGGCTTTCGCTTTTAAAATTTTATTTGTATGTTCTGATATGACACCAGAATGTGACACTTCTACCCTTGTCGGGTTGGGGTGTTACAAAATAGGTTACATGGGTTGAATATGTTAAACGGGTTGAATCGGTTAAGCGGGTTTCGGGTTGACACATTTAACCCTTATTATATACAAAATTTGGCACATTACACGAGTTAAACAGGTTTTTGGGTCGACTCGTTTAACACATTTAACCCACATAATAAAATATAAATAACTTTGAGTTTATGAAAAAAAATCTTAAACGGGTTGGCGGGTCGACCCAATTATTTTATTCCTAACCCGAACCTGACCTGTTTAATAAACGGGTTAGATAGGTCGACCTAAACCTGACCCGGAATATATTTAGCACAACCCAAACCTGTTAATTTTCGTGTCGGTTTCAGGTCGGGTTTCGTGTCGGGTCAGAAATTGCCACCCCTACCCATAATAGTGTGAACTTTTTGATTTTTCACATTTTAAAGTATGACAACATGCTTTAATAAATGTGCGTATATTACTATTTTGTAATAGTGTATTATTTGTATTCATTAAAATTGTTAGTTAAAATATAAAGCGCTTAATTATTTTGAGACATATTAAAATAGACATTTATTTTGAGACTTTGACGGGTAGAGTATAATATTTTTAACTTGAGTAAAGTCCAAAAAACATCCCTGTGGTTTGCCCTGTGGATCGGTTTACATCCCTAAACTTTTTTGGAACAATTACATCCCTCCATTAGTAAAGTTGGCACAAAATCATCCCTAAGGACGAACGCTGCAAAGAAGTCCCCGTTAAGTCCCCCACATGCTAGTCACGTGAGGGGTATTTTTGTCCATTTCTCACTCCCAGGGATGTATTTTAGACTTTACTCTTCTGCATACTTTTACTTTATTACTATTATTGGATTGAATTTGGCCCCTTTTGGTTTTATATCAGCTAAAGTTAGGCATATCACTTTTTTCACTTGGTGCCATTGATTTTTGGGCCCCTTTGATTTTATATCAATTGAGGAACTACAACCAAGTTCACGATATTAATAAATACAAGCATAAATCTTCTTCCCAAATCCAACACCTCCAAAAATGTCTTGCCAAACCAACGCCAAACCAACACCTCCAAAAAGGTCTCGGCCTAGCCTTTCCCGTCATCAACGCCAAACCAAACGACCCAATCAAAGGTCTTTCCCTTTCGAAAACAACAATAACAACATCCCCATTTTTATTTCAAAACCACCAATCACATCCACACCGAGAGCTTAAGCTCTCTGTTCGACTGGTTTTAACCAAACGACCCCATTTTTATTTCAAACCAAACGACCCATTTTTATTTCAAACCAAACGACCCACGTTTTCTAACCAAACTCGACTCAAAACGAGTCAACTCGTGACTCATGTCATGAGTTTCAAGGATAACGAGCTAAAACTAGCATGTGTTACCCAACCTTTATCTTCTTTGTGAATATGACACGGTGATGGTGATATGGTGGGGTTTAGGTGGCGCGTGGGTGAAAGAAACGAGGGTCGGGGGTGGTTTGAGGCGCGTGATGTAGTAGATCGGAAAGAGGGTGAGGTGGGGAGTCTTTTGGAGTGGGCGGTGAGTGGTAGTTGTCGGCGTTGAGGCGGCGGTGGTGATGTATTCCGGCGGCTAGGGTTTTCAATAGAGGGAGATAGAGAAAAGATGTGAGTGGTTGTGTTTGTATGTGTGTTTGTATGTGGTCTATCCACATGGACGAATTCATGTAATATACTCAAAAAAAGTCAAAACAAATTAACCATGGGAGTGAGAAATGGACAAAAATACCCCTCACGTGACTAGCACGTGGGGGACTTAACGGGGACTTCTTTGCAGCGTTCGTCCTTAGGGATGATTTTGTGCCAAATTTACTAACGGAGGGATGTAATTGTTCCAAAAAAAAGTTTAGGGATGTAAACCGATCCACAGGGCAAACCACAAGGATGTTTTTTGGACTTTACTCTTGTAACTTTTAAATTATACACTAGTGCAGCAACTACCTATTGTTGAGGTGTCGAAAGAGTTGACTCTTATCTCTTTGTGATATGGTGGGGGTGTATGTGGTTTACGTTGTGACTATCTATATCTTAAAGGACTAACGATACATAACGTTTTGCATTTAAGGACGGGTGGTGCATTTTTTTTGTTCAAAGGACGAAACTCGTCGGTCAACGCAAACCACAAGAACGAATGGCGTAGTTTACTCTATATCTTATTATCCATTTTATTGCGTGCTGCAAAGAACAAATCACACAAAACGTTATTATCTTTTTCTAAATTTAAAATATCAGGGTATTGAGGATTAAAGTTACTAGGAAATTTTTATTCGAAATGGTTGTTTAATGTTATGTGATACTTAAAGGGAAGGTTGCAAAAATCGGTTGGCGATATCATGGCGGCCGACCTCTGTTAAGCGTCATATCAGTTTTGACGGTGATATATTGGTTTTTCGACCTCTTTTAAGCGTCATATCCATAAGACTAAAATACACCGTTGGTCCCTAAACTTGTTCAAACGCATCGCGATAGGACAAACCTGGGCATTATCATCGCCACAGGTTCAAAACTTGGGTTTTTAATGCCAAAGAAGTCCCTTGACAAAGTCAATGTCTGATTTTTGTTTTGTAGTCGAGGGTATTTTAGTCCATAAACATTTATACTTTGATAACACATTTATATTTTAGCCCTTCATCTTTATTTGTCGTCGTCAACATCATCCTCGTCATCATCTCCCCAAAATAACATATCTTGCAGGTTTTAGTTCAAGACTACACATACACACATTCATATATCTACAGGTTTTGGTTCAAGATAACATGATGTTGTCGGCCAATAAACTGATTCTAAGTTATCTGATTCAAACATATTAATGGTAAAATTAAACAGAATCGTAGAGCTTTAAGAACAAACATGCAGCTAACTGTAATTTTCTATATGCCTTTAATCTGATTATTTTCTCATCTACAGATTTAGCTTGGATTTGGTTCATGTGGCTGCATAGATGTGATTACTTGCTGCACTAACTTTTGAGTTTTGATCTTATTCTTCGACCCTTTATTGGGTTTCATACATATGATTTGCTTTGTAACCTGACAAATGTCGGTATAGCTAAATATTTCGTATTGTATTCTTTTATTGTGGATATGCAAATTTGATTTATAATTCTAGCATCATTTACCATCGTTTTCTAAAACTCTCCATCTTCCTCCATGGCCCGGAAAAAATTGGTAGGTCAAAACACTTTGGCCAATGTTGTTGACATCCCATTATTGATCTAAAAATCTCAAGTAAATAATACAAAACACGTGTTGAACTTATCTATTTGACTTTGAACAAGATAAACCATAGGATTTGTAAGATCTCTAACTAATTTTCTTGGTTGCTTTGCTTGAATTAGTAATTTTAAACTTTGAAGTCTTACAAATTTGGTTTTTCTATAAAAAAACAAAAAGGAGAAAGCAAATGAGCTACACCACTAGTTGGGGTTTTATGAAAGTTTCGATACACAATTAAGTAACATTTTAGAAACCATCAGAAAATCCTTGCAACTTTAGTTAATAATTCAAATCCGTTATGACTTCATGGCTACAACCATCACATTTAAAACTTAACCATTTCACTAGTTAGTCTATCTTTTAACATCTCATTAATCTGCCGTACAATTAGACAATTGGTCTTTCATATAAATTTGGTTGATAGCTACAAAAGAGACCAAAGGAAACGAAGATGACATTGGGTAAGATATTCTCTACACAACCTTGACTTTGCGTATTCTAGAAAACTTGCGAGAACACAAATGAGCTTGTTTCCAATGAGCATTCCTTTTTATACTAAGCATACAACAAAAATTTGAAGTAAATATAAAAAACCAACAAACACCCAAGTAAAAGATTGCTTGTCTGCCAGTACCAGAAAGGAAAATCCCAATAGGTTGACGGAAACTATGTCAAGCCACTTTTATTGCCAAACTGGGGGTTGTGGTCTTCGATCTTTACAAGAATTGGCCAAACAATAACACACATTGAACCGCACACGGCTTCATTGTCAGAATGTTACAGGCAGTAACAAGATTCACTTTTTGATCTTGGCAATGGGATATGAACTGAGGTTCTCAACTAAAGCTACCATTTTAATTCCTTTGCAATTGTAATCTATGCAATCATATGTCCAAATCATCATCCGGGTCCTCATCGTAATCCGCATCTCATCATCCGAATCACGAAAATATATGATCTCTCCCCGCCGTAATCCTCATGTTTTTGCATATTCTCGTGAGGCAAAGCAAAGATTTGAATCGTGTTTACCCTCATTGAGAGATTTACGCCATCATATACTTGAGCAGTTTTCCCGCTTCGAAACCAACAAGAATTTATTGCAGTCACAATCGCAACCTAGAAAACGATCGAAAACATCTACAAGAAAAGAGTTGCAAATAAAATGATTCAAGACTCGTACCCTGGTGCTCAAATGGAAGTACAACTTTACCAACGGTCTGAATTGCACTCCCTATGATCTGTTAATCACTTTTTTGTTGGATGATTTTTCTGTTGTGTCTGGCCGCCAACATCATGTTATCTTGAACCAAAACCTGTAGATATATGAATGTGTGTATGTGTAGTCTTGAACCAAAACCTGCAAGAGATGTTATCTTGGGGAGATGATGACGAGGATTATGTTGACGACGACAAATAAAGATGCAGGGCTAAAATATAAATGTGTTATCAAAGTATAAATGTGTATGGACTAAAATACCCTCGACTACAAAACAAAAATCACACATTGACTTTGTCAAGGGACTTCTTTGGCATTAAAAACCCAAGTTTTGGACCTGTGGCGATGATAATGCCCAGGTTTGTCCCATCGCGATGCGTTTGAACAAGTTTAGGGACCAACGGTGTATTTTAGTCTATCCATAATTATTTATCAATTAAAAAAAAAGTTACCGAGTTTGACCGTCATATTGACCGATTTTGACCATGACCTTCAAATTAAACCGATATGTGAAATGGCGTGACGGTAAACCGCCGCCATGACCAATTTTTACAACACTACTTAAAAGTTATTCGCTAAAATTATGACCATGCATTAAGCTCTTTCGAAAAGTAAAAGAAACTTAAAATGTAAAAGAAATTATCTTTCATATGTTAAATTGAAAAAAATTAATAAAAATAGAATAACCATAAATTTAAAGTTGTCTAAAGTATGGCAATTTATTAAGCAATTTGCTTTAGTTTAAAAGAAGTGATGTTATTCTAAGTTTATATGATTCATTTTGGCATTGCAAATTACAATGAGATATGATATTTTTCTTTTGTTAGAGCCTTGGGTATAATAACCTCTGGTTAAATTTTAACATTTGTTATGTCAGCGCCACATTAGCTTTAACATTTCATTTTAATTTAACAAAAAAATACCCTTTATTATAACATTCACAAGGTTAAACTTTAACTCAAATATTTTCAAATTCAATCCATAAACTAAAATAAACACTTCATTAAATAACATAGCAAACATAACCTTAACTTAAACATATTACAATACGAAATATAAAATAACTAAAAAAAATTACAACGGAAAAAAAATAACGAAACATAGCAAATACTTATTCATCATCGTCGTTCTTTTGTTGTTGTTGTTGTTGTTGTTGTCGTTCAAGATGTTCTGCCAAACATGGTCCATAAGGTCCATTTCGAGTTGGGTATGCGTTTCTCGGTCGCATATTTCTTTTGCCTTACGACGGTGAGTATCACATCTTTCGACCCATCTTTGTTGCCTCATACGTGCTGACGGATCCACCCACATTTCGTTATAGTCACGTAATGCAAATTTTTGATCTTTTAAAATCATGTTATGCAAAATAATGCAAGAATACATGATTCTACGTATCTTGACAATTTCCATTTGACGTGCCGGTTGTTGTAGTATACCCCAACGTCCTTGAAGCACATCAAAAGCACGTTCAACATCCTTTCAGGCACTTTCTTGTTTCCTTTTAAAATATGTATGTTTTTCGTCAGTTGTTGACGAGAAGGATTTGAAGAAAGTTGCCCACTGTGGGTAAATTCCGTCAGCCAAGTAATACCCCTGTTCATACCTAGTTCCATTAACCATATAAGGGGCTCTTGGGGCAATGTCAACAAGAATGTCGTCGAATAACAAAGATTTGTCTAAAACATTAATATTGTTATTCGCCCTCGCCATCCCAAAAAATGCATGCCAAATCCATAAATCTTGAGAAGCAACAGCTTCAAGCATAATTGTTGCGTATTTTTTATCACCCTTACCAAATTTCCCTTGCCAAGCCACCGGACAATTTCTCCATTCCCAGTGCATACAATCAATGCTACCAAGCATTCCCGGAAAACCATGACACTCTTCATGTCGTTGATAAATATTTTGAATGTTGGCCCATGTTGATTTTCTTAAATACTCCGACATAAACAAATCAATAACGCATTTGTTAAAATTATCAAGACAATCACGCGAAGTATGCTCACCCATTTGCAAAAATTTATCAAACGCATCGGGTGAGGTGTCGTACGCCAATTGGCGTATGGCAGACGTACACTTCATAAGAACACTTAAACTCATTCGACCCGTACAATTGGGTGATTGGTTAAAGAATTTAAAATGATCTGGAATATTTTCAGAAGTATAAGATTCAATACCTTCGACTATTTGCCAAAATAGTTTCCAGCTCATACGAAATCTTCTACGAAAATTCCGGTTCGAATACTTACAACCTTCAATGAAATAGTCGTTACGCAAACGTTCTTCTGCAAGCTCACGTTCACGTAATATATGGGTACGAGTTAAGCGAGGTTGAGATGCTTCTTGTTCCAACTGTTGCGGATACTCGTACGTGGCCATCATAAATTCAAAGTCAGTTTCGTCATCAACGTCTGACCATTGTAACACCCCCCAAATTTCACAGCGGAAGCGTTCGGGTCATGGGGTGCTACTAAATCAATAATCATAACACAAGGTAATAAAGAATGGAAAATTTATTCCATTATCGAAAGATAGATTAATTAAAGAGATAGTTTTACAATATTGTTTCAAAGTGCGGAAGTAAGCCCATAAAAATATATGTTGTCCCATTAAAAGTTGTATTAGATTTGCTTGAAAACACTTCGGATGCAAGTCTTCAACGAATGCCTTTGCCAATGCCCACGCCAAGTAATAAACCTAAGAAAAACATGCTAAAATGTCAACACAAAGGTTGGTGAGTTCATAGGTTTAGTTTAAAGAAATCAAGTTGGACCATAGTTGCACATATAGCATCTCCGTGCATGACACTATATGCAAAAAGGCTATTATGCTAATACCAAGTTCATGTGACCGAAACTACGACAGTGTGCATGCATCTAGAAGCATGATAAATAAAAGCCCGCAAGTGTATTTCAAGACACTCAATCAATACGATATGATATCGCCCGACGTTTGCCTATCCGGTCAAACTCGAACGGGCCGTCATCCCAATAGATCTATTCATAGCAATCGCACCTCCCAAAGGAACTAACGGTAGCATAGTTAGGATTCAAGGTTGTTTTATGTAATAGTGTTTTCGCCAGGTCCGAAAAGAGTTTTGCATGTTTCTCACCCCAAAGTTTTATAAAGCAAGTAAATAAAAGTAAAAGTGGGGCTATAAACTCACCTTAGCAGTTCGATGAATAAGCACAAAGAGATCGAGTGTGGTATAGCAGTGGCTCCTACCCGGAACCTAAGAATGAGATGGCAAGACTCAGTTTGCAGTTTTGTGTACTCACGACTCGAAGTTTTTAAATAAATGCAAGTGTTTATAAGTGGTTGTGTTTAATGTTGCTTGTATGGCAGAATTTATGTTTAAATCATTTCAAAGTGTTTGTAAGTATTTGGCTCAAGTATTATCAAAGAGTAAATAAATACAAATCAAATTGTATTTATTTGATTTATTTGGTTTCGAGGTATGAAAATACATATTTATTGAAATCGTGGTTAAATAATACATTTTAACAAATATATTATCTATAGTTTACGCCGATAAGCTCGCCGAATAAAAATGTGTGTTAAACATATTTATCTAAAAGGAAAGTGGTGAAATATATAAGTTTAGTAAACTTATAAATATTTTGGATGAAAAGTGTCAAGGTGTTCAACCTTGAGGGGCTGAAATTGTAGAAGTTGTACAAGTTATAAACTTATAAAGGTTTTTAAGAAAAATGATAAGTTGTTCATAGTTAAGGGCTAAAAGTACAAAAGTTTATAAGTTGCAAACTTATCTAAGTTTTAGGAAAAATAGTAAATCATTTAAATTTGGAGGGGTTGAATCTGCCAAAAAAATGAAAGTTGCAAAAATAAGAAAAATGGCAAACCTGCCACTGCCTGGGCTCGAACTCAGGTCTGTGGTCTGAAAGTGAGCTAGTTTACCACTGGACTACAAGTACCTTGGTATCATTGTTTGCTACGCATACCTATTTAGGGGTTTAGCGACTGTATTCATTTTGTAGTAAAATTCCACAGTATGCATGCTCACGTTTGGTGCTTCACTTTTAGTATACATGTTTTCAAATTTTGGTGCTTCACTTCCATTTTAACGCTAAGTCTTGTGACTTAAAGGACATGTTTGGTTTTAAAATAGGTCGAGGAACATAGGGCTTGATTTGGCAAGTTTCAAAAAGGTTACCACACAAGCTTCAAGCAACACAGCCAAGTTCATATTTCTTGCATGAAGTCGAGCGTATCTATGTGTATGAATGCGTGTCGTGAGGCATGTTGGATTAAGACACCTATATTGAGTTCTCTTAGGCTTGAATATGGACACAAGTTGACATGGAATGAAAATATATTATGTATGTATATTTGATAACCAAAGAAAAACAAAGTTTCAAAAATGATGGGACCTTACAGTGGGTTTGAAAAGTGGAGTGTGGATCGAACAAGACGTGAATGAGCACAAGTGAGACCCGATAAACAACCTAGCTTCCAAAAGTTTACACCCGACTAGTAACCGCTTGATTTCCAAATTATACCCGAAACTATGTAAACCCAACATAACTTCTTTAACTCTTGTTTTAAAAAACCAAAAGACTTTGCTTTCCTTTCTTCCCTAGCTCAACAGAAATGAGGTTGGGTTAAGAGTGTTGTGAGTGAAAATTTAAAAGTGAAATGTGTGAGTTGATGAGTTCAACAAAGGATCTTAGGAATTTATATAGAGGAAGATGGTAAGAAAGTGAGAAGATGGAGTTTGTGTGAGCTTTGAACGTGCCTGATATGGCAGCCAAAGGGGGATACATTTTTGTGTTGTCCTTGTCAAGTGAGAGAGATGGTTCAAAGCATGCTTGAGGTCTAGCTAGGATGCTTAGGTTTTAGATCAAAAGTAGTTCACATGTGTTATAGGCTAATGTAGTATAGGGTGGCTTAAAAGAAAGTCTTGGTCTCCTTTTTCTTTGAGTCTTCCCGTAAAGAAAGAAGCAAAAGCAATTGTTGTGCTTTGTGTTTTGTTTTGTCAATTCGCTGAGTCGCAGAGCAAAGCAAAACTTATGTATTTTATTACAAAACATTAGAGGGTGCATTTGGTTAGTCTTGATCACATGCATGCATGAAAATAAAATAATACCAAAGTTGAGGTTTTGTGTTGTCTTATATTCGAGTGGGTCACATAAAAGGTAGGAACATAATAAGATACTCTTGATGTTGAAATGTGTACACAAAATAAGGGTGCGCTTGGATAACTTTTGTTTTGCATGTTACATATAGTAAGACCAAAGGAATGAATTTGTTTCGTGTTTTGCTAGTCCCCAAACAAGGAAAAATTGCACCAAAAATACTTGTCAACTTTTGTTATAGAATAAAAATATGGTGCGCTTGGATTTGAGAAATAAAAGGCTAGGCCCAAGATTAATTAAGGTAAGTTGGGTTGGGTTGGTTTGATAGTTTACACGAGAGTCCAAGAGACAAGGAATGGGAAGTTGAGTCGGGTTGGGCTTAGAGGCACGGTGATATAAAAAAAATATTAAAAATATAATTTATATAATTTATTAAATAAAGGAAAATATTTTCGAGGTCGAGGTGAAAGATATCCCGTGAATTTTCGTGATTAGAGTTCGAAAGGAAAGAAAAAAAATAGCCGCGAAAATCGGTAGGGAAATTTACGAGGGGTTACAGTACCTACCCCTTAAAAGAAACCACGTTCTCGTGGTTTATGATGCGAGAATCGTCGAGGTCGATACGGTGACGAGATGTGAGTATAAACTCTTAAATTGTTACGTGGGAAAAGAGGCTAGTCGTTCAAGAAAGATTCGGTGACGTGAGACGATAAGTGAACAACGGATAAAGGATTCATCAAACGGAATACAACGCGGTTTCATAAAAGAGTACGATAGTTGAGTTCAAAACAGAAAGAACAGAGTCGTATGAGGTTACGAAGGTCGGAGCATAAGAGTGAAATAAGAGATCGTGACCAGTGTCAGAGGTGGTTTAACTACATGTGCGAGAATCAAGTAGTTGTATGTTACATAAAGAAATAACATAGAATCACTGATGAGTTGTACGTTACATAAAGAAATAACGTCGAGGTTGATATAGTGACGAGTTGTACGTTACATAAAGAAATAACGTAGAGGTTGATATAGTGACGAGTTGTACGTTACATACAGAAATAACGTAGAGGTCGATAGAGTGACGAGTTGTACGTTACATACAGAAATAACGTAGAGGTTGATTAAGTGACGAGTTGTACATTACATACAGAAATAACGTAGAGGTCGATACAATGACGAGTTGTACGTTACATACATAAATAATGTAAAGGTCGATACAGTGACGAGTTGTACGTTACATACAGAAATAACGTAGAAGCATTGATGAATTGTACGTTACATAAAGAAATAACGTAGAGGCAGTTATGGAAGCATAGCATAGTGCGATATTGTAATAGTGGGCATGTTACGCAGTTTAACATGAAGAGGTATCAGGCATAAGAATTCGTAGTCTACTCTACCCTATCCTTAAGTTAATTATTCCTTAATTTTATTAAGTTTGTTACATCAACATTATTCTCATTTAAACTTCGCGACCCAATCAAACAAGAACAACCTTAAAGTTAAAATGAGAATGAGCTTATACACATTTAAACTTCGCAACCCAATCAAACAAGAACAATCTTAAAGTTTAAATGTGAGTTAATTAAAAAACTTAATGACTTTGAGAAATAATTAATTTAATTTAAATGAGAGCTTATACGAACCTAAAATACAGTAGTAACACATAGCACGACTACATCGTAGCGATGAGGCAAGGCATGGCAAACATCGGCATTGTGGCGTTGAAGTGTTTTAGGAAAATTTGGTTATAGTTTTGGTTTTGAAAATACCTAATTCTCTATAACCTTGGCTCGATACCAATCTGTAACACCCCAAAATTTCACAATGAGCGTTCGGGTCATGGGGTGCTACTAAATCAATAATCATAGCACAAGGTAATAAAGAATGAAAAATTTATTCCATTATCGAAAGATAGATTAATTAAAGAGATAGTTTTACAATATTGTTTCAAAGTGCGGAAGTAAGCCCACAAAAATATATGTTGTCCCATTAAAAATTATATTAGATTTGCTTGAAAACACTTCGGATGCCAGTCTTCAACGAATGCCTTTGCCAATGCCCACGCCAAGTAATAAACCTGAGAAAAACATGCTAAAATGTCAACACAAAAGTTGGTGAGTTCATAGGTTTAGTTTAAAAAAATCAAGTTGGACCATAGTTGCACATATAGCATCTCCGTGGATGACACTATATGCAAAAAGGCTATTACGCTAATACCAAGTTCTTGCGACCGAAACTACGACAGTGTGCATGCATCTAGAAGCATGATAAATAAAAGCCCAGCAAGTGTATTTCCAGTACACTTAATCAATACGATATGATATACACCCGACGTTTGCCTATCCGGTCAAACTCGAACGGGGGTGTCATCTGCAATAGATCTATTCATTGCAATCGCACCTCCCCAAAGGGAACTAACAGAAGCATAGTTGGGATTCAAGGTTGTTTCACGTAATAGTGTTTTCAGTTTCATGTCCGAAAAGAGTTATGCATGTTTCTCACCCTAAAATTTTATAAAGCAAGTAAATAAAAGTAAAAGTGGGGCTATAAACTCATCTTAGCAGTTCGATGAATAAGCGCAAAGAGATCGAGTGTGGTATAGCAGTGGCTCCTACCCGGAACCTAAGAATGAGATGGCAAGACTCAGTTTGCAGTTTTGTGTACTCACGACTCGAAGTTTTTAAATAAATACAAGTGTTTATAAGTGGTTGTGTTTAATGTTGCTTGTGTGGCAGAATTTACGTTTAAATCATTTCAAAGTGTTTGTAAGTATTTGGCTCAAGTATTATCAAAGTGTGAATAAATACAAATCAAATAGTATTTATTGATTTATTTGGTTTCGAGGTATGAAAATACATATTTATTGAAATCGTGGTTAAATAAAATATTTTAACAAATATATTATCTATAGTTTACGCCGATGTGGTCAGCGAATAAAAATGTGTGTTAAACATATTTATCTAAAAGGAAAGTGGTGAAATATATAAGTTTACTAAACTTATAAATATGTTGGATGAAAAGTGTCAAGGTGTTCAACCTTGAGGGGCTGAAATTGTAGAAGTTGTACAAGTTATAAACTTATAAAGGTTTTTAAGAAAAATGATAAGTTGTTCATAGTTAAGGGCTGAAAGTATAAAAGTTTATAAGTTGCAAACTTATATAAGTTTTAGGAAAAATAGTAAATCATTTAAATTTGGAGGGGCTGAATCTGCCAAAAAAATGAAAGTTGCAAAAATAAGAAAAATGGCAAACCTGCCACTGCCTGGGCTCGAACTCAGGTCTGTGGTCTGAAAGTGAGCTAGTTTACCACTGAACTACAAGTACCTTGGTGTCATTGTTTGCTACGCATACCTATTTAGGGGTTTAGCGACTGTATTCATTTTGTAGTAAAATTCCACAGTATGCATGCTCACGTTTGGTGCTTCACTTTTAGTATACATGTTTTCAAATTTTGGTGCTTCACTTCCATTTTAACGCTAAGTCTTGTGACTTAAAGGACATGTTTGGTTTTAAAATAGGTCGAGGAACATAGGGCTTGATTTGGCAAGTTTCAAAGGTTACCACACAAGCTTCAAGCAACACACCAAGTTCATATTTCTTGCATGAAGTCGGTATCTATGTTTATGAATGCATGTCGTGAAGCATGTTGGATTAAGACACCTATATTGAGTTCTCTTAGGCTTGAATACGGACACAAGTTGACATGGAATGAAAATATATTATGTATGTATATTTGATAACTGACATCAGCCTTTTTGAGGGGCGTCTAATCAAATGTAGTATAGTGTGTGTTCCAAAGTATTGCGAAGAAACTACAAACCCGGGTCGTTCTTCCCAACGAAGTGTGATGGTACTCAAAACACGGGTTTGTGATCGGGTGATTTGGACGAAAAAAGGAATATGAGTGAGTGAGTGATTAAACTAAGGAAATTAAATCTATAAAAGACTTTGAAGTCATTTTAATTCTATATTTAAAATCGTTTAACGATTAAAACCTAAACGTCGTTAAATAAAATTACGTGAGCGTCTTTAAATAAAACGTGAAAATAAAGAAGTAAAATACCTACGGATATGGAAAATACATTTTACAATCCTAATGATGCAAGAAAATTATTGGAAATTTAAAACTATTTTTTTTTTATTTTCTTGATTTAATTTGAATTAAAACTAATTTTAAATATTTAAAATAGACTTAAAATCCTAAAATCGGAAAATAAACTAGAAAATTACAAAACTATTTTTCAAAATCTTAAATGACTAAAAAGAATTTTAGAAACTGGAATCCCATTTTTTGAATTTTTTGAATTTATTATGAATTTAATACTATTGAAAACTAATAAAAATGCTAGAAAATACTAATTAAGTCGAGAAAATCTGGAAAAATACTTTTATCACTTTTTGATTTTTCTAAAACTAGGAAAATTGAAATTGTGTTTTTCTCGAACATTTTACGAATTTATTTGGATTAAATGCTAATTAAAATGCTAGAAAATGACATAAAATGCGAAAATTAGTAAATGAACAAAGAAAAATATGAAAACTTCCAATCAACGATAAAATAATATTGAGAACCCGGAAAAATAATGAAACTATTTTGGAGCACAAGAACGTTGATTTGGGCGCACAACTAATGAAATAAGCACGTGTAAATAAGCTAAAATCTAACCATAAGCTACTATAAGCTACCTTAGCCTTATTCTAACCTAAATTATGCTAATGCAACTGAATGGGACCCTAAAAGTACAGGCTAGAAGGGTTATAGCTATAAAACAGGTTCTATCAAACTTATGCCAAACGACCCTTATGCATCTACTTTGAGCTTACATTAAGCCAGCTAGAAAATTCCTAAAAATAAACTAAAATGGCCATGATGTTCACAACCAACCAAAGAGCTTAAGTCCTAAATTTCAGCAAGATTGACTCAGAATTGAGTGAATTAAAAATCCACAAAGTTTGGTTAAAAACTGACTTGACACTTTTTTTGAAATCACAATAGGCAACTAACCAAACACCCTTTTTGGATCTTTTGGGCAAGGATAAACAGCTGGATAAGCAATATTTATGAACCAATAAGCTAACACATGAGATTATCTTTCTAACATAAGCTGAGAGTAACTAAATGAGGGGGAAATCAGTTGGCAAATAAGCTACACTAGTGGGGAACCTTAAAACTAGACAAGTGATGAAATAAGCAATTAAAAGCTACAAAAAAGATAAAATATAATCTACCTAAACTAGATTAACCTATGGGATCCTAAAGTATATAAATAAGTTGACTTAAGTCTAATAAGCACTTAAAACAAAACAACTTAGCTGCTGTTGTGGGATTGAAGCAGATCAGTGCCAAAGGGAGCACTTTTGAGCTTATCTTGAAGAAGCTACAGAGTGAATCAGCCCTTGAGCTTCTGGGCACTTGGAGTCCACCTAGCTAGCTATCTTTTGCCCCAATGTCTGGTTTATGATGGGCTGATTACACCTTATAAATAAGCTGTGCAAGTATGCTGCTTGGGCTTTTGGTGTCCTGCATACGTAATGCAGTTATACCCTAACCACCACTTTAACCCAATAGCGACACTCCATCAAACAATTGTTTGATTTTTTTTTCTTTTGACCAAAGTAAAACATGCTAGCTAACTTACTATTTTTATTTTTTGAAATTTTTTATCACAACAATAACTCCACTATATTGCTTTATAAAAACTGACAGAATCCAATCTTTGAAACTAAAAAAAAACTTGACTTATTCCTTTAACTAGACTCAAACATGGTGACTTAAATTGACTTGACACCTTAAAACTTGAGAATAAAATGAGCATATAACTTCATTTAACACTGGTTTGAGACCCAAAATGGGTCAAAAGTGAATTTTTTTGACCCACAACTAATGCTATTCCAAACACCCCTTAAGGGCAGGAATGGTGAAAACAACTTTGGAAAACTGATTTGTAAATTGAAACAAAAGCTCACAGAGCTTATACAAGCTTATAAAAACAACTTAATCAGATGAGTAACAAGGATTTGAGACAGATGGAAAACCGATGAACATAAAATAAAAATAAAAAAAACTAAGACTTCAACAGGAAAATTGCATAAACAAAATAAAATTGCATTGAACTGAAATTGAAAGTTACATGTAAATTAAATGACAGTGAAAATAAAACTGAGCTAGAACATCAAATTCTAGACTAGTTTTTACACTAACTTTCTACTGCTATTTATACAAGAAAAATAAAAAAGTGTCTTCTTCTCTTTCTTCCTGATTGTGCTTCTTTGGATTCATCTCAGCCATTGATTTGGCTTGGACACAAAGGGAGTAAATCTGAGCTGTCCATCTTGAGAGCTCCAATGGGGTGTGTTGGAGATTGCCAACGTGGAAAACAGCCCCATGTGGGTTGTGGGGTTTCACTGCTTCGTAGTTATCAGTGAGTTGAGAGTGACCATGGTGAAGGGATTGGGTAATGGGGGTTGAGTGTCTGGGAGGGAATCAAAGAAACAGGGAAAAGGGAAAAGGGTTGTTGAGTGTGGCAGGTTAAAGATTGGGGAAGTTATCTTTTTTTTTTGGGTTTATGAAGTAATAAAGGGTTTGGTTAGTTTGTATAATAGATAAGCCCAAGGACTAAACTTGTACAATCTGAAACTTGAGGGACCTGATGTGACAAGCTTCCAAATTTCATTCAAGGGACCATACCTGCCAAGTTAGATAAACCAAAGGACCTTTATGATATTTATTACAATTTAAAACATCCGGGGGACCTTTTATGTCATTTTTGAAACTTGAGGGGTAAAAGTTGCCATTTGTAGAAAACTTTCATCCAAGGACTATTTTGAACATGTTTGTTTATCCAAGGACTAAAGTTGACTTTTATTTCATTTTAAACCTTCAGGGACTAGTTTTGCCATTTTGTGAAACTTCAGGGACTGAAAATATCAATTGTGTGAACTTTGATCATTTTTTATTTGTTTTCAATCTTTTTGTACCTGAGTCACATAAAAACATATTTCAATGATATTTGTAACATTTATATGGTCATTTGTGTGTTTTTGGTCGTTTTTGTGGGGTTAAACAATATAAAATATATGTGTATTTAGACACATATCAATAACCAAAGAAAAACAAAGTTTCAAAAATGATGGGACCTTACAGTGGGTTTGAAAAGTGGAGTGTGGATCGAACAAGACGTGAATGAGCACAAGTGAGACCCGATAAACAACCTAGCTTCCAAAAGTTTACACCCGACTAGTAACCGCTTGATTTCCAAATTATACCCGAAACTATGTAAACCCAACATAACTTCTTTAACACTTGTTTTAAAAATCCAAAAGACTTTGCTTTCCTTTCTTCCCTAGCTCGACAGAAATGATGTTGGGTTAAAAGTGTTGTGAGTGAAAATTTAAAAGTGAAATGTGTGAGTTGATGAGTTCAACAAAGGATCTTAGGAATTTATATAGAGGAAGATGGTAAGAAAGTGAGAAGATGGAGTTTGTGAGCTTTGAACGTGCCTGATATGGCAGCCAAAGGGGGATACATTTTTGTGTTGTCCTTGTCAAGTGAGAGAGATGGTTCAAAGCATGCTTGAGGTCTAGCTAGGATGCTTAGGTTTTAGATCAAAAGTAGTTCACATGTGTTATAGGCTAATGTAGTATAGGGTGGCTTAAAAGAAAGTCTTGGTCTCCTTTTTCTTTGAGTCTTCCCGTAAAGAAAGAAGCAAAAGTAATTGTTGTGCTTTGTGTTTTGTTTTGTCAATTCGCTGGGTCCCAGAGCAAAGCAAAACTTATGTATCTTATTACAAAACATTAGAGGGTGAATTTTGTTAGTCTTGATCACATGCATGCATGAAAATAAAATAATACCAAAGTTGAGGTTTTGTGTTGTCTTATATTCGAGTGGGTCACAGAAAAGGTATAGTAGGAACATAATAAGATACTCTTAATATTGAAATGTGTACACAAAATAAGGGTGCGCTTGGATAACTTTTGTTTTGCATGTTACATATAGTAAGACCAAAGGAATGAATTTGTTTTGTGTTTTGCTAGTCCCCAAACAAGGAAAAATTGCACCAAAAATACTTGTCAACTTTTGTTATAAAATAAAAATATGGTGCGCTTGGATTTGAGAAATAAAAGGCAAGGCCCAAGATTAATTAAGGTAAGTTGGGTTGGGTTGGTTTGATAGTTTACACGAGAGTTCAAGAGACAAGGAATGGGAAGTTGAGTCGGATTGGGCTTAGAGGCCCGGTGATATAAAAAAAATATAAAAAGTTTATTATATATAATTTATATAATTTATAAAATAAAGGAAAATATTTTCGAGATCGAGGTGAAAGATATCCCGTGACTTGTCGTGATTAAAGTTCAAAAGGAAAGAAAAAAAATAGCCCCGAAAAATCGGTAGGGAAATTTACGAGGGGTTACAGTACCTACCCCTTAAAAGAAACCACGTCCTCGTGGTTTATGATGCGAGAATCGTCGAGGTCGATACGGTGACGAGATGTAAGTATAAACTCTTAAAATGTGACGTGGGAAAAGAGGCTAGTCGTTCAAGAAAGATTCGGTGACGTGAGATGATAAGTGAACAACGGATAAAGGATTCATCAAACGGAATACAACGCGGTTTCATAAAAGAGTATGATAGTTGAGTTCAAAAAGAAAGAACAGTCGTCGTATGAGGTTACAAAGGTCGGAGCATAAGAGTGAAATAAGAGATCGTGAATAATTAATCGAGGTGGTTTAACTACATGTGCGAGAATCAAGTAGTTGTATGTTACATAAAGAAATAACATAGAATCACTGATGAGTTGTACGTTACATAAAGAAATAACGTCGAGATTGATATAGTGACGAGTTATCGTTACATAAAGAAATAACGTGAGGTTGACACGTTGACGAGTTATGCGTTACATACGAAATAACGTGAGAGGTCGATACGGTGACGAGTTGTGCGTTACATACGAAAATAACGTGAGGTCGATATAGTGACGAGTTGTACATTACATACGAAATAACGTAAAGGTCGACTGATGGACGGTTGTACGTTACATACAGAAATAACGTAAAAGCATTGATGAATTGTACGTTACATAAAGAAATAACGTAGATGCAGTTATGGAAGCATAGCATAGTGCAATATTGTAATAGTGGGCATGTTACGCAGTTTAACATGAAGAGGTATTAGGCATAAGAATTCGTAGTCTACTCTACCCTATCCTTAAGTTAATTATTCCTTAATTTTATTAAGTTTGTTACATCAACATTATTCTCATTTAAACTTCGCAACCCTATCAAACAAGAACAGCCTTAAAGTTTAAATGAGAATGAGCTTATACACATTTAAACTTCGCAACCCAATCAAACAAGAACAGTCTTAAAGTTTAAATGTGAGTTAATTAAGAAACTTAATGACTTTGAGAAATAATAAAGTTAATTCAAATGAGAGCTTATACGAACCTAAAATACAGTAGTAACACATAGCACGACTACATCGTGTAGCAGTAGGCAAGGCATGACAAACATCGGCAGCTGTGGCGGCCGATACGCTTCGCAGCGTTCGGGTCAAAGGAACTTCCTTTTAAATCGAGCAAGTTTTTCAACACCCTAAGCGGTGAACCTAATCGTTGTAGTGTAGTATTAGGGTAAGCCACGGGTATTGATATCGTTCTCTAGGGGAATAGGAATGCTAGTGAGAAGTTACTACGCTAAGGTTAAGGTTGAGGAATATTATTTTTTTTTATCTTTTTTAAGTTTTTTAGGAAATTGAAAAGTACGAATCTCGGGTATTGGATTTGAGGGGGTTGGTATATCTACCGATTACTCTACTATTATCTAATTATCTAAACTAAGGTGGTGGTAGTCTATGTCTAATTAATGTGTGCTCGTATGATAGTTTAAAGATGTGTTTACTTAGGTTTTACTACTCCTTAATTATCTCCTATTGACGGTTGAGTTGTCACGTCCTTATTCTTAGTTGCGTTGTGTGTCTAAAGTTGTAGGGTATCGTTTCTCCCAAATCTTTGAACTTACCAAAGGGTCTCGTCTACAAAACCCACTAGGGATAATAAACTCTTACTCTAAGGCACTCTTTGGATGGTTTAGCTTACAACTACTCGTAATTATATTCTAAGGTTCACAAAGATGAATCAAGCATTAAGTACACAACGAATGACCTATCGCATTACTAGATCATTAATCAACTAAGATAAGAAACAACCAATCAATATTTAATAATTAAGTTTCATATTCCTAAGCAAACACACAAATAAATTAGCGGGACATGGAGAACATGCAAGCATACACACAAATAATCAAAGACATAATTGAATTGATGAAGTAAATACTTATCTTGATGTAAGATAGGGTTTGGAACCCTAAAATCTTGTACAAGACACCCTTGGTTCGGTTTTAGGTTTTTACTCCAAAAGACTCTCCTCAAACCGAAAAATTTGGATTCTATATATAATATTACATATGCGACGGCGTCACCTTATGTTTTGTGCGCGTCATTAGGGTTTCGTCTTGGCCACGTTAACCTTGCGACGGCGTCACCTTATGTCTGTGACGCCGTCCTCTTCAGACTTTCGCGCCGTCTTGGTTGCATCTAGGCCGTGCGAGTTGCGACGACCTACTCTTTTAAAACCCGACGCCGTCCTTCAAAACAAGGCATTTTCTCTTACGGCCGTCACAAATTCCTCCGGCGTCGCGATTAAGCGATGGCCGCGTCGCCTTATTTTTCAGCAGACTTTGAGTGTCTCGATTCGACTTTGGTCATTTTCTTCAGATATTCGCGCTTTTCGTCCAAATAAGTGCCATTCCAACATTTTGCCTTCAAGAGACCTAAAAGTGAAAAGGAGCGATATTAAGCAATAACGGATACAAAAGTGATCAAATAAGGGTTAAACGACCCTCAAAATGGTACCTTTTAAAACCTTATCAAATATCCCTACACTTGTTATTTGCTTGTCCTCAAGCAAATGTGCTTTTAGCCAATTAATTTATAAGTTAGGGGTCATGAAGCATTGATTTAAAATGGTCCACAACATATATAAGCCACAAAAGTCATAACAAGCACGGAATTACATACTAGCACCTCACATGGGGTGTTTGGATACTCACATCTCTCTCGGTGTATATATGAAATATAACAAATAGGAAATGGAAGATAAACACTCATTAACCGGTCCTAGTACATAGATTACCATAGGCTTGAGAATAGATCAAACCTCCATCGCTTTGGCGTAAGCACCTAGGAAAGACTATCAAAGAGGTCTTTTAAAGGGTTGTAATGTTAGGCTTTTGGTAGGGAAACAAGGGTTTGGTGGGATAGGCTATTTAGTGGTGGCAAGTCAAAAATATCTATGTTAAATGCATACGAAGAATGGCGTTGCTAAGCCAAGACTCGACGCTCTAAAACTCTAGGTAACGGAAATAAACAAACATAAATTTAAAGGATAGATGTAGGATGGTAGCCCGTATTTTTTTTTACACTCTATTTTTTTTTATTTTTATATTTTCTATTTTTTTTTCATACACTTTTACTCTACCATCCCTACGGTAACATCAAAATGATAGGGATTTATAGGCACATCCCTACACTTGAGTTTTATTACTCTAACACTAATTTGACCCGAATTGAAAAGATCAAAACACTTGGGGTACATTATTACGCAAACAAAGGGAATTTGAATTAAACGTTCCCTTCCGTCATTTCATAAACTTTAACTTTTCCCATGAATCCCAATCGTCCCAAAATGTATACAAAGGATATGACTCGACTTAGCAACTCATGCAAGCAACCGGATAATTGAACTAAGGGTTTAGGGTGATAACAAACATTTGCACTAAAAGTGAGTGCATAAGGGGTAGGCTAAGGCGATTTGGGTGTATATTTGGGGTGGGGTGTAAACAATGCTCTTCATTGATATTCGGAAAAACCGAAACATCACGAGAACCGCGAAAAGGATAGGCTCGAGGGGTTAACTAGGGGTATCGTGTACTAAAGATGAGTACAACGCAAAGGGTGTGGGGAATTACTCAACCGATGTGGAAGAAGTAATTATATTACGGTATCAAACAAGGGTTATCCTAATGCCTCTTATCATTTAGTTATTCCTAACTACACAAGTGTAGTCTCACTTGCGATCTCGGAATGCATCACAAAACAAGTTCTAGAATCTAATATACTACGGTTCACACTCTAAGCATTGAAGATGAATGCTTTTAATTCCTACTAATCTAAGGGCGATCCTCGCATTTGGGTGGAATTTGGGTGGTAAAGGGTTTTGTGCTAGTCATATAACTTCCTATCCGTGAGACGCTTTTGTAAAACTAATGGCCCACTCCTATATGTCATGAAAATTTTAAATTTGGTGCCAAAATTACCCTAACCGACATTTTCTCATGGTTTATTACACAATCACAATTGACAAAGCAAATAATCAAGGATAAGCATAGTTTCAAAGTTCCGCTTTATTTTCCCTCCCTACACTTAAACCGAACATTCTCCCCAATGTTCCCGAAAGTATCAAAGTTATGATAAAAGAAGGTAATCAAAACGAAAGAAACTAATACTCCCCGATTAGCTCGGTAGGATCCGTGTAAAGTGGTGGTTAAATCCTTTCCAAGAAGAATTATTGCGTGAAAAGCTCCTTCCAATCTTGTGTAACTTCTTCGACAAACTAAACCTGCACACTTGAACAAAACAAACGAAACCTTCGCGTAAAATCGGCGGTAATAAAATATATAAGACTCGATTTAAACTAGGATATAATGCTTGTAGAATGGATGTTTACGAATTTCTAAGAAAATTAAGACCGAAAATTTCCAAAAATTTATAAGTAGCTCGAAAACGAGGAAAAGTGATCGATGTTTTACTCCTTCCCGGCGCCGTCAGTTGCAATCTGGCGCCGTCGGTTATCCCGACAAAACCGTGCTGCGATTTTACGAAAAATTTCGGAAAATTTACATCTTTAGAATCGGAAAAATTTCGCAAAAACATCAATTATGACTCGATACAAGCATTTGACTCGAACAAACAAACATACATATCTTTTAGTTAATTGTTATTCTCATGTTTACGTTTCTTTTGAAAACGTGTGTAATCCTCCCTACACTTATCCCTTATGTAAAATACCTTTATATGCAATTAAGACGAGGTTAAAAACAAAATAAAGCATTTTTACAAATTTGTGACAACTCGTATTTTCAGTTCATTCTCAAAACATTACTCATGCTTCATTAATTATCATTTATCGTGAACTAGGTTTACGAGCATCAAATTCACGTAACCGTAATGGTTTAGCTGTGAATTCATGATCATATCATCAAGGACATTTCATATTGATGAGTGTCTAAATACTCATCATTTTTGTACAATATAAACTGCAAAATGATCCGAAAACACTCGAAACACATCAAAATGATCAAAATATCACAAATCGATGTTTTATGTGTTTTAAATGCAAAATATCAAAATCGATGAAAAACATATCAAATTTGCAAAATTGCGCTTTTAGTCCCCAAGTTTCAAAAGTTGTCAAAAGCAGTCCACAGCACATAATTTCAAAAGTAAAGTCACCAAAGGTCCTTTTAAATCATAAGTTGTCAAATTTAGTCCTTTGGTGAAAAATATCAAAAGTTTGAGAAAATTACAAAATGGTCCTCCAAGTTTGAAAATTGGCGAAATAGCCTGAAAATTGCAAAATGATGATTTGGTCCCTGTACTTTTGAAACTTGTCATTAATGGTCCCTTGAAGTAACTTTGATGAAATGGCGCTTAGTCCTTGATTTTCGAAAATGGCACAACTAGTCCTTGAATTATTAAACCTTAAACCTAATTTTGGACCCCTCACTGTTTTGGACCCTGTCAAAATTGTATTTTGGACCCTTGTTTTTAATAACACCGCCTATCAAAATGGGTTTGACTACACCCACGCGCCAAAAATACCTTCCTGTCTTCTCCCACTTGATTCCTCGCTAAAACCCCGCACACTCAACCAAACCTCACCTTATCACAAACCTGTCTCCCCCCTCCAAACACTACATCCAAGAATCATTTATTACTCCCCACCTCATCTCACTCAACCCTAACAGGTCATACCCCCTTTTCCCGCCAAATTCAATCTTTGGCCAAAAATCACTTATGTGATCCAAAAGTCAAATATACAGCTGGGAAATGCTCAGAAGGAGAGAGAAAGGAAGATGGGTATAAAAGAAAGGAAGGAAGAAGCATTGGAGAGTAGTAGTTAGTTTATAAAAATTTTACTTATGTCGTTTTTTTTAATTATTGTCTTAGTTTAAATTAAAATGGTGTAATTTCAGTTTCATTGTATCAATTTCAAGGTTACAAACCTTTGTAAGTCACTTTTGATTATCTATCTAAGTTTATATTTGTCTCAAAACTTCATGTCCACTGTTGAACTTTTCAGTTTTAAATTCTATTGTCCAAGATTGTTAAAGGTTTATTTTAAGCTTCATTAAGTTTATTTAAGACATTCAAAGCTTTTTGCAAGCTTAAATATCAGTTTCAAGTAAATTTGGTTAATGGTCAATGAAAGTCAATCTTGGACTCTATGTGAAATGGAAGCTGATATGGGATGTTGCAGTGGTGTAAATGGGTTGGATTAGGCTTAATTAGGATAGGATTGGTGCGGTTTAGCTTTCTACACAAGTCTGTCTTGATGTGAGTTCATATTTCACTTTTCATCTTCAAGCATTTTGAATTTTATACTTGTATGAATATCTGTGATTACCATTAGTCTAAATTAGTATATTCAGTTGTATTTAAGATATTTAAGTGTAGCTTGATCATTGGTCTTAAGCGGTTTAGTAGTTTAAGTATTTGTTTTGCAACCGCTTTTAAAGGGGTGTTTGGATTGAGCATATAATCAGTCCTAGAGACCTAAGCAGTGGATAAAACTTATGGTGTTATGTTTGTTTAGCTAAAGTAAGTTCATTTCTGTTTTAAACCTGTGCCTGCAAGAGCTAATAGTCAACATTGTATACATTCTGTCTTAACAGTGAATCTGTTGAGGTATTTGAAATTCCAAAACTTATTTTGTGTTCAAAAGTTATAAGTATAGCTTGCTTTAGTTTAATTTCATCATTATATACCATTTTCAGTTCACAATTCTAGATCAAAACTCAAGAAAGTCAACCCTCTTATCTGTTCTTACAAGTCAAAACTGTGTCAAACATCAGTTTTTTGCAAACCTTGCAGATCTTGCATTGAGTCCATTTTAGGGAGTTAGAGCCTGAAATTTGGTTGAGTCATGGTCTGCTAGGTGGTCTTGAGGACTGCATTGCTGCTTTTCACTTTAGCTTATTGGATAAGCTGATGCATAAGCTCAAAGTAGGGTCCCAGTCCACTGTTTTTGCATAAGTTCTAAATCTGTCCTGCTGATTCAGTTTTTGCCCATTTCCTTTTGCTTCTAATCTTCTCATTTTAAGCCCTCATTAGCTGCAAATTTGGATAAGTACTCTCTGCTAGGTTACCTTTAGATCCCCACTTTTTGTTTTCACTCTAGCTTATTGGATAAGCTGTTACATCAGCTAGAACAGTGGGGTCAGATTCATGTTTTGGCTTATGTAGCAGTTAGCTTATCTGTGTAGTATGCTTATTAGGTGTTAGGATTAGATGTAGATGCTTGCTTTAGAGTAGTTATAGTGTAGCCTAGCTTATATTATCAGTTGGTACAAGCTTGTGTTTATTAGCTTATCTTCAAGTGCTTATTTCCTTTTAGATTACACATCAGTTGCATTTTCTTCCACATAAGCATCAGTTTTTATATTTTTATTAGCTTTAGAATAATATTTTAGGATTTCCCTGAATTTTTTATAATTTTTAGCTGCTGTTTGTTATTTTTCTTAATTAAAATCAATTTTTAAGTCTTTTTAAATAGTGTTTATTGCAATTAATTGAGAAAAAGTTCCAAAAAATAATTTTTCAATTTTAATAGATTAAGATAAATATAAAAGCATAAAAATATTTTTCCTATTTTTCCTCTTTTATTTGGTATTTTTACAATTTAAATTAGATTAAAATAGTTTTAAATTCCTAGAAAATAGAAAATAATCGAAAATTACAAAATAGTTTTGAAAAATCTATTTTGATATTTTAGATTTTTCTAAGTCTTAATTTTATTTTTCTAGCTTTATTTCCTAATTTCTTGTATTTTAGATAATTATTTAATAGTTAAAATAGTTTTAATTAATAATAATTAGATAATTAGTTATAAAAATAATTTTCTTTTCTATAAATTTTCTTTTATCATTAGGTTTGTAAAATGTATTTTCATATTTTTAGGATTTATATTGTATAAGTTTCACTTTTTATTTTGTACGTCGCGTAGTTTTTAATTTCGGTTTATTAAAACATAAAACAAAACATCATTTTAATTATAGTGATAGCGTTTATTTAATAGATTTTATCTTTTAATTTCCTTTAATTTGCATTTAAGCCGTTGTTAATTGTTGGCTTTTTCCTTAGTTATAATAATCTCAAATCTCCTTTTCGTTCAAATCTCCGATCACTAAACGTTTGATAATCCATTACACAACTCATTGGGACATAACGACCGGGAAACACTATACTCCTCGGATCTTCATTGATTTCGTGCTTAGGCGGTTTAAGTCGGTTACGGTCCGCCATTCACAAGTGGCGGGCTTATGATTTAGCTTGACCGCTCAACCGTGAATCAAATTTTTGCGCCACTTGGGAGTCAGGTTGATTATCTTCCGTTTAGCAGATTAGTAATTTGGATATTCACTCTTTGTTCATACCATCCATCTCAGATATGTTTATATTTTCTTATCCAAAATCCAAAATACTCTTCTCATTCCTCTTATCCGTTTGATTCTATTTCTCTTACCCCCGCACCATTTGATTCTACTCTTCTTTAACCTCAAAACCATTTGATTCTCTCCTTAATCCTCTATATGTTTAATTCTTATGTCGACATTCGTCAACTTCATCGTCGAAATGTGTGTCGGTGTGGAGGGCCTAGTTCAAGCGAATTTTGCAAATCGTATGAATTATCCATCATAAATTCTTTTCAAAGTTATTTCGACCACCCGCCACAACCCGAAATACATTCTAATCTTGACAAACCGGTTCAAACATCGGAGCTACCCTGGCACCCACCGAGGATTACGAGGACACTTTCTTTGAAAATAGAGTCCGTAATCTAATCGAGCAATTCAAGCCGATGAAAAAGGTCGAGAATTAGAATTGATTACGATGGACCCGTTCAAACACGGTGACTAGCAAGAATGACTTGCCTAATCTTCACGCTTCTCAAAACCGAACCGGAGACCATAACGGAAGTGGTGGAAATTGCTAGCTCTCGAGCACACCACTTGTCCCCCTCCGGATTTTTCTCAATGTTCTTGAGACTTGATAGTCATTCGGATCACCATGTTGGTTTTGATGATTCTTTGAATAAACCGATTCTCTTCATAACTCTCAAATGCAATCGTTTATTCCTTGTGTCGGTTGTGGTGAGCCTCTTTATGGTTCACCCCGTCATTGGTGTACTTGTGTACAATGTGGTAATGATATCCATAACGGAGTTGTTTGTTTTGTGGTTCAAGGAATTCATTTGATTATGATCCTAATCCGAACTCATTTAACGACTCCTCAAACTTTTCAATTACCCACCACACCCGACTTATCTTCATACAATCAACACTTCTTTGTGAATTTTGTGGAGGTCCTCACCAAGGAATTGAGTGTCAATCCGAAACACGTTTGTCTATGAACAGTTTTCGGTGATGCTCGAGTTTTGGTTATAACCAAAATCCATATGATTCAATCGTCTGCACTCAGCAGTTTCTTGTTGTGAATCTTGTGGAGGTCCCATTTCACTCGATTGTCAAGCAGAATCCATTTCCTTGTAACAATCATGACTCTCACATGTTTGATAATTTCCAACCTCCACAAGACTATACTGGTTCAAACTCCATCGAGCCGTTGTCTCATGAAATCTCCGGGATCTTGAAACCGCAATGAAAACACTTGATGATATGATTCAAAACTTTAAGAATCAAGTGAGTGGTGAAAAAACCATAGGAGAATTGCTGGCGAAGAACGAGAAGCTCGCAAATCTAGGGAAGAATTATTTATCCTAGAGCAAGCGGCTCTAAGCGTTCCCAATTTCTCAAGGCAAGACTTTATGACGATGACGAGGAGGGTTTTATCCTTTTAAAAGTAATACTTCTCAACCCCTCGGTCGGTTGATATTCCAGTGATTGAGATTCCATCTCAAACAACGCTATCACACCCGAGATTCACACTCACTCTCTTATTATGGGGACGAGCATCTCGACACTGTTCACGAAAAGGAATCGGACGAATTCATAAAGTCTAGTGTTGAGAACCTTGTCCCAATCCCAAGAGAGTCACGGAATTCTTGATCATGTGTGTGATATTCCTCCTCCTCTTGTCTTCCAAACAGATCATGTTGAGATGCTCTCGATTCGATGATGATGATTCGTTATCTTGTGGAGACATTATTTATGTGGAAGATTCACCTTCCGAGCTTGTTAGCTTAGAAGAAGAGAATGATGAAGTTACGACATTTGAAATCAAAGATGAAGCTCTTGAGCAACATTATTGAATGTCGGTCTTCTCATTTCTAAAATCGAGGCTTTCAAAGAGAAACCTATTTCATCTCCTATCCCCATTAAGGATAGTGACATTCTTTCCGATGATTCTATTCCGAAATGAAAGCCTCTGTTTTGATAGTATGGGAGAGAAGATTAGTGGCGGTACCACTTTTCATTCTCATAATTCTCTCCCGATTATGAATCATGTACATTAGAGGAGTTCGCGGTGAACCCACTCATATCAATTCAATATGATTCATTCACCTTCATGGAGTTCTCGATGAACTCACTCATATCATATCTCCGGCGAGTATGATAACTTCTACTTGATCTAGACACACCCGAGATATGTCTAGACCAATTGAGCTTAACTGAGGAGATTCATGAAACTATGAATTCTCCTATTGAGGATGAAGGGTTAGTCATGATTTCTATCATGATTTTCTTTCTTTTCTTCATATATTCTGTTACTTCTCCTGTTCTTCACTCCTTCGGGAATGAAGACATTATCTTTGATCCCGGCATTTTCATGTACCATTTTTGAGCCGGTTCTATGTATATCTCATCGGTGTGGAACTTTCACGTGCTTCAAATGTTTATCCAAACATCTTGAATGAAAGTCCGATGGAGATTGTCTCTTCCACTTACTTCCCCATGAACCAATGAATTCGGGGTCGAGTCAAGCTAGCGACTGGTAATAAAAACGATAGCTAAACATGGGTTTTCACCGTGTGTACCACATAGTGTGGGGAGTGCCCCACATATTATATATATATCTAAAAGAAAAAAAAAAAAAAAAAAAAATCTTTCTAAATAATGGTCGTAGTATTTCTATTTCACGTTCTTTGTTTGACATAATGAAGGTACTTTGAATATTGAGGGCAATATTCATTTCTAAGTGTGGGGAATTCTCACATATTTTATCATATAATTATACCAATTCCCAGCTTTTGGCCAAAATTTTTTTTTGAGTAAGTGTTTACACTTTCTCATATGGTTATCGATCCGCCATGTTTGATAAACAAAAGGATTGGCTAATCCAGAGCAAACGCTCTTGGTAAAGATATCTCAAATCCGTTGACGGCTTGCAATTTGCCCAAAATTGTATGGTATTCACCACCATATCCTAAAAAGTGAAGAGTTGGCTAGCCTGCAAGATTATGACTTGTGGTAAAGGCGATGGAAAATCCATAATTGGTAATCACTCACCAAAGATAATCGATAATTTATCTAAGAGTTGGCTAGTCCGAAAGGTGCGGCTACGGTAAAGACAAAATCAAATCCGTTGAAAGTCGGTGGTTTGCTCAAAATCACATGGTTATCGGTGTACCATGGTTCTTACTTGAACTGAAACATTTGGCTACTCGAAGTAATGGCTTTTGGTAAAGAGATTAAAATCCATTATGTTTTCTCAAATCATTGCTAGGGACTAGCAATATCTCGATGTGGGGATTGATGAGTGTCTAAATACTCATCATTTTGTACAATATAAAGCTGCAAAATCATCTCGAAACACTCGAAACACATCAAAATGATCAAAATATCACAAATCGATGTTTTATGTGTTTTAAATGCAAAATATCAAAATCGGATGAAAACATATCAAATTTGCAAAATTGCGCTTTAGTCCCCAGTTTCAAAAGTTGTCAAAAAAATTCCACGAGCGCATAATTTCAAAAGTAAAGTCACCAAAGGTCCTTTTAAATCATAAGTTGTCAAATTTAGTCCTTTGGTGAAAAATATCAAAGTTTGAGAAAATTACAAAATGGTCCTCGAGTTTGAAAATTGGCAAAATAGCCCCGGAAAATTGCAAAATGATGATTTGGTCCTGTACTTTTGAAACTTGTCATTAATGGTCCTTGAAGTAACTTTGATGAAATGGCGACTTAGTCCTTGATTTTGAAAAATGGCACAACTAGTCCTTGAATTATTAAACCTTAAACCTAATTTTGGACCCCTCACTGTTTTGGACCCCTGTCAAAATTGTATTTTGGACCCTTGTTTTTAATAACACCGCCTGATCAAAATGGGTTTGACTACACCCACGCCAAAAATACCTTCCCTGTCTTCTCCCACTTGATTCCTGCTAAAACCACCGCACACTCAACCAAACCTCACCTTATCACAAACTGTCTCCCCTCCAAACACTACATCCAAGAATCATTTATTACTCCCACTCATCTCACTCAACCCTAACAGGTCATACCCCTTTTCCGCCAAATTCAATCTTTGGCCAAAAATCACTTATGTGATCCAAAAGTCAAATATCTGGTGGGAAATGCTCGGAAGGAGAGAAAGGAAGATGGGTATAAAAGAAAGGAAGGAAGAAGCATTGGAGAGTAGTAGTTAGTTTATAAAAATTTTACTTATGTCGTTTTTTTTAATTATTGTCTTAGTTTAAATTAAAATGGTGTAATTTCAGTTTCATTGTATCAATTTCAAGGTTACAAACCTTTGTAAGTCACTTTTGATTATCTATCTAAGTTTCTATATTTGTCTCAAAACTTCATGTCCACTGTTGAACTTTTCAGTTTTAAATTCTATTGTCCAAGATTGTTAAAGGTTTATTTTAAGCTTCATTAAGTTTATTTAAGCCATTCAAAGCTTTTTGCAAGCTTAAATATCAGTTTCAAGTAAATTTGGTTAATGGTCAATGAAAGTCAATCTTGGACTCTATGTGAAATGGAAGCTGATATGGGATGTTGCAGTGGTGTAAATGGGTTGGATTAGGCTTAATTAGGATAGGATTGGTCTGGTTTTAGCCTGCTACACAAGCTGTACTGATGTGAGTTCATATTTCACTTTTCATCTTCAAGCATTTTGAATTTTATACTTGTATGAATATCTGTGATTACCATTAGTCTAAATTAGTATATTCAGTTGTATTTAAGATATTTAAGTGTAGCTTGATCATTGGTCTTAAGCAGTTTAGTAGTTTAAGTATTTGTTTTTGCAAATCAGTTTTAAAGGGGTGTTTGGATTGAGCATATAATCTGTCCTAGAGACCTAAGCAGTGGATAAAACTTATGGTGTTATGTTTGTTTAGCTAAAGTAAGTTCATTTCTGTTTTAAACCTGTGCCTGCAAGAGCTAATAGTCAACATTGTATACATTCTGTCTTAACAGTGAATCTGTTGAGGTATTTGAAATTCCAAAACTTATTTTGTGTTCAAAAGTTATAAGTATAGCTTGCTTTAGTTTAATTTCATCATTATATACCATTTTCAGTTCACAATTCTAGATCAAAAGTCAAGAAAGTCAACCCTCTTATTTGTTCTTACAAGTCAAAACTGTGTCAAACATCAGTTTTTTGCAAACCTTGCAGATCTTGCATTGAGTCCATTTTAGGGAGTTAGAGCCTGAAATTTGGTTGAGTCATGGTCTGCTAGGTGGTCTTGAGGACTGCATTGCTGCTTTTCACTTTAGCTTATTGGATAAGCTGATGCATAAGCTCAAAGTAGGGTCCCAGTCCACTGCTTTTGCATAAGTTCTAAATCATCATCTTGATTCGGTTTTTGCCCATTTCCTTTTGCTTCTAATCTTCTCATTTAAGCCCTCATTAGCTGCAAATTTGGATAAGTACTCTCTGCTAGGTTACCTTTAGATCCCCACTTTTGTTTTCACTCTAGCTTATTGGATAAGTTTGTTACATCGACTAGAACAATGGAATTGATTCATGTTTTGGCTTATGTAGCAGTTAGCTTATCTGTTTAGTATGCTTATTAGGTGTTAGGATTAGATGTAGATGCTTGCTTTAGAGTAGTTATAGTGTAGCCTAGCTTATATTATCAGTTGGTACAAGCTTGTGTTTATTAGCTTATCTTCAAGTGCTTATTTCCTTTTAGATTACACATCAGTTGCATTTTCTTCCACATAAGCATCAGTTTTTATATTTTTCTTAGCTTTAGAATAATATTTTAGGATTTCCCTGATTTTTTTATAATTTTTAGCTGCTGTTTGTTATTTTTCTTAATTAAAATCAATTTTTAAGTCTTTTTAAATAGTGATTATTGCAATTAATTGAGAAAAGTTCCAAAAAATAATTTTTCAATTTTAATAGATTAAGATAAATATAAAAGCATAAAAATATTTTTCCTATTTTTCCTCTTTTATTTGGTATTTTTACAATTTAAATTAGATTAAAATAGTTTTAAATTCCTAGAAAATAGAAAAATAATCGAAAATTACAAAATAGTTTTGAAAATCTATTTTGATATTTTAGATTTTTCTAAGTCTTAATTTTATTTTTCTAGCTTTATTTCCTAATTTCTTGTATTTTAGATAATTATTTAATAGTTAAAAATAGTTTTTAATTAATAATAATTAGATAATTAGTTATAAAAATAATTCTCTTTTTCTATAAATTTTCTTTTATCATTAGGTTTGTAAAAATGTATTTTTCATATTTTTAGGATTTATATTGTATAAGTTTCACTTTTTATTTTGTACGTCGCGTAGTTTTTAATTTCAGTTTTATTAAAACATAAAAACAAAAACATCATTTTAATTATAGTGATAGCGTTTATTTAATAGATTTTATCTTTTTAATTTCCTTTAATTTGCATTTAAGCCGTTGTTAATTGTTGGCTTTTTCCTTAGTTATAATAATCTCAAATCTCCTTTTTCGTTCAAATCTCCCGATCACTAAACGTTTGATAATCCATTGCACAACTCGCTGGGACATAACGACCCGGGGAAACACTATACTCCTCAGATCTTCATTGATTTCGTGCTTAGGCAGTTTTAAGCTGGTTACGGTCCGCCATTCACAAGTGGCGGGCTTGTGTGATTAGCTTGACTGTTCAGCACGCAATCACATACAGACTAAGTTTAGTCTACATTTCATTAACATCATTGTCATCATATTAGTTCATGCATGGTTTTGCATTTTACTTTAAACGTATAACTTTTATTAAATAAACGTTATCGCGTAATTAATTATTTTGAACAATTGATCCGTTACTTTCAAAAATTATCCCGATATATTTTTATACTCATATTAAGTTATAAAAATAATATTATGAGTTTACCCAGTGTTTTAAAGTTATTTTGTATATAAATTTTTGTATTTATAAAATTACGACGGTTTTCTTAAATACTACACGATTATTATTATTTCACTCAAATTTTGCAAGAAATGTATTTTTATAATTTTTCTGACCTAAATATATTTTATCTTGACCCGTGAAAATTTATTTTTATCTAACGCTACCCTATATATTCAAATGTGTCTACAAGTTACCACTTAACTTCATTTAACTTCACAAAATCTTACATAATACATAATAAAAAAAAATTATATCAAGAGATGACTACACCTCCCTTGTCGACAAGGGAGGGCGAGTCACAAGAATTTTGCAAATATCTCTACTTTTTAAAGTATTATACTATTAACTTAATTCATTTTACTTCATTTGCAAATACAAAGATCAAACTATTTCTTTCTTTTCTCTCTTCCTCTCCAAAATTCGGCAGCCACAAGGATCATAGGAAGGATCAACATAAAATTTTTCAAGACAAGATTTTTAAACACTAGTATCACTCTTTGTAAAGGTTTTGCAATAAAAACCTAAGGTGATTAGGAAAAACCCATTGTCCTTAAACCTCATCATATTTCTTGTAAGCATTCATATTCATGTTTTTATTTCACATTCATTGTTATGGTCATATCATTTTATTTGAGAAACATGCAAGTTATGTGATGTTTATACCACTTTTTAAGGTTTTTAAGTGTTAAATATATATAATCCATCCTATAATTACTCCTTGTTATATATTAGTTTTGGTGATTTCTAGAAACCATGACACCCTAAGAAGGTGTATGGTAGGATTAGAATAGCTTCGGAGTTGTTTTGAATGGGTTAGAATAGGTTTGGCGCGAGAAAAACTCATTTCGACAAGTTTGCAAAAGGGTCTGTCCTTATTTTCAAAATCTGGAAAATCCGACAGTAGGTAAAAATTTTGGCCTAAATATTTAGAAAATATACTTTAAAACGAAACCGTGGCCGCTTGAACGGATTAAAACGGAGTTATAACGAAGAAGTTATGAATTTTTCAAGTTGACGACGAAAAATATAATTTTCTGGAATTTCAGCAAACATTGTTTACTTTGTACGAGTCAAAAATGAAGCTTAGGCATTGTAAATTATGTCGACTTGTCAAAAATATGTTAGTATACTTTGATACAAAGCTAAGGACCTTTAAAACGTAGAAAACGGATTTGTAACGATTAAATTATACACGTTTACAAAAGTTGCCGTAACTTTATTATATAAGAAAAACTATATCACATTTCTAATAGGCAAATTTACGGCAAAAACTAGTTACCAAGTTGAAGGTAGTTTATAACATTGATTTAGAACTTTTTATAAAATGATGTCTTCTAGTAAAAGTGAGATCGCCAAGTATATTTGTCAAAATGTCCGACCGTTTGATTTGCGGAGTTGTAATGAATTAAATACGTTCGCTTAAACTTTGCCGGAAAACCATCCTTAAACTATATTTTGGGACATAAGTACCATACTTAACCTCTATTTTTCTTTATGTTCTAGACCTCTAGGATGGAAACTTATGTACTAAAACTTTGAGATTATCGCACAAGCTTCCCAAAACCGTTGAGTATGTTTCCTAACGCCGATGTGCACCATTTTTACGACTAGTTTTTAGAGACCGTTTAGTCACTTTCATGGAAATTTCAATAACATTATTTTACTGACGAAAAGTTATAATTTCACAATAAATCACTAAATGATTATCGTCGGATATCATTTCTACATAAATACATGTGAAGTAATTTAAAATGGTCAAGACGTTAAAAGATTATATTTTCGACGAAGTATTGTTTTCAAAAGTTCATAAGTGGTATAAATATCATCCGAATTGCATGCATAGCGTTACATCATGACTTATTACATATCATATCATTCATAATAGGTCGGTTCGAGAATCACGCTACATTTCGGTGTATCCACTTTTGTCATCATAATCATTGCAACAAAGTGAGTTTTCATAGCCTCGATTTATTCAAGTTTTACATTATTTCAAACCTACGGGAGAATACATTGCACATCATTTTATTACGATACCAAGTATATCAAATTCATTACATTGCTTAAGTTACCTCATTGCCGCTTAAATGTCCCATTTCATAAACATGAACCGTTAATTTCATAGAAGCGTGGGTGAGTGGATAGATCTATCGAGGTGACACCTCCATCCGGGTTGGCGGATTCCAACCGGATGATGCATTTCATTTCATAATCATTATTTGAGTTGTTTGGCAAAACACTCTATTGGGGCGAACATCGGTCAAGCTTCGTGTCATGGACTTATAGCAATTGTATCATTTTGTGACGACATTGTCATACATAATTTATACTTGTGGTAGTCGATTAACATTTACATAAACTCTATGAACTCACTCAACCATTGTGTTGACACTTTTAGCAATGTATTTCGGTATCTAAGGCATTCACTTCATGGCATGCATGTGGACATATCATAGAGTCGCGGTGACGACGCGTCTCACATGGGATTTATATACTTTAAAACATCGTTTGACTTGTATCAAATTTATTTCGTACATAGTGACTTTCATTTGGGACCTATACTTTGTAACTCCGATTTTTTATTAAATCAAACGATGTATTTTCCAAACGACACTTTAGGTCGCTCAATATAACTGTGATTGCGATGCTATGACAATCAATCCCGTGAATTCCATTCCGCGCAAAACAGTAATTTGGGGTGTGACAGATTGGCATCGAGCTTGATTATAGAGAACTAGGTTGCATCATTGACCTAGACTATAACTACATCATCATAGCATCTCATCATTTCATCATAAGTGCATAGTCACTATACATGCGGTTTCATACGCACATTTTGCGAGTTATTTACTTTCATTTCAAAATCGATTGTCACATAGATGCCTTCAAATACCCATTCCATTATCCTTTCTTTAGATTCTAACATGGAGAATGCCTTGTCATTTCCTATCACAATTTTAATATCAGCTGATTCATCACCGATTATGTCGAATGCCGAGACAAAACCTCTAAGTAGGGCGAAGTCACTCTCACTCCTTTGTTTCACCACTAACATGTCGAGTTACACGCTATTCACACATTAAGTCACTAAACTATCATACATTTGAAGCACTTACAACATCTCATAATCCATCTTTTAGGAAACCGTCGATTATTTTGAAAATACCCTCAAACTTATCACCTCATATCATATCTCTTTGGGCGTTTATTATTAACATCGGACTTTGCTACGCCTCACCTTTCCTCATATTTTGAAGAGTTATGGCGTGAAGAAAGTCGCACGAAATGACACCGCCTACTATCCAAAAGTACGTAGAGGATAGTATATCCGAGGCACTAAGGAAAGAACGAGCAATGGTAATCTTCTTCTTTGAGGCCATAATCTTCTTGAAACCTGCTAGACTTGCTTACATTAAAAGGTTTCAAGAGTTGGTCGTTCTTTGTCCGACTATGGTTTGGACAATGAGAAACTATTGGAGAATTTCATTGGAGGATTTCCAAAGTATCCAAGGAGATGTAACTTCTTCCGATCTACAAACAATTGAAGAATCTACCGGATGACTCAAATACTCATGGCTCAAGTTGTAAAGAGGGAAAACATTATCGACAATAATAACAACAACAACAATCAAACTAACAACAACAAAAGGAAATGGGAAAACGACCGGGAAGTTATAGTAATGACAATCAAAACCGTAACACTAACCATCACCAACAACCGAATAGAGACAAGAAGTCGCCAGGGTCTATGTTCTTTCGCACCAAAGAAAGGAAAGAGCTTATATCGAAACTTACCACGATTCCACCAATGCACGCTACATCATGATGGTCCATGTGGTATATGCTTTAGTCATCACAAAGTGGGACACCTTACCAAGGACCGCAAAGGAAAAGGATATATTGGAACTCAACCACTATGTAATCGATGTAAGTTTCATCACTCGGTCTTTGCCTCGCCAAGTCCGCAAGAATGTCAAAAGCGGGACACCTCGCCGAGATTGTAGAGGTAAAGCTATAATTACATGTTTCGGATGTGGGAGCAAGGACACTATGGAACCAATGTCCCCAAAACAAAGGTCAACAAGTGGAAGGTGCTCGAGGAATGCATACATGTTAGAAGGAGGAGAAGCTCGTCATGGTCTCAACAACGCGAAGACCGAAGAAGTTCGGAAACTAACAGTCTTAAATTTTTACTTATGTACAATGTTGTACTAAGTTTATGTCTTTCATCGTATTCGGATCTTATGACTTAAGATGTACTACTTTTGATAAACCACTCGTTGTAAAATATTCTTATCTATCGTACTTTATTTTCTGTTCGATTTGTTATCACTTACGAGAATTTTACTTCCTTCTACCTTAACTGCCATTTTAACGACACGGTTTAAATCTATGTAAACATTGAGAGTTATAACAACTAAACCGAACGTCACATCATCGTTCCTTAATTATACATAGCCTAGCTAACTATGTCTAATTCTGGAGGGATCATGTTATGTTGGGAGCAGTTATTTATAAATCTTAGTGCAAGCAAAATGTTCACATATTCCAAAGTCAAAGTTATGCTCATCGAAGATATTCATCCAATATTTTCTTTATTACGATGTTTTGTACGCTCTCAATCATCGATAACCATAACGACACCACTTCATGTCTTCTTTCCTCGATATTTATCATAAACTCAAAAATTCGATAGACTAACACGAACTGAATTTAGGGACTGAATTCCTTTTTGGTTGGGCGAATGTGACAACTCGTATTTTCAGGTCATTCTCAAAACATTACTCATGCTTCATTAATTATCATTTATCGTGAACTAGGTTTACGAGCATCAAATTCACGTAACCGTAATGGTTTAGCTGTGAATTCATGATCATATCATCGAGGACATTTCATATAGACTAAGTTTAGTCTACATTTCATTAACATCATTGTCATCATATTAGTTCATGCATGGTTTTGCATTTTACATTAAACGTATAACTTTTATTAAATAAACGTTATCGCGTAATTAATTATTTTGAACAATTGATCCGTTACTTTCAAAATTATCCCGATATATTTTATACTCATATTAAGTTATAAAAATAATATTATGAGTTTACCCAGGTGTTTTAAAGTTATTTTGTATATAAATTGTTATATTTATATAATTATGACGGTTTTCTTAAATACTACGATTATTATTATTTCACTCAAATTTTGCAAGAAATGTATTTTTATAATTTTATGACCTAAATATATTTTATCTTGACCGTGAAAATTTATTTTTATCTAACGCTACCCTATATACTCAAATGTGTCTACAAGTTACCACTTAACTTCATTTAACTTCACAAAATCTTACATAATACATAATAAAAAAAAAATATATCAAGAGATGACTACACCTCCCTTGTCGACAAGGGAGGGTGAGTCACAAGAATTTTGCAAATATCTCTACTTTTTAAAGTATTATACTATTAACTTAATTCATTTTACTTCATTTGCAAATACAAAGATCAAACTATTTCTTTCTTTCTCTCTTCCTCTCCAAAATTTGGCGCCACAAGGATCATAGGAAGGATCAACATAAAATTTTCAAGACAAGATTTTTAAACACTAGTATCACTCTTTGTAAAGGTTTTGCAATAAAACCTAAGGTGATTAGGAAAAACCCATTGTCCTTAAACCTCATCATATTTCTTGTAAGCATTCATATTCATGTTTTTATTTCACATTCATTGTTATGGTCATATCATTTTATTTGAGAAACATGTGTTATGTGATGTTTATACCACTTTTAAGGTTTTTAAGTGTTAAATATATATAATCCATCCTATAATTACTCCTTGTTATATATTAGTTTTGGTGATGTCTAGGAAACCATGACACCCTAAGAAGGTGTATGGTAGGATTAGAATAACTCGAGTTGTTTTGAATGGGTTAGAATAGGTTTGGCGAGAAAAACTCATTTCGACAAGTTTGCAAAAGGGTCTGTCCTTATTTTCAAAATCTGGAAAATCCGACAGTAGGTAAAAATTTTGGCCTAAATATTTAGAAAATATACTTTAAAAGCGAAACCGTGGCGCTTGAGCGGATTAAACGGAGTTATAACGAAGAAGTTATGAATTTTTCAAGTTGACGACGAAAAATATAATTTTCGGAATTTCAAGAAACATTGTTTACTTTGTACGAGTCAAAAATGAAGCTTAGGCGTTGTAAATTATGTCGACTTGTCAAAAATATGTTAGTATACTTTGATACAAAGCTAAGGACCTTTAAAAGCGTGAAAGCAGTTTGTAACGATTAAATTATACACGTTTACAAAAGTTGCCGTAACTTTATTATATAAGAAAACTATATCACATTTCTAATAGGCAAATTTTACGGCAAAAACTAGTTACCAAGTTGAAGGTAGTTTATAACATTGATTTAGAACTTTTATAAAATGATGTCTTCTAGTAAAAGTGAGATCGCCAAGTATATTTGTCAAAATGTCCGACCGTTTGATTTGCGGAGTTGTAATGAATTAAATACGTTCGCTTAAACTTTGCCGGAAAACCATCCTTAAACTATATTTTGGGACATAAGTACCATACTTAACCTCTATTTTTCTTTATGTTCTAGACCTCTAGGATGGAAACTTATGTACTAAAACTTTGAGATTATCGTACAAGCTTCCCAAAACCGTTGAGTATGTTTCCTAACGCTCGATGTGCACCATTTTTACGACTAGTTTTTAGAGACCGTTTTAGTCACTTTCATGGAAATTTCAATAACATTATTTTACGACGAAAAGTTATAATTTCACAATAAATCACTAAATGATTATCGTCGGATATCATTTCTACATAAATACATGTGAAGTAATTTAAAAATGGTCAAGACGTTAAAAGATTATATTTTCGACGAGAAGTATTGTTTTCAAAAGTTCATAAGTGGTATAAATATCATCCGAATTGCATGCATAGCATTACATCATGACTTATTACATATCATATCATTCATAATAGGTCAGTTTCGAGAATCACGCTACATTTCAGTGTATCCACTTTTGTCATCATAATCATTGCAACAGGTGAGTTTTCATAGCCTCGATTTATTCAAGTTTTTACATTATTTCAAACCTACGGGGGAGAATACATTGCACATCATTTTTATTACGATACCAAGTATATCAAATTCATTACATTGCTTAAGTTACCTCATTGCCAGTTAAATGTCCCCATTTCATAAACATGAACCGTTAATTTCATAGAAGCGTGGGTGAGTGGATAGATCTATCGAGGGTGACACCTCCATCCGGGTTGGCGGATTCCAACCGGACGGATGCATTTCATTTCATAATCATTATTTGAGTTGTTTCGCAAAACACTCTATTGGGGCGAACATCAGTCAAGCTTCGGTGTCATGGACTTATAGCAATTGTATCATTTTGTAACGACATTGTCATACATAATTTATACTTGTGGTAGTCGTATTAACATTTACATAAACTCTATGAACTCACTCAACCATTGTGTTGACACTTTTAGCAATGTATTTTCAGGTATCTAAGGCATTCACTTTATGGCATGCATGTGGACATATCATAGAGTCGCGGTGACGACGCGTCTCACATGGGATTTATATACTTTAAAAACATCGTTTGACTTGTATCAAATTTATTTCGTACATAGTGACTTTCATTTGGGACCTATACTTTGTAACTATGATTTTTTTTATTAAATCAAGCGATGTATTTTCCAAACGACACTTTAGGTCGTTCAATATAACGTGATTGTGATGCTATGACAATCAATCCCAGAATTCCATTCATTGCCAAAATGTAATTTGGGGTGTGACAAAATTTAAACATGAGGATAAACAATTGATAAAAGATATATGACACTAACAAGCAAACAATTAAGCATGGGTTGCCTCCCACGCGCTTTTCTTTATTTAAGAGTCTTGTAGCTAGAATCGTAGTCGTGCCCTCACGTGACTTCACGCACGCTCTCGTGCTCATACTTAAGCCATTCAGCGCTCTTTCATTCTTTTTGTAATCATCTCCTAATTCAAGGTATTTTTTGTAATACCGCTTAGTTTTCTCATATGGGTACCTAAGCCCACTTTGCCTATCCCTTTCACTAAGCAATGGAATAGGGGTCATTCTATTACAAGCCTCAATGTCCTTATGTTTAAACCTAGGATGAGCGTGGCATTTGGTAGATGAAATCTTCAACTTCATCGAGAATGTAATTAGACCATCAATCATTCGTTCATTCAACCTAGTCAATTTTTTGAAAGGTTTTCCAAAAATTACTTGAGTGAGGTCCTTATCTATAAATTCTCCTAAGTCTTCTAAGACCATGAACTCTACCAAATAAGCAAAACTTCCGACAAACACGTGCAAATGAATTACTGCTTCAACAACATTGTTCCCTTGATAGGTTAACTCATTGACCTTGATTTTGTTGTATAGATCCCTTGATATTAAGTTTAAAGGTAAGAATGAATTCAAATAAGCATTGAACCCTTCTAGTCCTATTTTGCAAGGGAATTGCATGTTAAAGGGCCATCTTTCTCAATCCTACACCTAGGGTCAAAACATTGGGAGGGTCTTCCTTAATTTCAAAACTAACTTCATTAATGACCTCCCGCTATCAGTGCCTCACCATAATCAAATTCCTCATCGAATCCGAGTAATAGAAAGGACTTTGTTGTTGCCAATTTATCTCATTATGCCCTAGGTGATTACCAAAATGGTGAGTGGGTGAAGGGTTTTGTGGGATTGCGTTCTCAATCTCGGGATTGGGAGCGGGTGAGTGAAGAATCTTCGTGGAAGATACGGATCATGGTGAGTGATGGTTTTACGAGCGAAGGTCACGAAGAAGGGGATAGACTAAGAGGAAGCTAAAATGAGAAAATTTTACTTGATAGGAATCAAGCAAAGAACCTAAGCAGGTGGACTACTAACTAGCTATTCTATTCCCGGCGGCGCCAAAAACTTGATACGCTTACGCGGTGCGTTCGGGGTCAAAGGAACTTCCTTTTAAATCGAGCAAGTTTTCAACACCCCAAGCGGTGAACCTAATCGTTGTAGTGTAGTATTAGGGTAAGCCACGGTATTGATATCGTTCTCTGGGGAATAGGAATGCTAGTGAGAAGTTACTACGCTAAGGTTAAGGTTGAGGAAGATTATTTTTATCTTTTTATGTTTTTAGGAAATTGAAAAGTACGAATCTCGGGTATTGGATTTGGGGGGTTGGTATTTCTCCGATTACTCTACTATTATCTAATTATCTAAACTAAGGTGGTGGTAGTCTATGTCTAATTAATGTGTGCTCGTATGATAGTTTAAAGATGTGTTTACTTAGGTTTTACTACTCCTTAATTATCTCTTATTGATGGTTGAGTTGTCACGTCCTTATTCTTAGTTGCGTTGTGTGTCTAAAGTTGTAGGGTATCGTTTCTCCCTAACTCTTTGAACTTACCAAAGGGTCTCGTCTACAAAACCCACTAGGGATAATAAACTCTTACTCTAAGGCACTCTTTGGATGGTTTAGCTTACAACTACTCGGTAATTATATTCTAAGGTTCACAAAGATGAATCAAGCATTAAGTACACAACGAATGACCTATCGCATTACTAGATCATTAATCAACTAATATAAGAAACAACCAATCAATATTTAATAATTAAGTTTCATATTCCTAAGCAAACACACAAATAAATTAGCCGAACATGGAGAACATGCAAGCATACACACAAATAATCAAAGACATAATTGAATTGATGAAGTAAATACTTATCTTGATGTAAGATAGGGTTTGGAACCCTAAAATCTTATAAGACACCCTTGGTTCGGTTTTAGGTTTTACTCCAAAAGACTCTCCTCAAACCGAAAAATTTGGATTCTATATATAATATTACATATCGACGGCGTCACCTTATGTTTTGTGACGCCGTCGTGTCGCCGCTCATTAGGGTTTCGTCTTGGCGCGTTAACCTTGCGGCGGCGTCACCTTATGTCTGTGACGCCGTCCTCTTCACCCGCGCCGTCTTGGTTGCATCTAGGCCGTGCGAGTTGCGACGACCTACTCTTTTAAAACCGACGCCCCTTCAAAACAAGCCATTTTCTCTTACGAGTAGTCACAAATTCCTCCGACGGTGTCGCATGATTAAGCGATGGCGCGTCGCCTTTTTTCAATGACTTTGAGTGTCTCGATTCGACTTTGGCCATTTTCTTTGAATATTCGCCTTTTCGTCCAAATAAGTGCCATTCCAGCATTTTGCCTTCAAGAGACCTAAAAGTGAAAAGGAACGATATTAAGCAATAACGGATACAAAAGTGATCAAATAAGGGTTAAACGACCCTCAAAATTGTACCTTTTAAAACCTTATCAAATATCCCTACACTTGTTATTTGCTTGTCCTCAAGCAAATGTGCTTTTAGCCAATTAATTTATAAGTTAGGGGTCATGAAGCATTGATTTAAACATCCACAACATATATAAGCCCCAAAAGTCATAACAAACACGAAATTACATACTAGCACCTCACATGGGGTGTTTGGATACTCGCATCTCTCTCGGTGTATATATGAAATATAACAAATAGGAAATCGAAGATAAACACTCATTAACCGGTCCTAGTACATAGATTACCATAGGCTTGAGAATAGATCAAACCTCCATCGCTTTGGCGTAAGCACCTAGGAAAGACTATCAAAGAGGTCTTTTAAAGGGTTGTAATGTTAGGCTTACGGTAGGGAAACAAGGGTTTGGTGGGATAGGCTATTTAGTAGTGGCAAGTCAAAAATCTCTATGTTAAATGCATGCGAAGAATGGCGTTGCTAAGCCAAGACTCGACGCTCTAAAACTCTAGGTAACGGAAATAAACAAACATAAATTTAAAGGATAGATGTAGGATGGTAGCCGTTTTTTTTTTTTTTTTTTTTTTACACTCTATTTTTTTTCTTTTTTTCGATTTTATTTTCATACACTTTACTCTACCATCCCCTACGGTAACATCAAAATGATAGGGATTATAGGCATATCCCTACACTTGAGTTTTATTACTCTAACACTAATTTGACCCGAATTGAAAAGATCAAAACACTTGGGGTACATTATTACGCAAACAAAGGGAATTTGAATTTAACGTTCCTTCCGTCATTTCATAAACTTTAACTTTTCCCATGAATCCCAATCGTCCCAAAAGCGTATACAAAGGATATGACTCGACTTAGCAACTCATGCAAGCAACGGATAATTGAACTAAGGGTTTAGGGTGATAACAAACATTTGCACTAAAGTGAGTGCATAAGGGGTAGGCTAAAGGCGATTTGGGTGTATATTTGGGGTGGGGTGTAAACAATGCTCTTCATTGATATTCGGAAAACCGAAACATCACGAGAACCGCGAAAAGGATAGGCTCGAGGGGTTAACTAGGGTATCGTGCTAAAGATGAGTACAACGCAAAGGGTGTGGGGAATTACTCAACCGATGTGGAAGAAGTAATTATATTACGGTATCAAACAAGGGTTATCCTAATGCCTCTTATCATTTAGTTATTCCTAACTACACAAGTGTAGTCTCACTTGCGATCTCGGAATGCATCACAAAACAAGTTCTAGAATCTAATATACTACGGTTCACACTCTAAGCATTGAAGATGAATGCTTTTAATTCCTACTAATCTAAGGCGATCCTCACATTTTGGGTGGAATTTGGGTGGTAAAGGGTTTTGTGCTATTCATATAACTTCCTATCCGTGAGGCGCTTTTGTTAAAACTAATGGCCCACTCCTATATGTCATGAAAATTTTAAATTTTGTGCCAAAATTACCCTAACCGACATTTTCTCATGGTTTATTACACAATCACAATTGGACAAAGCAAATAATCAAGGATAAGCATAGTTTCAAAGTTCCGTTTTATTTTCCTCCCTACACTTAAAGCGAACATTTTCCCCAATGTTCCCGAAAGTATCAAAGTTATGATAAAAGAAGGTAATCAAAAGCGAAAGAAACTAATACTCCCCTAATTAGCTCGGTAGGATCCGTGTAAAGTGGTGGTTAAATCCTTTCCAAGAAGAATTATTGCGTGAAAAGCTCCTTCCAATCTTGTGTAACTTCTTCTTGACAAACTAAACACACACACTTGAACAAAACAAACAAAACCTTCAGCGTAAAATCGACGGTAATAAAATATATAAGACTCGATTTAAACTAGGATATAATGCTTGTAGAATGGATGTTTACTGAATTTCTAAGAAAATTAAGACACGGAAAATTCCAAAATTTATAAGTAGCTCGAGAAAAGAGGAAAAGGATCTTAGGAATTTATATAGAGGAAGATGGTAAGAAAGTGAGAAGATGGAGTTTGTGTGAGCTTTGAGCGTGCACGATATGGCGACGAAGGGGATACATTTTGTGTTGTCCTTGTCAAGTGAGAGAGATGGTTCAAAGCATGCTTGAGGTCTAGCTAGGATGATTAGGTTTTAGATCAAAAGTAGTTCACATGTGTTATAGGCTAATGTAGTATAGGGTGGCTTAAAAGAAAGTCTTGGTCTCCTTTTTCTTTGAGTCTTCCCGTAAAGAAAAGCAAAAGTAATTGTTGTGCTTTGTGTTTTGTTTTGTCAATTCACTTTGGGTCCCGAGCAAAGCAAAACTTATCTATTTTGTTACAAAACATTAGAGGTGCATTTGGTTAGTCTTGATCACATGCATGCATGAAAATAAAATAATACCAAAGTTGAGGTTTTGTGTTGTCTTATATTCGAGTGGGTCACGAAAAGGTATAGTAGGAACATAATAAGATACTCTTGATGTTGAAATGTGTACACAAAATAAGGGTGCGATTGGATAACTTTTGTTTTGCATGTTACATATAGTAAGACCAAAGGAATGAATTTGTTTTGTGTTTTGCTAGTCCCCAAACAAGGACAAATTGCACCAAAAATACTTGTCAAGTTTTGTTATAAAATAAAAATATAGTGCGCTTGGATTTGAGAAATAAAGGCTAGGCCCAAGATTAATTAAGGTAAGTTGGGTTAGGTTGGTTTGATAGTTTACACGAGAGTCCAAGAGACAAGGAATGGGAAGTTGAGTCGGGTTGGGCTTAGAGGCCGGTGATATAAAAAATATAAAAGTTTATTATATATAATTAATAAATTAAAGGAAAATATTTTCGAGGTCGAGGTAAAAGATATCACGTGACTTGTCTTGATTAAAGTTCGAAAGGAAAGAAAAAAATAGCCCGAAAAATCGGTAGGGAAATTTACGAGGGTTACAGTACCTACCCTTAAAAGAAACCACGTCCTCGTGGTTTATGATCTTGAAAATCGTCGAGTTTGATACGATGACGAGATGTGAGTATAAACTCTTAAAATGTGGCGTGGGAAAAGAGGCTAGTCGTTCAAGAAAGATTCGGTGGCGTGAGGCGATAAGTGAACAACGGATAAAGGATTCATCAAAGCGGAATACAACGCGGTTTCATAAAAGAGTACGATAGTTGAGTTCAAAGCAGAAAGAACAGTCGTATGAGGTTCTGAAGGTCGGAACATAAGAGTGAAATAAGAGATCGTGACTAGTGTCGAGGTGGTTTAACTACATGTGCGAGAATCAAGTAGTTGTATGTTACATAAAGAAATAACATAGAATCAGCGATGAGTTATGCGTTACATAAAGAAATAACGTCGAGGTTGATATAGTGACAAGTTATACGTTACATACGAAATAACGTAGAGGTTGATATAGTGACGGTTGTACGTTACATACGAAATAACGTAGAGGTCGATGAGTGACGAGTTATGCGTTACATACGGAAATAACGTAGAGGTTGATTAAGTGACGAGTTGTACATTACATACGAAATAACGTTAAGACCAAAGATATACCAACCTTATCAAATACCCAGCGTTATGAACACAAGTATACCACGTTCTACACAAACGATTGTCGTAGAATAGAAAGATAAAGATTAAGAACTTGGTGACTTGAATATGAATTCGTGTATATGTTTAGAGAGGTAGAGAAGAAGATGAAAACAATAAAGTTGTTATATTGCTTCAGGGAAAACACACACACACACACATCAAGCACACCCCTCAAATGACATACTTGAGGGTATTTATAATAAGAGAGGATGATGCCTAAGTCTTGGCCATGGGCCTTGAGATGGACTTGGATTGGGCTTGGGTTACCACGAACTAGACAAGGCTAGCTTAACTTAACTAATGCCCAATTAGCTTAGCCCAATCCACGAGCCCGTTGACTATTCTATCACGATATCCAACACACATTACAAAGTTCCTAATCGTGAATGACCATCACTTCTAATAAAATAATCAAGGCTAACAATCTCCCCAAGGGTGGTCATTCAAAAGATGCTCCACTTGAATAGGTCTTTAATCTTTTGAGCTTGAACTTTGTGAGTAGATATAGAATAGTCTTGAATCTTTGTTCCTTCATGCTTTGTGATCGAGATAATGTGGTTGTATGCGCCATTGTCAACTTCGTTGGTTAGGTGTCTCCACGCCTTTCTCCACCATGCTCGCACTTCTATTTGACTTTGAATTACCAATGATGAAGTTCTCGACTCTTTAAACTTTGTAGATTCTTTGACATTGAAGAATCATCTTTAACTTTGAGTTGCCTTTGATTTTGATGAGAACTTTTCATGTGTTGTTGGTATGAGCATGTGGCGAGTCTGCACGATCCATCCGCTCCGGAGCTTCCATAAGAAAACATAAAAACATGTTAGTAATAAGCGGATTCCGCACTTACAAGTTTGAATTTCGAGGTGTTAACGACATAGTGTGAAAACACGTCTCTAATTCTCACAAGGCCGTTCTGAACTGAAGTCCCATAAGTGAGATAATGCGATGCAGAAGTACACCTCTGATTCGGATGAGTCGTTGAGGTACACCAAAGCATCACCCACGATTGTAGACCGTTTGAGACACTAGGCGTAATCCACGGAGAATTACAAAGTGACTGCTTGTCGGGGCTACTTGATGTTGACCACGGCGAGAATTTCCATTCAATCATGAAGATCACGGATGTGAAACTTCTCATAAATGTTACGGCGATTGCTAAGATCTGCGTGGGACTCTAGAATATATCACTTGTATCCTTATTGATGAACAACAAGCGATGTCATGTCAAGTGTTCCTATGAGATCTTTAATGAATCTCGTGGCTCTAGACTCAATAAGTGCATTTTGGTTTTCTGAGCGGAGACTAGGAGAGGGTCTCCTTCTTCAATATCAACGATCTCTAAGAGAAAGTCAATAGATTATGTAGGGTTCCCAGTGAGAATGAAACAAATCCTTTTGAGAGGAATTGAGTGGCTAGAAGGTTTAGTGCGTCATTTGGGTCCATGGCGTCTTTGTCTTCAATACCGGTGTCATCTAGTGACAACCAGATGTGAGATGAGTTGAACCCGGTTTACGCCTAAGGTTGAATATGGAGGCTATTTCTTTTCACCCTTCTTCACATTTCTTTTAATTCTTCAACCCCTTCTTTCTCCTTTCTCACATTACTCCTTTTTCAATCATACCTAAGGACTTCTAGTTCTACACTATTGGTGATGTCCTTGGGTAGATCCCTCCGCTCTGGCGGATCATAGACGGATTTCCTATCCTTAGTCACCTTATAACTCCATGACGTCCTATTGTTGCCATAAAACCATTTTTCATGAAAATCTCTCAGTGTTTATGATAGAAAACATGTTTGAAACACTCCGTGAGTTTTATATTTTCGAAACACTCCCCTTCACATGTGCTTATAAGTTTTGATGAAACGCACATAGAGGTGGGGTTCGCACTTTTGAATTGATCGACTTTAAATGAACAAGACCGATTCAAGACACGTTTACATCACTAGAGAACTAGCTTGAAATTATTACCCGTCTGGTCAAGTCCATAGAAAGTTTCTCGAGATGGTACATGATTCTCGTCGATTCATTGGTTACGGTGAGTCGAGCTCATTTTGAGATTCAAACAACGATCATTAAACTTTTGATCACATTTTAATCACGTTTCTCCCCTCAAAAATAGCATATCCATGATGTTTTGAAACAAAATGATTAAAAGATATGTTTTGAAAAACATTTTGGAGAGCCGATTCGACATGAATTTTGGAACAATTTTGGTTTTATACTCCCCATAGCGAAAGCATATTTTTCATATAGAAAATTTAGAATCAATTAAGGGTTTAGAGGGAGTTATCTTGGTACCAAATGTGAGAGATTTTGAAAAATATTTTTGAAAAACTTTCGAATCAATGGTGCGTAAGATGAAGATTTTAAAATCTTTTGAAGATATTTAGAAAAAATTATCTTCATTTGATTTAGGATAAGTGCTCGATATTTATGAAAATCGATTTTGCGTAGCACTTTCCTTTCTTTAAAGTTAGGGTTGCAAGCGGAAATACTTACAAGCCATTGTTTTAGGAATAGTGCTTTGAAAATATTTAAAACCTTTAATTTGATTAAGCACTTTCCTTTCTTTGAAGAGCGGGTCTGACGATGTGTCCGAAGCCATTATTTTGAAGTCCGGGTTTCGTCTTGAAGTATCTGAAAGCCATTATTTTGAAATTTTTGAGAAGCGACATGTTTTAGAAAACAAATTAAAGAACTCTCGCTCAAGCATCATACATGCCCGTATCATTGTTGAATGACATTTCTAAAGCGTCTGAATATCGATTATCTGAGAGACATGTCGTGAGAAGAATATTTTGTATTTTATATTGTTTTTGTATTTTTGAAAGTTTTATATTTTTATATTTTGCTTTTGTTGGTTTTTCAAATTTTGTATTTTGTTTTCAAAATATTTACAAAGAAGATTTGAAGAAAGAGAAATTAAGTTGGGACAAGTAAAAGTGGAGTTAAGAGTGGAACTAGAAAAGGATTTCCACATGCGAAATTGGCATAAAGTTCTTCTTTACCACACGGGGTATATGAACCTTCAACACTTTTACAAGTACACGCATCCTTAGAGGAAGAATTTTCACAAATAACGATGTTAGAAGTACATGATTCCTCACGGTGAGGTGATCACTATCAGCGGTTGTAGTGGATCGACTTCCTTATCAGAATGATTTTCACTATTATCGTGTTGGAGTAAGTATCAAAAATCTTTCTGTGGGAATCCATCTAAGACCTATTTTGTTGAAAACTTTGCCCGTGGGTATCCACCTAAGGTAAGATCTAGGAGTTGTTTTCTTATCGATTCACGGAAGACTCATTTTTGAAAAACTACGTCTGAAGAGATCCACTATTAGGTTTCTTTGTGTTTGACATTTTATCAACGGGCTTATTTCTATTTGGTGTCTTAGTGGATTGTGCCTTGGCACGAGAATTATCTTTCTTGAGATATTGTAAGGCACATGCCTCATGATTAGTGAAAAGACACATTTTTACATGTAGTACAGACAAATTCAATGTTCTTGTTTAAAACAATGACTTTAACTTTGTCACTACGGTCTTTTGAAATTGATTCTTGTTCAAAAGACTTAGAATTCCTAGTGTTGTTTTCTAAGGGCATAGCATTTTCTTTTGCGCTACTCTTAGATGCAAGCCAATCCCTAGTCTTTTGTAGAGTGTTCCTATGTAATGGTTTACTACTACTAGCGATGCCTTGAAATCTTGTAGAATTCATCACCCTAGATGTTGCACCTAGAATTCCGTCTTTTCAGTCATGCCTTTTCCTAGCTTCTTCTAGATAGTGATTGTTGACCATGTTGTTAGAACCAGCAGATTCTTTAACTGGATTTTTGGTGCATTCCGTACTATTCCTAGAAAGGCTAGGTGTAATCACTTTGGTGTTTCAAAGAATTGCTTTTCCTTTTCAAAACTTTTGATAATTCTCTTTTTAATCGGCGGGGTATGTGGAGTGGTGGTTTTGACAAATCTTTTTCTCATTGACTTTTGGAGGAGGCATAAAGCAGACATTTTGGTTTGGAAACGGTTTGGGAACATTTGCTTTCTCCATGATCAATGGTTTTTAATCACGTTTCCACTACCTTTCCATTTTGACTTTCTATTGAGTCCTCAAAGATCATTTTCGCTTTCATGTCATTGTAGGCACACTCATCTGACAGTTTGTCATATTTGCATTCCTCGGTTTTTCGATCAAGTTGTTTAAAATATGACACATTTTCTTTTCAAGTTTTTCAAGAGCTTTTTCATATTTTGAAACAATTTGGAGGTCTCATCACAGTCTTTCATGATCTTCAACGAATATGTTTGCAAAATGATGGACATAATATCGATGAGTCGAACATCTTGAAGAGAGAATCATTTAAATTTTCCAAAACTTTGATGTGTTCAAAACTTTAATTAGCTTGCTTTACCGAGTTTATGGTCCTTGACAAAGTCATTTGTTTCTTTCAAAAGTGCTTGTTCAACATGAATTACCCTCGCACCGATGGCGATTAACGGAGGGCAATTTGGGTTTTAAAAACTCTTTGTTTCGTCATCATGACGAGTAAACCGAATGTTAGTTGTAATATTGGTTTTAGACTTGTGATCTCTTGAAGATACCCAATTCTAGTTTTAACGTCATCTAAAATGCTTCTAGTGTCACTTGTGTTAAAAGGATTGTTTGAAGACATTTGTTCGATTTTGAAAGAGATTTGGAAACTACAAGCTGGTTTCAAACTGGTTTTAAACCGGTGTTGACACTTTGTTTGAAACACTTGGTGTGGTGGAAAGCGTTGATTGTTCTTTTGATTAACAAAAGTAATCCCATTAATTTTGTTCCATTTGTTATAATCAATCGGTTTAAGATCCGGATTCTTTTGTTTCATTTTTTATCTACTCTCTCGCCTAGTTCCAACGTTTCAAGAGAATCACGAACAATTATGGGTTCATGCAAGGTTGTCCATTGTTCAACACATTCGAGATTTCGAGCTTTCTTGAGGAGCGAAGGAGGTGAGTTACCAAGAGCCATTTTCCGAGTAGTATGAAAAATCGGTTTACTTGATTAGAAAGCATCTTGTTTGTCTTAGCGGAATGACCCGTTGTAAGAAGCAAATTATCAATTTTTGATTGTTTCATTTTATCCGAATTTCATCAAGAAGAGAATCTTCTCGTTTTGAAAAATCAAGAATCAATTGTTTCTTCTCTTTTCAAGATCGAAAAGCGATGCTTTTGTTTAGAAAGTTGGTCATTTAGATCGAAATTTCCTTGTTTAAAGATTTTATTTTCAAGTTCAAATTCACATCAAGTGTATCGTACTTGAGTTGCAATTGTTTTCTCTTAAAAGCAGAATCTCGATAACCAATTTCTAATTACGAAAGTTTGTTTGTATGAAATTCATAAGCTTTGGCGTGCTCCTTGTAACTCTCAAGCTCGGTGGTCAATTTTTATTCGCGGCCTTAACCTCGCGATTGACCGTTCTTACTTTCTCAACTTCAATGCCACATTGATTGATTAATGATTCAAAATAAGCACGAGTTTCCTCATCATTAGCACCATTCTGTATCACTTGACCTCCATTAGGATCCATATATGGGTTTGAGTTAACATTGCTATTAACTTGCTCTCCCACATATGTGTCATAATAAGGTTCGGAGATACGAATGTGGCTCTCATGAGTAAGCGAATGTGGTACCTCATTGAGTGAATCGTGTCGTGAGCGGGGTTGTGTCATAAGTACCGTTTGATGTTGTGGCTGTTGATTGATTGTGTGTGGTGGAGGTTGCGATGTCGTTTGCTTTATCTTCCCATTTGGGTACACGAATTTTATTTCCTCGGCGATCAACTCAATTCCCAACTCTTCTTTTTCGCTAACATCAACATGTCTTGGATCTTTTCAAGCTTTGTCATTGGTATGACACTAGATCCACGAATCTTGTCTTAGAGGTTCTGAGGTAGCATTACGAGCAAGTCATAAAGCAGTTATTCCATTTTGATATCCCATATTACGATTCACAATCGACCCCTTGATGTCCATCTCCATAATTCCCAACGATTGGGCGCAACATTGCCATTCGATTACCATCGCTTATTCCCAACATTCTGTCATCGATTTCCAACATTCGACCCAACCGATTACCACGATACGGAACCGCTTTGATTACCCATGCGATCGCTAAATGCTTTATCCAATAAAGAAAATACACATTGCAAGGTCGCTTCTACTTGACGGGATCATTGATTCCTTGTTCACGGTATTGTGGATACGGTTGTTGAATGACTTGTTGTTCTTGTGGATAGAATTGTTGTTGAGGTTGTGGAATGTATTCTTTGCAAGTTGTTGTTGGTGGAAGATGATGAAGCTTGTTGTTGTGTATTAGCGAAGGTTGAGTCTTTGCAATAAGTGCCAATGGATCATGATTCTTTGCCAATCTTTCTTTCCGACTTCATTCGCTTGACTTGGTTTTGTTTGAAAAATCGTTGAGTTGATCAAAGTTCACCCGATGTAAGTCTTTTGTTTGGTTAACAATAGTGACATATCGTCCCCATTCTTACGGAAGATTATTCAGAACTTGATGTTTTGAGCGATTGTTCGGGTGCCAACTTGTTTCGATAAGCTCATTCATCAAAGTGCAAAACCTTCCATAGTAGGATTCAATGGATTCTCTTGGTGTAGATGTAAACTTCTCCCATTCGGTTAGCGACTTGTTCTCCATATCTTGTTTACCAATTTACGTTCCAAAACATAGCCGTCTAACACGTTCCCACATATCGAAGTAGTTTCTGGCCGCTCACCGCACAAAGATGTCTATTGGTAAACCCGTTGGATAATATGAATTGCCATGTCATCTCATCGACTTGTTTCGATCCTCTTGATGTATTCGGATTCGGTTTGAAGATGAGAGGATGGTGGGATGGGAGGTGTTGCATCTGCATTTCGAGGACATGGACTTGTCGAGGCTTGAAGGGTCCATTCGAATGGATTGAATCATGAGTTTCCCATTCGGTTTGGTCTTAATGTAACGGACATCGACTTGTCCATTGAAGATAACCACCTTTTGCCAACATAGGAGGTCGGTTTTCGGCACCGGCTGCATGAATGTCTTGTTGAGTTGTCATTGATGAAGGTATGATTTGATAAAGTTGATGTAGGATCGATTCAACGATATAGGAGTTGTGGTTGATGATGATTAAGCTCGGTTGAGGTGATTACGAAAGTCGTGCTCAGTAAACTCGGTTCTTAAAAATTTTACCCAAAATTTGAAATTCACTATAAAATAAATTCTAAGGTCGTATGAAAATTTGAGTTATGACAATTTTGGCGCCAAATTTGACGAAAAATTTGAATTTAGGCCCAAAATTTGAAGTTTTGACCAAAATTTTCACAGTTAAACCAAAATTTGAATCTCGCGTAAAAATTGAGCGTTTAGTCTCCTCAAAATTTATTCATAGCAATCGCGCCTCCCAAAGGAACTAACGGTAGCATAGTTGGGATTCAAGGTTGTTTCATGTAATAGTGTTTCGGTTCGGTCCGAAAAGAGTTTTGCATGTTTCTCACCCCAAAGTTTTATAAAGCAAGTAAATAAAAGTAAAAGTGAGGCTATAAACTCACCTTAGCAGTTCGATGAATAACCACAAAGAGATCGAGTGTGGTATAGCAGTGACTCCTACCCGGAACCTAAGAATGGGATGGAAAGACTCAGTTTGCAGTTTTGTGTACTCACGACTCGAAGTTTTTAAATAAATGCAAGTGTTTAAAAGTGGTTGTGTTTAATGTTGCTTGTGTGGCAGAATTTACATTTAAATGCTTGTGTGGCAGAATTTACGTTTAAATCATTTCAAAGTGTTTGTAAGTATTTGGCTCAAGTATTATCAAAGAGTAAATAAATACAAATCAACTTGTATTTATTTGGTTTCGAGGTATGAAAATACATATTTATTGAAATCGTGGTTAAATAATACATTTTAACAAATATATTATCTATAGTTTACGCCGATGTGGTCGCCGAATAAAAATGTGTGTTAAACATATTTATCTAAAAGGAAAGTGGTGAAATATATAAGTTTACTAAACTTATAAATATTTTGGATGAAAAGTGTCAAGTTGTTCAACCTTGAGGGGCTGAAATTGTAGAAGTTGTACAAGTTATAAACTTATAAAGGTTTTTAAGAAAAATGATAAGTTGTTCATAGTTAAGGGGTCTGAAAGTATAAAAGTTTATATGTTGCAAACTTATATAAGTTTTAGGAAAAATAGTAAATCATTTAAATTTGGAGGGGCTAAATCTGCCAAAAAAATGAAAGTTGCAAAAATAAGAAAAATGGCAAAACTGCCACTGCCTAGGCTCGAACTAAGGTCTGTGGTCTAAAAGTGAGCTAGTTTACCACTAGACTACAAGTCCCTTGGTGTCATTGTTTGCTACGCATACCTATTTAGGGGTTTAGCGACTGTATTCATTTTGTAGTAAAATTCCATAGTATGCATGCCCACGTTTGGTGCCTCACTTTTAGTATACATGTTTTCAAATTTTGGTGCTTCACTTCCATTTTAACGCTAAGTCTTGTGACTTAAAGGACATGTTTGGTTTTAAAATAGGTCGAGGAACATAGGGCTTGATTTGGCAAGTTTCAAAAAGGTTACCACACAAGCTTCAAGCAACACAACCAAGTTCATATTTCTTGCATGAAGTCGAACGTATCTATGTGTATGAATGTATGTCGTGAGGCATGTTGGATTAAGACACCTATATTGAGTTCTCTTAGGCTTGAATATGGACACAAGTTGACATGGAATGAAAATATATTATGTATGTATATTTGATAACCAAAGAAAACAAAGTTTCAAAATGATGGGACCTTACGGTGGGTTTGAAAAGTGGAGTGTGGATCGAACAAGACGTGAATGAGCACATGTGAGACCGATAAACAACCTAGCTTCCAAAGTTTACACCCGACTAGTAACCGCTTGATTTCCAAATTATACCCGAAACTATGTAAACCCAACATAACTTCTTTAACTCTTGTTTAAAAAATCCAAAATACTTTTCTTTCCTTTCTTCCCTAGCTCGACAGAAATGAGGTTGGGTTAAGAGTGTTGTGAGTGAAAATTTAAAAGTGAAATGTGTGAGTTGATGAGTTCAACAAAGGATCTTAGGAATTTATATAGAGGAAGATGGTAAGAAAGTGAGAAGATGGAGTTTGTGTGAGCTTTGAACTTGCCTGATATGGCAGCCAAAGGGGGATACATTTTTGTGTTGTCCTTGTCAAGTGAGAGAGATGGTTCAAAGCATGCTTGAGGTTTAGCTAGGATGCTTAGGTTTTAGATCAAAAGTAGTTCACATGTGTTATAGGCTAATGTAGTATAGGGTGGCTTAAAAGAAAGTCTTGGTCTTCTTTTTCTTTGAGTTTTCCCGTAAAGAAAGAAGCAAAAGCAATTGTTGTGCTTTGTGTTTTGTTTTGTCAATTCGCTGGGTCCCAGAGCAAAGCAAAACTTCTGTATTTTATTACAAAACATTAGAGGGTGCATTTGGTTAGTCTTGATCACATGCATGCATGAAAATAAAATAATACTCCCTCCGTCCCAAAATAATTGTCCTCATTTGACTTTTTAAAGTCTTAGTTTCTCAACTTTGATTTTTAATATTTTTGTATGTGTTATATAATAGTTGATGAAAATTATACCAATAAAAAAACATTTAAAAACCAATATATTCATATATTTTGCATCAATTATTATATAACACAACCAAAAATATTTAAGATCAAAGTTGAAAAATAAAGACTTCAAAAAGTCAAAAGAGAACAATTATTTTGGGACGGAGGTAGTACCAAAGTTGAGGTTTTGTGTCGTCTTATATTCGAGTGGGTCACGGAAAAGGTAGGAACATAATAAGATACTCTTGATGTTGAAATGTGTACACAAAATAAGGGTGCGCTTGGATAACTTTTGTTTTGCATGTTACATATAGTAAGACCAAAGGAATGAATTTGTTTTGTGTTTTGCTAGTCCCCAAACAAGGAAAAATTGCACCAAAAATACTTGTCAACTTTTGTTATAAAATAAAAATATGGTGCGCTTGGATTTGAGAAATAAAAGGCTAGGCCTAAGATTAATTAAGGTAAGTTGGGTTGGGTTGGTTTGATAGTTTACACGAGAGTCCAAGAGACAAGGAATGGGAAGTTGAGTCGGGTTGGGCTTAGAGGACCGGTGAGATAAAAAAAAATATAAAAAGTTTATTATATATAATTTATAAAATAAAGGAAAATATTTTCGAGGTCGACGTGAAAGATATCCCGTGACTTGTCGTGATTAAAGTTCGAAAGGAAAGAAAAAAAAAATAGCCGCGAAAAATCGGTAGGGAAATTTACGAGTGGTTACACCATTGCTGAGGTAATTCATCAATTTGATTCGGATCCATTGTGAATGAACTTGAATTTGAATTATGGAAGTGTGAGAGGAAGTATATAAACTTGAATTTGAATTATGAAAGTGTGAAAAAAAATGATGTTTTATTTAGGTATTTATAGTGGTAAAAAAATGGTTTTGATTTTTTTATATTCAAACTAGCCGTTTGAAACGGGGGAGGGGGGAAGTGATTTTTTTTTTATTTTATTATTATTATTTTTTTAAAACTTGGCTTCTCAACCTCTAACGCAGCGTTAGCATGCTAACCCCGGGACTTTAACGCAGCGTTTACACTGCAGACGGTGTGAATAACAGGCTTTAACGCCGGGGCGTTAAACATTAACGCTTGTGGGGCGTTATTATACCCAAGGCTCTTAGTATTATAAACCTTAAATGATATCAGTAACAATATCATATTTTGATTTTTAGGGATAAGTGTGATGATGATATATTAAATACTTGCATCAAATAAATATGAATATCTTTAGTACCACAATTCATATCAGTAGACAACATTTGAATCTCTTTAGGCAATGCACAGTCGTGACCTGGGTCATCATCTGCCACATCAGCTTTTTTTTTTCCCGATGACTAGACACGATCAAGTTGTCACAGTCGATTACTTAGGGTTTTTTTTTTTCTTTTCTTTTTTTTCTTTTTTTTTTTTTTTAACATTTTAATCAACAAATTTAAAATTCAATAAAATAAAAACATTACAATACTAAATTCAAATAAACATTAAAAACATTACATAAATTATTCAAATAACATTAAAAACATTACAAAAATTCTTCATCGTCTTCCTCATCGTCATCATCACTACCGTTTTCATTCTCTTGATTGACTTGATTTCTACGATTTCTCCAAATGTATTCAAATAACATTAAAAACATTACAAAAATTCTTCATCGTCTTCCTCATCGTCATCATCACTACCGTTTTCATTCTCTTGATTGACTTGATTTCTACGAGTTCTCCAAATGTGTTCGATCAAATCAGATTTTAAGTGTAGATAAGTTGATGAGTCAATTAGCTCCTAAGTAACTACTAACGATTCTTCATGCGATCTTAAGGGGTTGTGATCATGATGGCCCTCATCTTCGAACCATGTAGGACATATCGCCCGCTGCTTGTGTCGAATGATCATATTATGTAATATGATACATGTATATATAATATCTTGGAGATCCCGTTTATACAACCCTCGAGCAGGAACTTTAAGCATTTTCCACTTCTTCTTCACACACCAAAAGCTCGTTGCACATATTTCCTTGCTGCTTCGTGCTTCCTCTTGTACACTAATCTTTTTTCATCACCCGTGGGAGGATTTGAAATTGACTTAATAAGAACGGACCATTGTGGATATATCCCGTCAGTAAGATAATATCCCTTTTTATAAGGTACATCGTTAGCCTCGAATTCAAAGTCTGGTGCTCTCCCATATTTGATATCATTGAAAACAGGGGAATGATGTAAAACGTTTACGTCGTTATTCATTCCGGATACACCAAAGAATGCATGCTAAATCCATAAATCTTGGCAGGCGACCGCTTCCAATAAAATGAATGGATGTAGCCCGTGATCACCCCTAGCATATTGACCTCTCAAACTATTTCGGCAATTCTCCCACTCCCAATTTGTACAATCAATGCTTCCAATCATCCCAGGAAACCAATGCTTATGCTCGTGATGAGCATATAATCTTTCAAGGTCAGAATACGTGAGCTTTCGCAAAAACTCAGCACCATATAACTCCATGATAACCGTGCAAAACTTTCGGAGACATTCATGGGATGTTGTTGCGACCAATGCCGATTCTCGTCAAGAGAATCGGGAACGACCAGCGTATCGATTGACGAATGGCCACGATACACTTGACCAATGGGCTAATACCGGTAAGGTGTCATTCGGTGACCGACCGAACCCGACTGACCGAACCCGACCGAGTCGAGTCGAATTCGGTCGGTCAATCGAGTTCAAAAATATATTGGTCAATCGGGTCAACCCGATTGACCCGAGTTCTAAACAAGGTCGGGTTCGGGTATGTTTTTAGCCTTAACCCGACCAACCCGAATAACCCTGGCCAACAAGACTTTTACAATGTAAAATACTCGGGTTGACCCCAAACCCGAATTGACCCGACCCGATTGACCCGATCCGAGTTGACCCGAACCCGAGTTGACCCGAGCCGAGTTGAACCGAGTTCTAAACAAGGTCGGGTTCGGGTATGTTTTTTTAAGGCTTGACCCGAGTTGACCCGAACCCGACCGGGTCAACCCGAATAACACCCCTAATACCAGGTATGCCCCTAGCATCAAGAGTTTGTTGAAAATAAAAAGAATAATCGGTTACCTCTCGAACAATTTGTGTGAATAGTTCTCGGCTCATTCGAAACCGCCGACAAAATGTTCTTTCGTCGAACTGCGGTTTTCGGAGAAACATACCGCCACTAAACGATTATGAGCACCCTCTTTGGCTGTGATGCTTAGTAAGCGTTCCAAGCAAACTCCGTAAACTCACTAAAAACTTCATCATCGTCGGAAGACGAAGAACCAAATAATAGCTCGTACGACATAATTAAAAGAATGTGTTTGAAGGTATTGATAGAAATGATGTTTGAAATTGTGTGTTTAGGAGTGTGTTTGAGGTTGATATTTATATGGTTGTAAAGTGGTAAAGGTTTTTTTTTTAATTAATCAAACGGACATATTTTTTGAAATTATGTGTGCAAATTATCGGTCATAAATTAGACCGATTGTTGTTTTTTTTGTTCGACGACCGATATTCGACCAAAGACCCACATTGGGCATGACCGACTTCAAAGTCGGTCGACCCATTCAACCGACCGATCATTTCCGTTCCACTGTGGTTAGCCTTAGTACCATTCATATCAGTATACAACATTTTGTAGATCACTCACATAAATGCTATCCTTTTCGAATGAATTACAATTTCATGGCCATCCGAAATGCACTAGACAAAAGTGATTTGTCTGATGCTGTAACACCCCAACCCGACAAGGGTCCAAGTGTCACATTATGGGGTCAAATCAGAACATACATGCAAGCGGAAGACTTACAAAACCAAGTCATGAAACCATGACCCAAAATACAAACCCAAAAGATTACAATTACAAATGAAACAACAGAAAATCAAAATACAAAATTCCAGAATCATAAGTCCGCAAGAATAGGGTAATTCTAGGGTCATTCTCTAACCGCTCCTACTCTCAACTCTCAATCCCAGCATCCCGCTAAACTTTACCTGCCGCCAAAGAAAAGAAAGTGCGGCTGAGCTTAAAAAGCCCAGTGAACAGATATAAACGATACAATAACAATATAATCATAATGGAAATTGGATCAAATTATGTCACCACAAGGAAAAGAAAAGAGCCTACTGAGAACATGTCAGACGAAACAGAATACGAAACGCATATGAGACAAGTACTGAAATAGAGCACATAACAAATATCATCGGATTGGAGTGCACTGCCCAGTGCCTAAGCATGCCACATGAATAGGCCAAACAATCATATCACAAATCATATACCGTCAAATCCAAAGTTGTACATGGAGTAGCTAGCTCACAATGTACCAGAATGTGATGGGGTGTAGGAACACACACCAACCAATCACCAGATACAGATACATATACAAATTACCTAGGATGCATCCATACGCTCCCTGCAAAACAAATCATAATGGCCAAAGCATATATAAAATGGGAACGCCGGGGACCAATCACACCGACCCAGATAGTGTCATGCCACCGGTGCCTCAATGACATGGCCATGGTACCTCCATGGCTAGGGATACAGATACAAAAGCTGGGCAATACAAGATCAATCATAATCATATCAAATCAAATACTGAACTGAAGCATATCATATCAAATACTGAACTGAACATAACATATCAGATACTGAACTGAAGCATATCAAACGGATAACCAACGAATATAAGAATGAGATAGCAGATTAAATATCAAAACGAATATAAAAACGGATATCAATCAGATAACAGAACGGATATCAATAGCAATAATGGTTAACAATACCAAAGGATGCCCTTACTGAAAAAGGACGGAATATCTGTACCAATATTTACGAACAAAGAATGTTTTAGAAGAAGAGACTGAATATCCGTACCTTGGCAAATGAAATCAAATGGAAACGTGAGCACGAAGAAATAACGTCACGTCTTCTTCAACGAATCTACACGGATTACGTTTCGTATAATACTTATTAGCTCATTTAAGTTATAACGGATTCATTGTTTATATAAATCGTATTAATATTTTTAGAGTTAAATATAACAATTTATCATAATTTAGGGTTTAAAGTGTAACTTATTAAAGTTTAGGGTTTATTAAGACAAATAACTAAATATTAAACATTTTATAATATTTCTATTATAGTCTAAGGTGTAAACTGTAAAGTGCCAATTCATTATAGATCAAGGTTTGCATGTGATAAACTATTAAAGGTGAACATTCAAAGTGAAAAATATCAAATCCTTAACATGTAGCCATAATAAACTATGCGTAGAGTACTAATATGTTTCTTCTTATACCATGACATGCCTACTTCGAGCTTGCTCGCGGTTCAAATGGCTTACCGACACAACTATATAAACACGTATAATGACCAACACCCGACTCTATTTCCCCGAAACACTTTCAACACGCCACCCAATGTACCCACAAATCCCGCAAACAACCTCGAAAACGCTCCATTTAAGCCTTTCTATTTCTATTCAAAATTCAACCCAACGAGCCTCTTAGTTTTCAGTTTCCATTTATACAACACACCACTCACCCAAATGATCCATAACACTCAAAATGGTTTGACTCTAGCATCATGTACACGACACATTTACACCTAAATCTTTCATGCACGAAGACTACTAACCAAAGTTTTAGTTATTTACTCCATCTTCTCGACATGCATGCAATCACACACCCATGTCACTCATGCAAACATGCATTCATAAATACCACCCTTAACCATGCATACTATTTTATACGCTTACTGTAACAAAGTAAAAGAAATCAGTACTTGGTCCTTCCTAGCTTTAATTATCACGCATGACTCATGGTTAGAATATAAATCACGCATGCATAAACCTCAACTAAATGTCTAATGAGATCACATCAATATCAGTACGCATGCATGTCCCTTCTTTTACCTTTACGTTTTATTTCCGGTTCGAGTATAATAATTTAGCTTATGGATTCTATGACTTATATAAAGAAAACGTATTCAGAAGCTTACAAGTCGATTAAGTCGATATATATATATATATATATATATATACATATATAACATAGTTTCATGATTTTTATGTGACCCGAAATATATGTTATTCCTATACGGTTTTAACGAAACGGATTATTTGTCAACACATTATCAACATATATAAACACATGTTAAAAGACTGTCGAGAGAAAGGAACAAAGAGATCGAGATACCTCTTGGGTCGAATGCAAGAAACGAACAAGAAACCAAGACCGACACCTATTCGAACCGACCAAAACCCTTAGTCGACTAACACACCACCCGAGCAAAACCAAGACGAATAACCCCACGAAACACCTCTTTCGAAATGATCACACCCACGACCAAACCACCTGGTTGTCTCCTTCGTACCACCAAAAAAATGAGATCTGCTTTGTCTTTGGAGTAGTTTTTAAGATTGAGTGGGTGAAATATAATAGGTATCCGATTTTAAAAGAGTAGAGAATAGGTGAGATATATTGGGGAAGATAAGTGCCGAGTATAGGGGAGTCAAAAGGAGACCAAATTTATCTCTAAAATCAGTTATGTTAGACGTTTTATCAGCCCACGTTGTGTACATTTTCTTATAAATTTCGACGCTGTAGTAGACCATGTCCCACGTGATGTTTTTATTAAGCATAATGATATTAAGCTTTTATATATCTTACGTAGTAGTTTATTGTTTAAAGGTTTTTAAAATTATAACGTATAGTTTACCTCGTGTATAATATTTGCTCAAAGTCAAGTTTTTCGTAACTTCTAAATTCACCAAGTTTACATACTTAGTTATAGATTCGTATTTCATGACTTATATTCGTATCTTTATAGTTCAAATAGTATCTCGTATACATAGTCAAAAGTCGCCTCAAATGTTCCGGTTATTATAGATCCGCTCTCAGTTGTCGGATTGTGTAATCTACAACTCTGTGTCATTTTAAACTTCTGGTAACGACGTCGAATTTCATGCTGAGTAGTTATAATTTCTTAAGCTTTTTGCAGAACAAAACCATATATATAGAGTCACAAGATGGTAGTTTCAGTCGGTTGCTTCATCGTTACTGTAGTTTGCATTCTAGTTATTATCCTTTCATACACATTAACTTGATTAAAACTTTCCATATACTGGTTGCATGATCATTTAATCGCGATGTTGTCAAAGAAATGAAGCCACATAAGCTTTTAATTAAGCATGTTCTATATAACCAACAAGTTAATTTGATCTGGATAGTTGGGAGCTATATAATGAAACTGTTGAACAGCGATATGAAAATGTAAACTCAAGTAGGATCACTTATGTTAAATTAAAACATGTATGATAACTGTTACTAGTACAATCTTTCAACCAATTTATATTCTCTCATCTAACACAGTTACACCATTGTAACCGGGTAAGGAATAGAATGATAAATATCTAAAATACATATAACGATATTCCGAGTTTTTCTACTTTGGTGGTGCCAGACCACATCTTAATGCGTTTTCTGGGATGTCATACTCCGTGCGGTAACTATGTTCATCGTTCCAAACTTGAAGATACAACTCCTGTCCCAGGTATCGCCTTGGCCAGATTGTAGACCTCAGATTCCACATGCCCTTATTGTCCAAAGAAACCAATATTGCACTCCATGATTTAGGATATACCTGTCATGAAATTAGAAATCACTTGCTTAACCGCAACTGCTAATCAACCATAACCAACTTCATATAACTGATACGGAAGGACTATGTTACCTGCACAGTGTGTCTTGTGGTAGCATCGTTCAGATTATAGAATCTCCTCCTGAGTGTCGAGTTCCATACACCAGATCCAAAGCTACAAATTTCATATTATTAGTTTTAGTTGACTTTTAGAAAGATATGAAGAAAAATAAAGAGGCTTACCCAACAGTCCAAAAATCGGAACCATCAAGATGCCATGATTGAATGGTGTTCTCATTGTTTTGGAAGATGATTTCAACGTAGTCATGAAGATTGAAAGTAAGAACAGATACGCCATAAATTGGATCGAATGAAGGTGGTGTATCTTTAAGTGAGTTTGGACTGAAGACTCCAGAAATATTATAAAAGGCGGCAATCTTCAGTGGAGTACTTGGGTTAACATAGGACACTTGATTCACAGTGTATCTAAGCTTGCCGTTAATATTTGCTTCTCCATTAGCCAGAACAACTGTCCTCGTGACTGGGATTGTTCCATAGTGATATGAACCTTGTGGGTTAGGCCTAGCTGCATTTGCTGTCAAATTCCATCTAAAAATAACAAAAAAGAAATTGGTAACTGTAAGATCGTAGATTTTGTCTCATATGTAAAATCAAGAAAATGCTGTACCTGATTGTTCTGGCATGTTTCATTGACCAGTGAATTTCATAGGTGGGACCTAAAGGCAACGGCAAAGAAGCTTTGGTGACGGAGCCATCATAATGAAGAATTCCGGTAGCAGTGAGAGTGGGCTTGGTAAAACGAGTTGAAGCGACAATGAAGTAGTCCTTAACAGGAGCATGTAGTTTCACCAAGAAAGAAGCAGATTGACCAACATGAAGGTCAAATGATTCATAAGCCTCTTGCAATGTATGTGATCCTTCCGTCTCAACTAATGTTAGTGTATGGTCTTGGATCCTGAAGTTAACCGAAGTAGTCAAAGCCACATTCGACACCCTAAACATGCACAATTGACCTGAAACACAGCAAACAGGAATTGGTTAACCATACTTTTAACATGAATTCATCAGTGGACAAGTAGTCAAAATTTAAATACCTCCGAGAGCAGTAAAAGATGTTGAGGAAGGAAGTCCGTTAATGAGCAGACCATCAGCCATGGGAAGCTTTATCCCAGAATCGAGTGTTCGTGCTAGCACCTGAAAGATAATATAAAACTCGATTAACTATTTGTCTAAAATATATACACTGCTTAATTTGTTAATGCCGGAGACTACAAACCGTGTGATCAGACTTCCACCAGTCGCTAATAAGTACATTGAATTCCTCAACTGGTTTCAGATATGGGACAAAAATGACGGCCCTTGCTCTGATAATAAGTGCTCCAAAACCACCAGCAGCTCTATGCATTTTGGTTGAAGGGAAGTAAGAGTATGTTCCTATCTGATCTTTCATTTGCATTTGGTAAGTCCAGTTTGTGTTTGGTGGGATAGGGCAGTTTGTCCCCAACACGCCGTCTTGCCATGGGGCCTTTCTCTGCTTAACGCCATTCCTGTTCCAGAATTATTACGGTATTAGACATATGCTCAAAATACACAAAATAAATTATATTGTGCATGTTTAAAACACTCACCATGTGATAAGAAAGGGCTCGTTCAGCTTATTAATGACATTAACAATTACATTGTCGTTGGTGACAGCGTCAATGGTCGGGGCTGGGAATTGTCCATTGATAAGTATACCCTAAAACAATTGTACACAACAAGAAATTGTTAGTTTTAAGTTAAGATGTAATGTACTTCATAATATTCAAGATTTGTATTGACTATATTACCCTTTGTGGAACACCAAGGGGATAAATTTGTCCATATGTAACTTCAAAAGTAAAAAATCTGTATGGGTCTTCAGCCTTCACACAGAAAACACAAAGCCAAGCCAAAACTCCAAGATAAAATGGTAGGAAGATGGCTTGATTCATCATGTCGAAGTATGTCCTTCCGAGTTTCTAATCTGTACACGCAAAAATAGATTAAGAAAAACTGATCATGAGAAACCAAAAGATAGTTGTATATACCAAATGCTTAGTAAGTATATGTGAAATCAAATACTTACGAAATCGAAAGAGGTCGTTGATGAGGATGAAACTCCTCAAATTTTAAGTTTAAGGAAAAGAACAAGATGAGAATGTGATGATTGGAGACAAGTCCATAGGACTATTTATATAGAAAGACAAGACCAGAAACATGACATCGATTAAGGGTCGTGGCATGGTAACATGGAATCGTTTTCGATTAGAGAATTGAGATCCATTGTGCCGTACTTGAAGGTGCTCATTAATTATGGATCAATTTCAATTGTGGAGATCTATTTGACCTCAAGCAATAATTAAATATGACATTTAGTAAGCCAGCCTGCATATTGTGCTTGAGTTAGTGTTTTTGCAAATAGAGTGACACCCTAAAATGCCGCAGTGGAGAATGGATCCATCATAAATGCGTTTGAAATTATTTTATCATATATGTTTGTTTATATAATATGATGATCTGAAACTGAAGAATTTAATAGGGTTTATGCCCATCGCACATGCATGCAACCCCTCAATTTTAGCGCCAAACCAAGTGAAAATTCAAATTGTAAAAATGTGACACATTCTTACTATTTTTGTTAGCTTATATTACTACATCCTCTATTTTATTTTTGTTGCTGTAAATATACTTATATTTTGAATAACTTTTATGTTATTGGTGTATTTGTCTCCAACAAAAAATGTTACATAGAAGTGCAATTATTTCATTGCCAATTATACTTAAATAAGAATAACCGAAAAAGAAAGTAAAAGCATGATGGTGTGAGCAACACTTTAGTAAATTAGTACTAGCTAGTAGATCATAATCATACTACTATACCTAAGATAACAAGTGTTATTTATAACTAACAAGTCTTATATTCGTTATATCAAATATTTCCTTCCATGTATGAATATTTACATACTTTCATATAACATCGTTTGTAGTAATTAACCAATATTAGGTGAAAGTCAACAACCGACATAAGATATATGGTTGTATTCCAAGAAGAGAGCAAAGTCAAAGTGATTATTTATCAACTAAACTCTTAATTACAATGGTAGAACTTTTATGACTTGATCTTAAAAGCTACAAATTTAAACATTAGTATAATAAACCTTATTTTATAAGTGTTCTTAAAGTCAAAGCATTTATACACACCTACATGGCTACATGCTATGTAGTATGTATAGCTTCCTTGCCCCTCCCAAAGCACGCGACATGTAACAATCTTCACATGCCCATGGCTTTCTTAGCCGCGTTAATTCATTTGTCAACTTAAATTGGATCTCATATATGCGATCTATCCAAATATTCTAACTTAAATATACATTTTCTTAATAGTTTCATTGAAAAATAGTACGTTTTCATGTTATCAGTTTACTTGTAATGCACATATAAATGATTGTATGTAGTGTGAATCACTTTGATGGCTAAAGACATACGTAATTAGCATACTTGATTTTAAGATATCATTGCACTAGCATATATTAAAACTTGCAGCTTTGAATCAAAGATCTTGAAAGAGAGTTCCAGGGATTTTTTTTTTTTTTTTTTTTTTTTTTTTATTTTATCGTATTTCAAATTTCAAATTTCAAATCGAATTATATTATTACTTAAGTCCAAGGAAGAGATCTAATTATCTAAAGGCGGGTTGTATTAACATAAGTAGTAAATTGATCAACTTGTGGTTCATGTTCAATAAAATATGTAGCCATTAGGCATCAGACTCCATTGTCCTTATTTTCAAATTCTTTTCCCTCAAGTTAATTTGGCTACTAAAACGTAGTAGTTACAATAGTACTCCTTAATTGTTTAATGGGTTATCTTGGATGAATTTGTAAGAAACTAGAAGTTCTTTATATGGTACACCGTACACCGTACACCATACATTGTCATTGTAAGGCTAGACGAATATAAGTGGCATGGTTAAAAAGCCAGCTCAAAGATTAATACGCTTCTAAAACATATGTGATAACTGATAACGGCTCCGAAAATACAGCTTTTGAATAGTTACATAGTTTAACAGAAATCTATGTTTAAGAACGTGTCATAGTGTCATTACGTGCAACAAGTTAATATTGTGGAACCAAATTGTTCTTTATAGAAACAGTGGGAAAGGGAAATCTTCATGGGGGCAGAGCGGTTTAGTTTACTCCAAAAAACAATAAAATGGACCAGGTGCCTCGTTGTAAGAAATCTCCAGTGAACAAAACTTTGTATTCTGGGTGAGTTCCTTATTCTCTAGTACTATTCCCAAGCAAACCCGACTGAATTAAAACATAGTATGATGCATTTACCTGAAAGAGCATATACAAACTGTAGCTCCTGCTTGCTTAGGTCCAGCGCTAACAAGTTTAAAAGTTATGATTATGCGCCAAAGATTGTAGATACAATTGAGAATTTCGATTGTATTAACTTTAATGATCTCTGTTACTTGAGTTAAGAGCAAGTGAATAACTGATCAACTATGGAAATGAACAAACATCACTTTTTGCGAATATGCAGAAATGAGACAACATATTTATGCAAACAAAAAACATTGCATATCAAGTAGCAATTGGTTCTTAAAAATCGCTAGTTTTTGCAAACTGTAGTGTTTAGTTTTGCATTTTTTGTAAGAAAAATGCTTTGTTTGCCAAAATATGTAAAAGGTATAAAAAAGTTACCATTCGAACAAGAAAAAATAATCTCTTAAGGATCCAGAATTATGTGTCGCTGTAGCAGTAATATGAAGCTAATCCAATGTTCAACATGATCTAGCACAGCTACAAGATAGCTTTCCTTTAAAATACAATGTAACACTAGTGACAAAATTGACCATAATACAGATAGCCTGCAAAAACAAAAAAAACATAAATGTATGAAATTGACGAGTGAAGAAACTAAAGAGTAAAATAAATACTTCCGAACCTGTTGAAGGAAAACAAGAGGAGCACGTATTCCTGAAGTAGCTTTTCTATCAATCAATGGATACAAACATTACAAAAATTCGAGCCTTCTATCATATCCTTTCATATGACAGATCGATGATCATGAAAATATGTAGTCCTCATTGCTTGTAATGATGAAATCAATGACCTCACCAATAGTCTTTACACGAACAACTTCCACCCTCAAAACAATGAAATCTACTTGAATCTCTAACAATAATTTTTCTACTAACAAGTTTTGAAATGTATTTAATGGCAGTATGACAATCAACACAAGTCCTTAAATTTTTAAACACTTTTATCGGTGTCCCTGGTGGAGTAGCAAGGATTGCAAATGCAATAGCAAGTTTCTCGCTGTGATATGACAAGTTTTGCTCCTTTTGCTCATCTTCAACATCATGAAGCACATAATCTGTCTTGGGGACGTAACCTTCTTCTCTCATCCTCTTTTGCAACTCCTCTAATAACTCGTGGATTTCGTTTAATCTGGGATGTGACGTATCTCCCATTAAGAATGTATACACTTTTCTCTTAATTTCGGTCCAACTTCGTCCTGGTTTCTTCACCACTCTATTAACATCCATCATGTTCCTCACTTTTGCCACTTCACCCCATTTACCGGCAGCTGCATAAATGTTGGACAGTGTGACATATGTTGCTGCATTTTCAGGCTCTATTTCAAACAATGCTTGGGCTGCTCGTTTTGCCAAATCAAGGTTTCCATGAATTCTACAGCCAGCAAGTAAAGAAGCCCACAAAAACTTATCAGGTTTCATGGGCATTTTATTGATTATGTCTTCAGCTTCACTAAACCTACCTGATCGACTAAGCAGATCAATAACACAAGCATAGTGATCAACTGTGTAAGCTAACCCGTGTTTATCTTTTATTGAGTTAAAATAGTCTAGCCCTTTATCAACCAACCCGGAATGTGTACAAGCTGAAAGAACCCCAACAAATGTTATATGATCAGGCTTAGTTCCAGACTCGAGTAGTGATTCAAATAACTTTATAGCTTCATCTGGTTGACCATTCTGAGCATACCCGTTGATTAAGGATGTCCATGACGCTAAATCTGGATTTGGCATCCACCTAAACACTCTATCCGCAACCTCAATGTTCCCACATTTACAATACATATGAACAAGAGCACTCGCTGCAAAAGAAGACTGGTTAAACCCAATGCGTGCCATATATCCATGTACTTGTTTACCTAAACTTTCAGTATTATAATGTGCACACGCATTCAATATCCCAGCAAAAGTAAACTCATTAGGTCTGTTCCCAGTTTTTAACAACTCCGAGAACAACAAAAACCCTTCTTCCTTCCTCCCATGTTTAAAATACCGATCAATCATAGCAGTCCACGTAACAACATCCTTATCACTCGTCTTATCAAATATACATCTAGCCTCATCCAAACTCCCACATTTCCCATACATATCCGACAAAGCACTCCAAACAACCGCATCAGAATCCATACCCGTACGCACAATATGCCCGTGAATCTCCTTCCCAATACTCAACCCCTCAGTCGCAGCACATGCAGCAAGCACACTACATATCGTAAACTTATTACACTTCAAATTACCATCCCTCAACATCACCCTACACATCTCCAGCGCTTTATCCGGCAAATCACATCTCACATACCCCGAAATAATCGCAGTCCAAGAAAAATTATCCCGCTCCACCATTTCATCAAACAATGTCCTCGCATCATCCACCCGCCCCGCTTTCGCATACCCAGAAACCATAGTATTCCAAGAACACAAATCCTTGTCACGCATTTCATCAAACACATTACGCGCATCCACTAAACTCCCACATTTACAATAAATGTCCAAAATTCTGTTAAAACTCGATACAGAAGGATAAAAACCGGATTTTTTTATATGGGTATGAATCTTTTTAGTCCCTTGTAGTGTTCTTTGCTGTAAACAAAGATTTAAAAGAGTTGAATATGTTAATGGATATGGTTGGGTTATGTGGTCAAGTAGCTGTATTGCTTCTGTTAAACGTTGTTGTTTGCATAAGTTGATTATTTGTTCTTCATGTTTTTTTTCTTGTTCATTGGCTTGGGGTTTAAAGAAAGTTTTTTTGAGATTAAGGTTGCTTTTCAAAATTGTTTGAGATGAAGTGGAAATGGTTCGAAAATGGAGTCTGATTGATTTCATGATTTTGTGTTTCCGGTGGTGTGTTGGCCGGAGAAGAAGCCTGTAACCAGAGTTTATTTTCTAAATTATTTTAGCAAGTAAATAAATGTTTATACTTTATACAATAAAGTTAATTATATTTCAACCTAAACTTTTATCTAAGAACTCGATTTCGAAATTGAATTGACTTGATCAGTCGGTTTATCGTTTCGGCTGAATTTGATGAACTAGCTCGAAACACATAACGAGCTGAGGTCGAGCTTTCTATAGCTTGGGTTTTTATCGAGCTTTTCGAAGCTTCTTGTACATAAAATATATTTATTATACATAATTATATAAACAAGCTAAATGCTAATGTGGATATTAGTTTAATAGTTAAATATTTATCGTAGAAAAACCTTTTAAACCCTAATGCTCCAATGTTTTGAATAAAGTTTGTGCTCTTGAGTTCAACACATATTTTTTTGACTTTATTGATGAGTTTGTCTATCGAATACAATATTTATTTATAAATGAGCTTTTCGAGCAGAGCTCGAGCCTTATTCGAATATTACTCGAGCCGAGCTCAAGCTTAGATGATTAAATCTCGTCGAGCTATCGATCCGAGCTCGAGCCTACCTTGTGATTTTCGAGCCGAGCTCAAGCCCTGTCAAGCTCGAGCTTAGCTTGGCTTGATTACAACCCTGGTTATATGCTTAATTTCGGTATTAGAAACGCATAATCAATGATGAAACTTAAGAGTAAAGAAACGTTAGGTTCACGGGTTTTGGAATCAAGCTATGTCTGTAACATCTATTGCAAGTGTTTGGTTACAAAACCGTTTTTGGAACTGGTTTTGGCACACCAACTAACATAAGCACTTTCAGATTTGGATGACTCATACGTATTTTTTAAACCGTTTTTGACACACAAAAGGATTCGAAAGGAAAAGCCTCTTGGGCCAGCGGGTTATGCGTGGACCATCAACCTCGAGGTTCTGGGTTCAAGTCCCGTTAAAGACATGTGAGATAGAATTTGTGAGATAGGTGGTGTAAGTTATAAAATAATGTCGTTAAAAAAATAAAAAAAAAATGATCTCTTTAATAAGTGAAAAAAAAAGTAAGTGGGTATCGCCACCACTATTTACCTTGCATTGCTAAGTTTGAGGCATGTAGGCTACCAACACCTAATCCGTCGCGATCAGGAGAATAGCATATCGTTTTCCAACTAATCCATGCCATCTGGGTAGGTGTATAATTTGACTACATTCTACCTCTTCATACATCGCTCTGACAAGATTGAGTATATTGTATACTTATACAATTGTGGTGTACATTAAAGACTAGTTTGCATTGCTTTTAAGTTATAAAACTTTAATTAACCATACCTAAAGAACGAAAAGTGCATAGTCGCTTGTTTATCGGCACATAACTTCCATATTGGACTTATTCCGCTTACAAATATTACAGAGTTTAAATAAGTGCAATTGATACTTGTCGCTTTGTTAAGTTGAACGTCAATTCTAACTTTGTGTAAGCTCATACTACGTAAATTAGGAATTTATAATTGACGTAGTCTTGTGATAAGTTAACTAAAAAATTCACAATATAACGTTATTTTACACTCAAGTAAAAAACTTTGTGACTGAACGCTACACGTCGAACTAAAAAACTTTTCATCTCGCAGAAAGTATCTTAGATATGTAATCTTTTAATTATATACAAAGATTTAGCACAAATAAAAATACAAATGTGAGAAATAATTTTGGGACCTGTATGGTGTCATTTTCACATGAGAGTTGTTGGGATTTTAGATCTAGTTAACCAAGTAACATTACGAGTACGCAGCGGAATTTGGATCTAGTTTATGCAATTAGGTTAACACATAATTAATAAACAACAAAGAATAAAAGGGATAAAGAAAACTAACTCTCGTAGTCACTCGTAAGTAATTAACAAACAAGAAATCAAGTATTCAAAACAAATACCTCTACAAGTCCACACACAAACACTTAACCACGAATATGCCCGATAAAGCTAGTCGTGAACGTTTACCCAATCAACCCTTGAATACTTGAAAAAAACACGAACCAAAGAAACCAAGAAAACTCCTTTTCCTCTGTCCGAGATATCACAGCAACACCCGAGAACTTTTCTGCTTTCTGTCCGATATCGGACAAGCTTTGTCCGATATGTTTCTGTCACTTTCTGCCCCGAGAACAATTAACAGAAAAAACCCTTATTTGGCAGCTTCTAATTACCAGGAACAAGCTGAAATACCAAGTACTAAAACCCTACAAACACCTTGAATTCAAACGAAGCAAGTTTAGGGTTCTTGTTTGTACAAGTCGATTGAAAAACCTAATCGGCTTTATGGATGTGATCAACTAGAGTATAGATGGGATTAGATCGATTCTTTTGCTGAGAATGTGAAAGTATGCGTGATGTTTGAGGACCCCTTGATAGAGTATATATAGTTTCCAAAACCTAAAACTCTTGGGCCTCAAACTTGTTCTCCAAGCAAGCATATTATCCTTATACCATTCTAACTCTTCTAGCCCATAAGCTTAATCCAAACGACCCCCTTTCAACCGGCAATGGGTCTTGGATCTTTGTACAATCAGGTTCAAGTTATACGGGTCAATATATATCAAACGGGTCGAATAATAGTTCAAGTAGCAAAAGTGTTAAACGTACTCTCGTGTTTAACGTGTGTGCCCTCATAGGCTCACACACTTCTAGTCGTTTTCGTACGTATCAACTCCCATAATCCAACAGCTCCCATTTGGGAGTTGGAGTAGCGAATAACACAAAAACCAACGACGAAAACGCCTAGCAACGCTCTCACTCGCTATTTAACTAAAAGTGTCTGAGATATAGTTTCATAAAATTTTCTCAGTAGCATGGTTATTAATGTCTTGCTTTAATCATCCTTTGTTATAGATATCGTTAAACCATGGATATGGATCCTAACTCATTCCATATAGTTTAACCATTTAGAATCTCGTTATAGATTTCAATTCAGATATACCAAATGTAATCAAGAATCATTTGCATTACCCTTTGGGTTTGGCCAACAATTATTTGATTAAATCGGAGGCGCCATGGTATCTTTCGCACATATCAAGTGGAGTAACAAATCCTTTATTGACTACAAGTGTTGTGGATCTTGCTCACATCACTTGAAATATAGCTTTATAACTACCTTATTCAGGATAACGTTTGGCTTATACTTACAAAAGTAATATCCACACATAACAGAACTTGCTTGTATCTCAAGTTTAAGGACGATTTTAACAAACCATTTTTAATATTTTACTTATAACAAGGATCCAAAAGTAAATGTTTGAAAGTTGGGGTATCCAATATGCATCCCTTGTAAATACATATGAGTTTGGCGGGAAAAATCCACATTCTCGTTAGAATATAACCAAGACTCACATTTTCCTTACATAACAATATTCCCATATTGTTAACCGACAATGGACATATCTAGAATAATAAGTCATTTCATGGATTAAACATGCAAATATAGAATAACAGATTATATGAATGAAATAACAAATACCTCATATCTTTATTTATCAGAAAGTAATAACTGTCTTACAATTCTAAATTATCCAAATACTAATTAACACACAAATTTACATGAGACTACTAGCTGGTATTAAACCTATACCTCTAGTCAATTTAGAATGCTTAGGATACGCTAAAGCTTTCGTAAATAGATTAGCTAGGTTGTCATCTGTGTGAACCTTTCTTCACGTCTCCCATCTCAATGGTCTCTTGAAGATAATGAACTTTTGCGCGATAATGTCTAGCACCCTTGGTGATTCCGCTTTCATTAGCTATAGTAATGGATCCAGTATTATCACACTACATATTTATGGGTTCTTCAATTGTGGGAACAATACCAAGCCCATAAATGAATTTTCGAACCCATACAGCCTCTTTAGATGCATCACAAGCATTGCTTTGTGCTTTTCCAATCAACAACACCTCCATTTAGAACGAACACATATCCAGTCTGAGATTTTAAGTCATCAGCATCTGTCAGATATCCATAATCAGTGTAGCAAGAAACCCTGAGCTCTTGTTTCGTCTCCCCTCCATAAACCATAAACATATCCTTAGTATTGCGTGTTAATACAAATAAGCCGTAAAAACGTTTATTTATATTTTACGATCTTCCAATGTTTTGTCGATAACAAACGTAAAATCATTTTAATGAAACAAATAAAATACGTAAATGGTTTGAGCCAATAGTTTACTAACACACTTACGTTTTCATATTAAACACTAAACACGTAATAGTGTTTTCATGTTATAGTAATGCATATGTATAACAACTAGTGTTTACATATTGGGTATATATATATATATATATATATATATATATATATATATATATATATATATATATATATATATATATATATATATATATATATATATATATATATATATATATATACTATAGTATGTATTGTCTTGGGTAATATAATGGGTAGAAATCTAAGTATTTGACCCATTGACTAAATACATTGAATGTAGTTGGGTAAAGCCCAAAGTCCATGACCCATACCAATGGAGCTGGATCCATAACCCATGACATCATGCATAAGTCATAATGGGTATTATCCATGACCCATGGAGCTAATCCATGACCCATTGACTAGATGCATTGCATCTTCTAGATACATTGTATCTATTTGGATACCCATGATCCAAAGTCCATAACCCATGACCCATGATCCATGACCCATAACCCATTTAGGGGGAGCGTCCTACGGATCCCCAGAATTACACTGGACGGATCCCTCAAGCAAGGGATCCGTGGAACATTAGTGATTTTTCCTCTATAAATAGTGAGCCATTTCTTCATTGTAACTCACCCCTTTTCACACACATTCTCTCTTAGTGTTGTAAACTCTCTAACCTCAGATCCAAATGATCTCTCTATGTAGTTTTGTGTTTGTGTGATTCTCTAGGTTCCTCTTAAAGGCGAGATCACCACCTCTTGAAGTCGAGCAAGCTCAAGTCCATGGGTTGCCAAGCTTCGTCATCATCAAGACTACTGATGTTATCTTGTTGATAGTTCTTTCCTCTATCATTAGAAGTGTTGTGTTGAAGACATAGGTGAAAGATGTCTAAAGGATCAAGTCAAAGGCATTAGTGAAAGGTGCCGAAGATCCGTGTCAAAGGCATTAGTGAAGGGTACCGAAAGTCCGTGTAAAAGGCATTAGTGAAAGGTGCCGAAAAGTCCGTGTTGAAGGCATTAGTGAAGGGTGCCTAGAAGTCGTGTCAAAGGCATTAGTGAAGGGTGCCTAGAAGTCGTGTCAAAGGCATTAGTGAAAGGTGCCTAGGGTATACATTCGATAGGGTGTGTTGATGTACACAATAGATTAGTATTGGATCAAAGGATATTGATATCATTGTTGATGTTGTTATAAGGAGTGGATCTCCTTTGGGATAGGTGTTGTGTAGTGTTGGGTAGTAGTTCCTCCTTTATAATGGAACTTGGTATCTAGCCTTATCTGGGATAAAGTGTGGCGACGTTGTGATAGGTTTAGTTCTACCTCGTGGAAGAACCCGGTGTCTGCCTGTACGGATAAAGAGTAGGCGACGTTGTGAAGGCTTCTCCGCCACAAGGAGTTTGTGTTGTGTAGTGATTACGAACTCTCGAGTAGGTGACTCGGGAGTGGAGTAGGGCAAGGAAGGTGTCCTTGTAGCGAACCACTATAAATACTCGCGTTGTGGTTTTGTGCTTCTTACTCTTTATCTTTGCTTTACCTATTTATATGCTTATCTATCAACATCCAACACACACATTTAAATAGATTGACATAAGTCGATCTAAATAGTTTAAAGCAAGTTTTAATCGGTAAAACTATTTAACCCCCTTTTAGTTTTCCACAATTGGTATGAGCTTAGTTACAAGTCTTTTAAAGTATATTGTACTTTGAAAACTTGATACGATCCGTGTATGTTTGAAAATTACAAAGAAGGGAATTTATTAAAACAAAAAGTCATGTTTTTATAAATCATCATTTTTTAAATATTGGATAGTGATAGATCATTCTAACATTTTCTTTTGAGAAATCTACATAGCATAGGATTTGGGCATCTTAGGAGATCATGAAGTATTTCGCGTCTATGGTTTCTAAAACCATAAAAAGGGAATATACCAAAGGTATGTTCTCTTAGTTACAATTATTGGTCAAAGACGTGCTAAATTTCTTGTGGATAAAATGGTGATATATGCTTCTATTTTATAATAAACATAATATGAAAAGTGTTTTAGTGATTTTTTTTCTTTGAAGTTTTGTGTTTGATATATGTTCATTCAAGCTTGAATAAAGATTGGAATGGGTAATATAAGTTCACTAAAAAGTCTACAAAGGTTAAACCTTTTTGTCGAGTCAAAATATGTATTTTTGTGAATCTGTGTCAGATCCGCGGATCCCTTTTCGGAAGGGATCCGTCGGATCCGTGCAACAAAGGATAACTTTTGGTTAAATTTCAAAAATTCACAACTAATTAACCGTAAATCCGTAGAAGTCGTGCCACCTATCGTTTTGAAGGTATTTGAGTCTACTTTTATATAAAAATGATTTCATAAACTATATCAAAACAAAAATTTACATAATCATTGATTTATAATAAAAAGTCATTTTTCGGTCATAACTTTTGCACAAACTTTTGATCTAATTGGAGACGGATGTTTTCGTCTTTGAATAACAATGTGTCTTCTTTTGAAATTAAAGTTTTGATCATATTTATAAATATAAAAGAAACTAATCAAGCTTGGTATACATGTTTATATTTAACACAAAGCGATGAAAAGAACTTTCGTATGCTATGCTAAATGATTAATTGTCTTGCCTTGCATTACTTGATTATTTGCTTATCTCAAATAGTTTTTGTGCTTGTTTGTTTGAATAACATATGTGGTTTCCTCACCTTGCTATTCATTCTCTTGTTTGTTGATTTAGTAATATTTTACTAATCAATGTGCTATTTGAAGGAGTGTTTGGGATAGCATCTAGGTGTGTCGAAAATGTTAGTTTAAATACTTAGATAAGTCATATAAGTTGAAAATTGTTTAAAACATGTAATATACTAAATGGCTTCTTGTTGAGTTTGTCATGTGTGCAACATAAATGTTTTATGTGCTTATATGATTTTTTGATTTCACATTCTCTTGTGTCGTTTTCTAAAAACAACAAGAATATACATCGGATCATAACCTACACTTGTGTTGATGATGTACTCTCCCGTTTTCCTTTTCATGATCGTTTTCCAAGCTTCATAGTAGGATTAACAAATTGATTATTTCATCCGATACACTCAAGTAAATTATTTTGAAATGCAAATATAATTGGTCATATCCTAAAATCCAAACTCGAGCTTTCCAACAACATATGTTGAACTAGCTCATCCAACCATTGTTGTTCACCATATGGACAACTTTACATTTTTATATTTAAACATGACACCTTCGTCACCTTAGTTGTTTCAGGCATAATATTAATTAAAAACAAAGCAAAGTATCATCATTGTTACTCTTCGATAGGCCATTGTAGGAATATAAATTTTCCTAACTTGAGAATGAATACTGGAGAACTTATTGCATTAGAAACTCAATTTCACCTAACGGTTGAATTGCTTCCTTGATGGAAATTGGGTATGTGGAATTGTGACAACTGGAAATTTAGGGAGTCTATTTTAGGTAACCGCATTACGTTAAACTAAACCGAGCTTTGCCTTTATCACTATTTTCATCGACCATGACTTGATTTGATATCGTTTATTGGTTTTTATGATTTATCTTATTATTGGATGAGTTATCGTGTGAGTTTTAACTCTTTTTGATAGGCACTATTCGATTTGGCACTATAAAAGCCTAAAACGAGAAATAATGTAACTTTTAGACTGTAACTTGAAACTTGACAAATAAATAGTCAAAACTCGTGGAAAAACTTAAATAAACATAATAGAAAGTTGAATGAGCATCGTGGGACACTCGTGGGACAATATATGAGCTCGGGAATGAGTAAACGGGATAGTTTACGAAAAATGACGGCTTCGGCCCCTCCTTTTAGCCATGGCCGGCGCCCCCTCCCCATATTTTTATTTATTTTCAAGTCCCCAACCATAAATATATAAACCCCCATCGCTACCTCATTTATCCCATTTGTTTCTCTCACTAAAAACACACACACACCTTTCTCTCTCACTACTTTCTCTCTCTACAAACCCTAACCCTAAAACCACCATAAGCCGCCGCCACCTCCAGCCACATTCCGGCCACTTTTCCGGCAAGTGACACTACACATCCACCACCATCTTGTAGATCTCTCTTTCCTCTTTTCATCCATATATAAAACTCTCACAAAAGCCTACGTTAACACCTCCAAATCTTGAAAATAAGATTCGTGATTCTAGGGTTTTCATTAAATCTTGTAGATCGGGTTGTAAAAAGGTAAATGGAACATGGGTCAAGCTTGTTTAAGCTTTGACAAGCCACGTATGGCTTTATTTTGGCTTGTACATGGGTCAAAATTTAGGGCTTTTGGTTTAAACATGGGATTAAAACTAATTTACACTTAAATAAACATGTAGCTAGTGATTTGGTATCATATGGTGTATCATATTATTGGGTTTTTGCATTTTAGGTCATGTTTCATGTTTTTGATTAGGAATAGTTGATGGGTTTGATGTTTGGATAATGATTGGAGGTTGATTGATTGTGTTTGGTTGTAGAGAAAGTGATTTGGTAGTGTTTGGATGAGAATATGGGGCGTACAAGCCACCATGACCCACCATGGTCATGGCTTGGTGGCGTACGAGACCCACTTGGACCAAGGGTCCGGGTCGGGTCGTTGTGGTAGCTTGTGGGTTGATTTTGTTGGTGTTTGGATGAGACGCGTGGAGCCGAAAAGCTTCTAGAGCTTGTTTGGTTCACGTGGTCTTAACCGTGACCATGTCATGACCATTAGGGTCATAACATTGGTTTCGGGTATATTTGGTTGGTTGATTGGTTGGCGAGAATATGTTGGGTTGATTTGAGATTGAATTGGGTTATTATGACTTTTATTTGGACTTGATATATAAATTGTCAACTTTGAGCAACGTCGGTGTTACTTTGACTTTTTAGTCAATAATTGACCCCGACAACGCCGTAACATGGACTTTAGTATAGTTTGGACTATTGATTGATTAAAAGCCGAGAAGTCATGACTCGTGCTTGTGGACTCGAAACGAATAACGACATGAAACTAATATTGAAATTTGATGAAATATATATATATGAAAATGCTAATAAACTATGAAACATAAATAATAAAAAGGCTTTTATACCAAAAATATCGATAACAAGACTTGTCTTGTTATTTACTATTTTAAATGGAAACTAACGACTAAAAATGGAAAGATTTTCTAATTAATAAGTGTTTAATGTTTCGAGTGCACGTTTATCGAAATATGCCAATTATGGGCATTTAATACTAGTTTCAAGTATTTATTTACTTATGTTGTGTGCATGGGTTACGGATGACCTAACATTAATAGCGTCGATCCACGTGGGTAGTGGACTTATTAGGTTGACGAATCTAATAAGAGCCCACTAGGTACGTAGGATAAAGTTATTAATGGGTGAATTATCCTTATGACTCTTTAGGATGCGACCGGTTTATGGGATAATTAACGAAACGAATAAATAATTGAGTTTATCGAGTTGACGAATTCGATAAGGTCTACTTATCGAATTAGATGTCTCATTTTGTTGCATCGAGTCACATATTTATTCCGAAACTTATTGGACTATGGAGCTTATCGCTTAGATGTCTCATTTGTTGCATCGAGTCACATATTGGTTGTTTGAGTGCATTCATGGCATCATATTGAGTCGATACACCCACATGAGGATACCAAACACTAGGACTAAACGGTGAAACAAGACATTTTTAGAGATAAAAAAAAGGAATACATTGGGGGTAGATAACGTCGATTTTGGGAAATATATATTAAAATTGGTTTACATTAATAGGTTGTGCCGAGTCGATAATTGATGTGCCGTGATTAGCTGTTATCTTCTGCTAGTGTTTATTTGTGCGTTGCTTGCTTGAGGTGAGTTTCATAGCCCCACTTTTATCTACGTTTTAACTAAATTAGGTGAGAATCATGCTACTATTTTTGGACCTTTAAAACTATTTTGATTTGCTTATGTGCTTGATTGTTTAGATAGATGTGGTAGTTGTTGCCTTAGTCTAGGAAGCAATCCTAATTGCTATAACACATTGCCTAGCTAAGAGTAGACTTCTACCTCGACCTAGTCCAGGTTAGCAATCGTCCTAGACTTTGCTACGACAAAGGTCTTGGCTAGAGTCATTTGGGGCTGTTGTGATATCGGATATGATATGGTTTGTGATTGATGTGTATATCTATCTTAAGTCTCGCATAGCAAATTAACTCCTCTGGTCCACTCGTTTTACTTGAATTTAAACCTATGAACTCACCAAATAAATGACCTTTTAGCATGTTTTCTCGGGTAATTAAGTGATGTTTGGAGTGTGTGTTTTGTGGAAGCTTGGCAAGGAGGCATGGTTCAAGGATCATAATTGACTCTGATAATTTATGGGGACCTATTTTTATTAAATCATGATTGGGCATAATATTTACATTTTGAGATTAATGTTTTGAATATTTAAATTTGGGATTGGTTTTGAATGAAAATGACTATCTTTTTTGCTATACTTGTGTGAGATACCAATCTAATTGTAACGCCCCAAAAACTTGATTAAGTCTTCTGCTGCACCGAGATTTGGGGGTGTTACAGATTGGTATCAAAGCTCAAGGTTATAGAGAACTAGGTATTTAATAAAACCTAAACTATAACCACTTTTTAAGAAAATTGATCCTCGACCGACGCTTGCCCGCCTGCCAAGCCGAAGCTTCTTATTTGATTATGGTATGAACTGCGATTTGACTTATGAGATATTATGAATTGCGGATTGTTTATTGAGATGTTATGTTTTGAGATATGATTATTGATGTTGGGTAAATGTGATTCGATTGTCGAGATATTATGGATTTGATTTGGATTATCGATATGTTATGATTTTGGGATTTTGATCTTGATTATATGATTGATTTGATATGGGATTATGTGATAGAACAGAACTTACGTGTTATATTTAAAGGCATATTTTGAGTAATGCGGTACCTCTATTTTAAAGCTTTCACTATGTGATATATGTTTTGGTTGAGTTGATGCACTTATTAGAACCAGTTGTTTTCGAACACTTATACCTACCCTATGCCATTGTCACGAGCTATGCCTTCAATAGCTTTTGATGTGTCGAGGATGTCCTTGCTGCCGCTAGTTCTCCAAGATTGACTCTCATGATCAAGCAGTGCGGTGATCCTATGTGATTACCCGTCACTCTAGTTCATCATCATCATCGGATCGCCTAGCTCATCTAGGCACTCACTTTACATCGTGTCTTAGCACGATCCTGCACTCCTAGACTTGCTTGTAGTACGCCCACATGTCCGTGCGACCACCATCATCACCTATTCACCTAGCAGCTCACTCTCTTCTGTCATCACCACCAGCATCACCATGTCTTAGAAGACCTAGAAGACCTAGACTTGCTCTTAGAAGACTCCGACTCATGGACTCTCCCTCTGAAGATGATGGCGAGGAGGAGCATGAGATCGAGGAGGAGCATGAGATTGAGGAGCAGTATGTAGATGAGGATGAGGATCCTCAGGAGGGGGATGATGAGGATATCCCAGATATGGGTACTCCTCCGTGCAGTAGTCCTGCACATTCTCCGTGACCGTGCTCTCCTTTACCTTTGCTCAGCTCGATTCTCCCGGGCGCCTTTTGATTTTGATTCACCTCCACATTCACCGAGATAGGTAGCCCATTAGGATCCGAGATACCATCGGAGATTGCTTGAGCCCGAGGAGTATGGGGAGACGGGTCTGATATGGGAGAGGATAACATCTCAGGGTATTAGGCTTAGTAGGTTGACAGATCGGTTGGTTGGAGTATCAAGGGCTATGTTGGGAATAATACTAACAGTTACCACTGATAAGCTTGTGGAAGGCACTGCTGAAGAATGCATTAGCAGTGGAAACATATTACCACTGCTAGTACATATATTACCACTACTATTAGGATAATTGTTATGTATCCGTGTATTGATAAGTATAGAAATGATCTTGTGTATATTCTATATAGTTAGCATTATACTTATCTTGTAAAGGACTTCTTGTGCTATAAAAGGAGATCCTAGGTCATTGCTTAGTAATATAGAAAACTCATGTAAGCTTCAAGGTGTAACCCTAGTGATAAGTAAGATCACTCGTATTATTCTTAATAATATTGGAGCTTTGTGTTAAACTGTTCTCACTTACATTACATTATATAATCTATCTTCTAAGTATTACTAAGTATATTCCGCGTGCTTATTAATATAACTCAAAGTATCACTAACACAAGGTGTGTGTTTAGATCCATCAAGTGGTATCAGAGCGAAGGTTTTGATACTTTGATTTAGAAGATCCAAAGAATAAGCTTAACCAACTCACTCAAATCAATGGAGATGGAAAACAACCAGTCCAACTCTGCTCCAAGGCTTCCTAAGCTCAAACTTTATGAGTTTGAGATGTGGAGGATAATGATTGAGCAATACTTTCTCATACAAGACTATGCTCTATGGAAATCATCTTAATCGGTGATTCCTTCAAGTCTGCGAAGAAGATCGAGAAAGTTGGTGACACGAAGTTGTACAGTTTACGTACACGAGACTAATGATGAAAGAGCAAAGAAGAAGAATGACACAAGGCCGAAGTTTGTTACTAATGACTCTTCCTAAAGACCAGATCATTGCTTTCAAGAAATTCAAGACCGCAAAAGAAATTTTGAAGAGATTTGCTCGGTGTTTGGTGGCAATGATGCTACTAAGAAGACACAAAGACATTGTTGAATCAAAGTTATGAAAACTTCTCCGCTTCAAGCAATGACTCACTTGATAGTATCTTCACCAAACTCCGTAAGATTGTCACACAACCGATGTGTTTGGAATTGAGGTAGAAAGGAAGACCTCAATTTGAAGTTTCTAAGAAGTTTGCCTTCCGAGTTTCACACTAATGTTACTGATCCGGGAAAATAAACCGTAGATTGAAACTATGAAGCTCAATGATCTTTACAATAACTTCAAACTTATTGAACAAAGATTGAAGAAGGCGTGAAACTTGGTACAAGCTCTGCGACTTAGCATTGTTGTCAACCTCTGTTGACAAGTGATGATTCTGAAGATGACAATGATGATTTTGCCACTTCTTGGTTCTACATTTCCACCGGTAATGCTAGGGTTGCCACCGCAGTTCAAAGAAGAAGGTTGCTGGTATTGGAGATCCTACCTTTTATGCTTTTATCTCCACTCAAGTTAATGGCTCTATATTAACTCATGAAGACATAGAGCAAATTGATGAAGATGACTTGGAGGAGATGGACATAAAATGGCAAATAGCTCTCCTTAGCATGAGGGCTAGGAAATTCTACAAGAAGACTGGCAAGCCAATTCACATCAATGGTGGTGAAACTGCAGGGTTCGATAAAAAGAAAGTAGAGTGTTTCAACTGTCACAAGTTGGGGCATTTGCTAGAGAATCACGAGAAGACCAAAGAAGCAGGACAACATGTCTACTTGGTACAAGCAAAGAAAGAACCAATTGTGGAAGAACCAAAGGCAATCTTGGAAATTGATGGTGTAAGCTATGATTGAGTTTCATGGTCGATGAACAAGAGGAACAACCTTGATGTCGCTCTTGTGTCTCTGAACATGCTCTCATGGCTTTCTCGACTACGGTACAAAATTTTGAAAGTTGTTCTAAAACATGTAGGGCTTCTAGAGAATGTGAAAGGCTTAGTGAATCTTTTGAAAACCAAAAACGAGTTGTTTTTGCTAATTATCTTTGTGACAAATCTTAGAAGAGGCATATTTGTATTAGAGAAACAACTAGAGCATTATAAAGAAAAAGGTAAAGAAATTGTGCAGAGTAAAGAGCAACCAAGAAGAAAGATTTCAAAGAAAGAACAAGCTCAGATTGCTCATGATGCTGAAGTTGCTAGAAAGATTGGAGAATATGAAGTTGCAAACAAGAAAAAGATAGATGAACTAGAAATTGCGACTTCATGGAGGCTAAAAGGTCGGGATGAATGGAAACCACCGATCCAATGGATGTAAATCCACTTTCTCTTGCTCCATCTACAATTTTCGGAGAAAAGACTCTAGAGTTTAGCTATGTACCTCTGTAAGAAGAAATTGATTTCTTGATTGCTAATGATCCAGTAGTCAAGAAGAAGGCAATTGACCTAGTTGCAGATAAGTCTTTAACTGAAGAACAAAGAACTGTTCAGTTGAAGGATTTCATTCAAATGAAGAATAATCAAGCACTTCAAGATGCAATTGGTTCAGTCAGAAAAGGTCAAAAGAAACCAAGACAACCAACCAAGGCACAAGTTCTCTCAATGATGAAAGATTATTGTTGCAGTGTTGGTGGCTGGAAAAAGCATCAGTTCAAAGGAATGCCTGATGATAAGGTTGAAGGTATCTACTATAGAGTTAAAAGGCAAGATCAAGACTTTATTCCTATGAACTCTGAAGAAGAAGAAAGAAGATATCCTAATCTGAAGAGAAAATTCAAAGATAATGAACCTCAGATACTAAATAAAACAAGATTTGCTGAAGAACAAGAAGTTTAAACTGAGAAATTCACTGAAGAACAGCTGACTGGCATGATTTTGATTGAAGAAGGAGATTTTTATCCTGACCCACTGCAAGTCAGACATCCTATTGTTGATTGGGAAGTTTACAGTCTTACACTGATAGCAATTTTGCTCCAACATGGAAGATTACAAGGCTAGGTGGTGAAACTTCGTCATTTATTCTGTTTGAAGAGCTCATCAAAGCATGTGATGACATGATCCGATACTTGTGGAGATTAGTTCAAGAAAGGTTTGATCTTGACAAGATTAAAGATATGAAGGAAATGCAGTTATGGGTTAATCTAAGAAGGCTCTATGAACCAGATACTAATGATGATTTCTGTAAGTTCTCATGTTCATGTCATGGTACTAAATGGTTTTATTATGATTCATGTGAAGTTTATCATGTTTCTACAACAGATGGAGTGGATGCATTTATGTTTGCTGAGAAAGAATACCAACTCAGAGCTGGAACTCTCACTGTGATGTTATGTACAACAATAAGAGTTCATGAAGATAATGAGAAGGTTAGAGCATTGTTACATAGGCTTCAAGATCAATGTTTAAGAGCTATTCAGGATTTAAAAAGAAAGTGAAGTGTTTGATCGAATTCCCCAAATCCTTACAGAAGATGCAGATTGAAGAAACTTATTGATTTGCAGAGAAATCATAAGTTTAGGGGAGGATTGTTGGGAATAATACTAACAGTTACCACTGATAAGCTTGTGGAAGGCACTGCTGAAGAATGCATTAGCAGTGGAAACATATTACCACTGCTAGTACATATATTACCACTACTATTAGGATAATTGTTATGTATCCGTGTATTGATAAGTATAGAAAAGATCTTATATATATTCTATATAGTTAGCATTATACTTATCTTGTAAAGGACTCCTTGTGCTATAAAAGGAGATCCTAGGTCATTTCTTAGTAATATAGAAAACTCATGTAAGCTTCAAGGTGTAACCCTAGTGATAAGTAAGATTACTCGTATTATTCTTAATAATATTGGAGCTTTGTGTTAAACTGTTCTCACTTACATTACATTATATAATCTATCTTCTAAGTATTACTAAGTATATTCCGCGTGCTTATTAATATAACTCAAAGTATCACTAACACAAGGTGTGTGTTTAGATCCATCAGGCTACTATAGAGGATCTGAGAGCTGACATGGGTGTTGTAGTCAGGAGGACTACGATTCTGCGAGAGGGTATGTCGGAGCTCCAGGAGCAGGTTGGGGACTGCTTGAGAGGGTTCATGACGACTGAGATGCGAGCAGGCGATATGACGCAGGATAGGTGAGTTAGAGAGAGAGGTCGTGGATCTTAAGAGTGATCACGACGCTCGGCGTGTTGAGCTTGCATCCTTGTGGAGAGAGGTTGACGATGTTAGGAGATCTGTTAATGGTATTCATGATCGTGGCTAGATAATGTTAGATTCATGGCTTTGTACCATCTTGAAACTGAGTAGTCTCTAGTTCGAGATGTAGATCTATCCTAGTTGTCTTATTAGTATCGTTGTTAGGATCATTTTTGATTTCTCCGTATCCTTTCATGTATTCTACTTTGAAACCTTTGAGTTATGGTTATTGGAACGTGCATCCTTTGGTTATGATTCGGTCTCTGATTGTCTTGTTATGGTATAACGTTATCCTTGTTGACCTTGATTATGTATTCGAGCGTTATTTGGTGATCCTTGGAACCCAACTCTATCTTTTAGGCGTGAATTGTGAACTTATAAAAGTTATTCTTGCCTTGGTGATGGCACCAAGACGAAACCCGCTTAGGAACAACCGAGCAACCCTCGCATTGTGGTTACCCTCGTCTGTCGAGGTCGTCGTTCGACCCGACCACTCCACCCGTTGAGAACACGAACACCGATAACCCACCAGAGAGAACCCGAGCGTGAATGACCGTCCGAGAATAGTCCTGTTCCACAAAACCCTCACCTTTGAACCCAACCCACATTGACCAGCAGACGCCTTGTGGTGAATCGCTAGGCGAGTCTAATCTCTAACACCTCTAGTGGAACCCATCGCTGAATCGAACTCGAGGTTGTACCTACAAAGAGTTCGATTCTGGTCCCATCGAGTTCGGAGGAACCGAGGAGTAGTTTACCTAACTAGGTAGATGGAGAAATCGAGTGCTGTGTTTACCGTTAGCAATCAGAAAGAGGATTGTAAGGTTAAGTATACAACATTTACCTTGAAGACGGACGTTGAACCTGTGGAACAACTATCACGGTCTGTAGGAAGTAATGTAGCTTATAGCATGACTTGGAACCAGTTTAAGGCTCTCTTGATCAAGACTTACTGTCCTAGGAATGAAGTTAAGAAGCTAGAGATTGAGTTCTGGAACCATAAGGTTGAGGGTACCGACATGACGACTTATAGTCTTCGTTTCCAAGAGTTGTCATTGCTTTTCCCTGATATGGTTTGCACTGAAGCCCTTAAGATTGAGAGGTATACTGATGGATTGCCTTTAGCTACTCGAAATGATGTCATCGCTGCGAAGCCAGTTAACTTGCATGAGGCAATTAATGTGGCTCATCGTTTGATGGATTCTTATGTATTGGAAGTAGGAGACAAGGGTAAGAGTGATAGGAGTGATAAGAGGAAGAGGAATGAAGTTGTTAAAGGAAATGGCAACAAACAACAAGAGACAGCCAGGGTGTTCGCCATAGGAAATGGAGAGAAGAAGGGTTATGAAGGTAGTAGACCCATGTGTGGTCGTCGCAATCGACACCACCATGGACCGTACCCGATTGTGTGTAGGAAGTGCTCTAAGGTAGGATACGTGGCCAAGGACTGTAGGTCCCGACCTCTTCTTGCAGTCAAATCGCATGAGGAGCGGACCGGAAGGCCACCGTCACTTGTTTTGGATGTGGAAAGAAGGGCACTACAAGAATGAGTGCCGCGAGCCGTGGATGAGAGGAATCCCAGTAATGGAGGATGATTTGTTAACCGAGGTGTGGGAAGTAATGGCTTAAACCACAGCAAGCGTGAGGTTGTGGAGAACCAGGAAATCAGTGCTAGGAATCACAGAGAGACATGGGAACAACGCGTGTGTATGCTATCGGGAAGGAAGTGGTGAGGACCTAACATAGTTATGGGTACGTTCCTTCTCAATAATTGCTATCTTCCATCTTGCTTGATCTTGGTGCCGATATGAGTTTCGTATCCACCAACTTTATGCCATTACTAGGAATTTCCCAAACACCTCTAGGGTTCAGTTACGATGTGGAATTAGCTAATGGGAATAAGGAGAAGATAGACACCGTAGTCCGAGGTTGTACCTTAAGTTTCCTAGACCACCCATTTAGCATAGACCTATTGCCAGTTACCTTGGGAAGTTTTGACGTCATTATCGGAATGGATTGGTTGTCGAAGAACAGTGCACACATCATCTGCAATGAGAAGATCGTGCGTGTACCATATAGTGGAAAAGTTCTGAGCAAACAAGGAGATCGGAGCAACTGTGGAAGTCCTTCTTGGTTGAGCATCATCTCTTGTATTAAGGCCCAGAAGTACATCGATAGAGGAGGTTGTCTTTTCTTGGCTCAAATTTCTAAAAAGAAAGGAGAGGAAAAGAGTGAAAGACACCTTAATGATGTACTCGTCGTTAGAGAGTTTCCAGATGTGTTTCCTGACGATTTGCCAGGGATTCCACCTGTCCGACAAGTGGAATTCCAAATCGAGTTGATACTCGGTCGCACTCCGTAGCCCGGCACCGTCAACTTGCTCCAAGAGAATTGGAGGAACTGCTCTAAGCAGTTAGCGGAATTGTCGAGAAGGATTCATTCGACCAAGTTCGTCACCGTGGGGAGCACCGGTGTTGTTTGTGAAGAAGAAGGATGGATCGTTTCGGATGTGTATCAACTATAGGGAGCTGAATAAGTTAACGGTGAAGAATCGATATCCGTTACCTAGAATAGATGACCTATTCGACCAACTACAAGGAGCTAGTGTCTTTTCCAAGATCTATTTACGATCTGGTTATCACCAGCTTAGCGTTCGAGAGGAGGTTATCCCTAAGACGGCGTTTAGGACTCGTTATGGGCACTATGAATTCCAAGTGATGTCGTTTGGTTTGACCAACACGCCGGGTTTTCATGGATCTCATGAACCGAGTGTAAAGCCATACCGGATAAGTTTGTGATAGTATTCATAGACGACATCTTGATATACTCCGGGAGTAGAGAGGAGCACGAAGAGCATTTGAGGCTCATTTTAGAATTGTTGCGAAGAAAAGGCGTATGCCAAATTCTCTAAGTGTGAAATTTGGATTTCATCTGCAATTCTTAGGTCACGTAATAGATATTCGAGGAGTTCATGTTGACCAGCTAAGATTAAGGCCATTAAGGAATGGGCAGCCCTAAGAACCCATCGAAGTCCGCCGGTTTCTAGGTTTAACAAAGCATTACGGAGGTTCATTGAGGATTCTCCAAAATAGCTAAGTCGTGACCAAACCGATACGTAAGGACGGTAAGTATGAATGGGGAGAAAAGGAAGAAGATTCCAACTTCAAGAAGAAGTTGTGTAGTGCGCCCATCCTAGCTTTGTCAAGGAAGCGAAGACTTTGTCGTGTACCGCAACGCTCGCATAAAGGCTTAGGTGTTGTTTTGATGCAATGGGAGAAGGTGATTGCTTATGCATCCCGACAACTTAAGAAGATGATAAAACTACACCACCCATGATCTTGAGTTAGGTGTTTGTAGTGTTTGCTCTAGAATCTGGAGACATTATCATATGGAACCAAGTGTGTAGTGTTTACCGACCATAAGAGCTTGAAGCATATCTTAGATCGAAGGAGTCAATATGAGACAATCGTTGGTTAGAGTTGCTCGATGATTATGACCGTGAGATTCGTTATCATCTGGTAAGGCTAATGTTGTGGCCGATGCACTTAGTCGTAAGGAGAGCATTCAACCATTACTCGCTCGATCCCTAGGAATGACCATTATTTCGCCTCTACCATCTCAAATCTTAGCCGCCCAAGGCATTGGCATTGACTAAGAGAACCGTCCTTATGAGAATCTGCATGGAATGGTAGAAAGCGGCGGCTTCTTGAAGCGTTCCGACGGAACCTTATGCTTCAAAGACAGGTTGGATACCATTTCATGGTGGAATCTGTGAGTTGATTATGCACGAGTCGCATAAGTCAAAATACTTATTCATCCCGCAGCCGATAAGATGTATCGGGACTTGAAGAAACTCTACGGTGGCTAACATGAAAGCCGACATAGCTCAAGATGTCGGTTGGTGCTTGACTTGTTCAAAGTTAAATGTCGAACACCGAAACCCTCGTGACTCTTAGTTCAACCCGAACTCCCGAATGGAAATGGGAGCGAATCACCATGGACTTTATCACCAAATTACCAAGAACAATGAAGCGGCAATGACGCTTATCCGGGTAATCGTTGATCGCTTGACTAAGTCTCGCCACTTCTTAACCATTAGCGAGGTCGATAGTCTCGACAAGCTCGCTCGACTGTATCTTAAGGAGATAGTATCGCGTCATGGAGTACCGGTATCTATCATTTCCGATCGAGATAGCCGTTTTACATCCCATTTTTGGATATCCTTATAGTCAGCGTTAGGAACAAACTTGGATATGAGCACTTCATATCATCCTCAAACCGATGGTCAGAGCGAGAGGACCATTCAGACCTTAGAGGATATGCTTAGAGTATGTGTTATCGATGTCGGGAAAGGTTGGGAGAGACATCTCCCTTTGGCCGAATTCTCCTACAACAATAGTTATCATGCTAGCATTAAGGCCGCTCCATTTGAAGCCTCGTATGGCAAAAATGTCGTTCTCTGTTTGTTGTTAACAAGTTGGCGAGTCAACTTACCGGTCCCGAACTTGTCCTAGAAACCACCGAGAAGATAGTTCGATTCATAACCGCTACAAACCGCCGAGATAGACAAAAGAGTTATGCCGATAGGAGACGAAACCTTTAGAATTTTAGGTTGGAGATCGTGTTATGTTAAAGGTTTCTCCTTGGAAAGGAGTGATTCATTTTGGAAAGCGTGGAAAACTCAATCCCTGATATATTGGTCCCTTTCCAATCCTAGAAAGAATTGGACCAGTAGCTTACCGCCTTGAGCTACCATCGGAATTGAGCAGTGTACATAATGTCTTTCATGTTAGTAATCTTAAGAAATGTCTTTCGGAGGAAAACATAGTTGTGCCTTTAAGAGATATCCGAATTGATAAGAAATTGAATTTCTTTGAGGAACCAATTGAGATCATGGATCGTGAGATTAAACGGCTGAAGCATAGCCGTATCCCGATTATCAAAGTTTGTTGGAACTCCCGACATGGACCAGAGTTCACTTGGGAACGTGAGGACGAATTCTGTAGGAAGTATCCTAAACTCTTCGTGACATCAAGCAACTCGGAGTGAAACCCGGACGTTTCTTCCGAGGTCGGGAGGTCGTGACAACCGGCAATTTAGGAGTCTATTTTAGGTAACCGCATTACGTTAAACTAAACCGAGCTTGCCTTTATCACTATTTTCATCGACCATGACTTGATTTGATATCGCTTATTGGTTTTATGATTTATCTTATTATTGGATGAGTTATCGTGTGAGTTTTAACTCTTTTGATAGGCACTATTCGATTCGGCACTATAAAAGCCTAAACGAAATAATGTAACTTTTAGATCAGAACTCAAACTTGACAAATAAATAGTCAAAACTCGTGGAAAAACTTAAATAAACATAATAGAAAGTAGAATGAACGTCGTGGGACACTCGTGGGACAATATATGAGCTCGGGAATGGGTAAACAGGATAGTTTACGAAAAATGACGGCTTCGGCCCCTCTTTTTAGCCATGGCCGGCGCCCTCCTCCCCATATTTTTATTTATTTTCAAGTCCCCAACCATAAATATATAAACCCCCATCCCTACCTCATTTATCCCATTTGTTTCTCTCACTAAAAACACACACACACACCTTTCTCTCTCACTACTTTCTCTCTCTACAAACCCTAACCCTAAAACCACCATAAGCCGCCGCCACCTCCGGCCATATTCCGGCCACTTTTCCGGCGAGTGACAATACACATCCAACACCATCTTGTAGATCTCTCTTTCCTCTTTCCATCCATATATAAAACTCTCACAAAAGCCTACGTTAACACCTCCAAATCTTGAAAATAAGATTCGTGATTCTAGGGTTTTCATTAAATCTTGTAGATCGGGTTGTAAAAAGGTAAATGGAACGTGGGTCAAGCTTGTTTAAGCTTTGACAAGCCACGTATGGATTTATTTTGGCTCGTACATTGGTCGAAATTTAGGGCTTTTGGTTTAAACATGGGATTAAAACTAATTTACACTTAAATAAACATGTAGCTAGTGATTTGGTATCATTTGGTGTATCATATTGTTGGATTTTTGCATTTTAGGTCATGTTTCATGTTTTTGATTAGGAATAGTTGATGGGTTTGATGTTTGGATAATGATTGGAGGTTGATTGATTGTGTTTGGTTGTAGAGGAAGTGATTTGGTAGTGTTTGGATGAGAATATGGGGCGTACAAGCCACCATGACCCACGATGGTCATGGCTTGGTGGCGTACAAGACCCACTTGGACCAAGGGTCCGGGTCAGGTCGTTGTGGTAGCTTGTGGGTTGATGTTGTTGGCGTTTGGATGAGACGCGTGGAGCCGAAAAGCTTCTAGAGCTTGTTTGGTTCACGTGGTCTTAACCGTGACCGTGTCATGACCATTAGGGTCATAACATTGGTTTCGGGTATATTACGTTGGTTGATTGGTTGGCGAGAATAATTTGGGTTGATTTGAGATTGAATTGAGTTATTATGACTTTTAATTGGACTTGATATATAAATTGTCAACTTTGAGCAACGTCGGTGTTACTTTGACTTTTTAGTCAATAGTTGACCCCGACAACGCCGAAACATGGACTTTAGTATAATTTGGACTATTGATTGATTAAAAGCCGAGAAGTCATGACTCGTGCTTGTGGACTCGAAACGAATAACGACATGAAACTAATATTGAAATTTGACGAAATATATATATATGAAAATGCTAATAAACTATGAAACATAAATAATAAAAGGGAAAATGACACAAATAGACCGCGCGCCCTGATGCATATCACTTTATGGACCACTTTTATTTTAAATTTGAAAATAGACCGAGGGCAACCGCTGTCATTGGGCAACTCATCGAAATTGTGACAAGTGTCCCGTATGTGTAAGGTATTGTTTTTTGGGCAACCAAAAAGCGCTGGGCAACCGTATTTTTTAAAAAGGGTTTTTTGGTCATTTTACATAACATAAATAAAATATTATATATACTAAAGATTGGGTAAAATTGTGTTCCTAATACATATTTTTCATACCACTGCTTTCCTAATACATGTTTTTCATACCACTGCTTCTTCTTATGATAATTCTCCCGCCCCTCCCAAAATTATTTTCCCCAAATCAGTTTAAGTTCATTTCCATATCCAATCTCACATTTGTTTTCAACAATATTTCAGATCAATGTCCAGAAACATCTTCATCTACTTTTTCATTTCCATCTTTTGTTCATTAATCAAATCAAATCAAACAGGTAATCATCTTTCTATTATATTATTTTTATTATAATTTTTGTTCAGTTGCTCGATAAGAGACAACATATGTTACGGAACAGATTCATGTTCCGAAAGTGAAATCATAGAGGTATCAAAAGAAGCAAACATTCATGAATTTGTAAGCAATCTGCCAGACGGGTATGACACCGTGGTTGGTGAAAAGGGTGTCACTTTACGGTGGACAAAAACAAAGGATTGCAATTGCAAGGACTTTGTTAAAGAAACCGACCATCATGCTTCTTGATGAAGCAACGAGTGCTCTTGATGCCGAGTCGAACGATCAATGGTAGCTGCAATGGAGTCGATAAACAGGAATGAAATGACTACAGTTCTGATTGCACATAGGCTTTCATTGTGCATTCGGATACTATTGTTGTTATGGAGAAAGGTAAAGTGGTTGAAATGGGTACTCACTTTGTTACATTTTCACTTTGTTACATTTTCACTTTGTTACATAGGCTTTTGTATTCACTTTGTTACATTTTCATTGATTTTGTATATTATATTACACTGTAGGTGGCTAAATGTGCAATTGGGTTACGACGGAAACAACTTCACCAACGGGTTAGACACTTTTCCAGTATATTTCTTATTGAGTGGAAAGAATGGTTCATGTTTTATTTTGAATAAGTGAAATTAGGTAATGCTAATCGAAAATAGTGTGTTATTATATAGTAATTGTTATTGTTGGTAAGACTCAATCAAGAATCACTTTAGCAAACTATTGTAGTTGATTGTCTTACCCGCCAAGCCTAAATGATCGCCTCAATAACGCTCAAAGTATAGTACATGAAATTGATTAACAACTCGGAGTTGGTGAAACATTTCATATAGGTCTTAAGTATTTGGAGGAAGAACCATATGTTAGAGGCGAGATAAAGCTCAACTTGGTGAAAAAAAGCGTAAAGAACCATCTACTAAAGGGCATTTAGAAGTGCTAATAAAGGGTCCATCTCAAAGTGCATATAAGCAGTCGTTTGGAATCGCTTATCTAAACCGAATATAAAGGGTTGTAATTGAAACATCCAATATAATAAGTTTAATAAGCAAATCCCAAAGAACTCCTTTTAAGTGATTTAATGAAGTGATTGGTAAGATTGCATTTGATCCCAAACAACCCTTTTTAAGTGATGTATACTTTGTTTTTTTTACTTATTATGGCACTATTGTTATTATTAGTTTTAACTAATTGTGATGTATACTTTGTTTGTTTTTTTACTTATTAAGGCACTATTGTTATTATTAGTTTTGAGTTTTGACTAATTGTACGTTTAACTTTTTGCACCTTCATAGCTTGCCTACATGTAAGAGGTGATTCCTTTGAAAGGGATTATGAGAAAAGAAGTTGTGGTCGATTAACTAAAACCTGCAGCACTAGATTCAAAAGATGCCACTTTTGATTTTTTTAGGTAATGATAAATCATGAAATATAAAGTATTTAAATTAATTTGGTCACATGGAATTTTATCAATCACTTTAGTTTTTATATCCAGTGTTATGTTACATTTTTCCGTTCTTTGTTGAAGTTAAAGCTTTATCATGACAAGTGGTCAATATGATACTCCATGCTTTTTTAAGAAACCAAGTGAATCTCTTATGTGTGAATCAAGAAAGTGTTAAGGTTGATGCTAACATGCTTACTCTGCAGGGACTGATTATAGAATGTTGGACGACAAAGACTTTGCAAGCCCCTTGGTAATTAACCTTTACAACATCACAATATTTGTTATAACTTTAAACCGTTTGTCAAGCTTCTTTGGTGATGATTTTCAGGACACCACGGTCAGTTGAGCATGAATATTAAAGAAATATTTTTCTTTGAAATCATTGCTGAAGAATATTGGTAAAGATGACAACTTTTAGTCACACATTTTGTCTAAAACTTTATAAGTTTCTATTGATAGTCCGTGTCAAATATGATTGAAAAATTTATTGCTTTTACAAAGGATCTCATTTTAATTTTTTTGGGTGCTAATAATCGATGTACTTGCAGAAAGCTGTTATGGCACCTAATAAGGAGGAGCTGATCCGCGCATTCAAGGATGTCCATAAGACTTTGCTTCTAATACTCTAGGTAAAGCATTTATGTATTTGATTAGTGAATGTCACTGTCTTATAGTTTTTCGGTATCTGTTGCTCTTATCTGCTTTTTTACTTTTGTTTCGTTGAAGTTGCTTTGGTAGAATTGGGCTTACTCCACCCAGCTGTGAGGCAAAACAGCAAACCGCCGGCCCTGTAATTTAACTGCTACTGAATTAGCATCAAGAAAATATATTGTAGACAAACTTGGAAACGAAGAAGCTACGGCTTACTTAATACCACTACTTTTGAGTCTAATCCAGACTGCTACAGGGTCACAACTAAGGTTTGAATTTGAATCCAACATGATTTGTTTTCTGATGATAGTTATCCTTTCGTTGATAATCTTTTAATCTGATATGCACTTTTTGAATGGTTCTTACATTTATAAAATATCAAACCATTCGATTCCACGTTAACTCGAGTATAAATGGGTATTTGGATGTGCTTTTTCCAAGTATTAACGTGTCTTGAAAATGCACATCTGAACTCCCCCTTTACATTATTTCCTGTAAACATACTATTCTTGTTTTTTCTTCATTACGTGAAAAGTATACACCTATTCACGACTTATGAATCTAGACTGCTTTTAAGAAGGCGAAAAAGTCTAGGTAACTTGTGGTACCTAATTTTCGTGTTTGTATTCCCGCGTTGGGTGGTTTGCTATTTGGGAATGATATAGGTGCAACGCCTAGTGCTACCCTCTCATTACTGTATATACTTTACCAATCTTCATACTACATTTTAGTTGTTGAACATAAGAGTTAAATAACATATGCTATAGATCATTTCCATTATTTTAATACGTATCTTAATCGTTTTGTAGTCAGCCGAGCTTAGTGGAACAACATGGTTTAATCTGTCAGCTGTTCAACTTGGTCTTGTGGTAAGTTATCTGTGATTGTTTCACTTAATTACATCTAGTGCAATCTCTCTAGGTGGGAAAATGGGTGGTTCGGACAGTTTGGTAACATGTAGAAAAAGTAAAGTTCTTAGAGCGGGTCAAAACAAGCCAGAACAGGCTGACCCGCAGACACCTTTGTTAATAACAAAATCCACAAATTGCTACTATATTGCAAAAACTATGATTTAAACAATGATAGGATTTTTTTGTTGAAAGCAATGTAGGTGATCGTAAACACTTGAGTATGCTATGAGTGACTTCTAACAGTTTTCATTAGTTTACCTTGTAGCTAAATGTTTTACTTTTACCCGCTTCACCCGCTAGTAATATAATGTAACCTATGGAACCATTTTGACATTAATGGGTCAAAACAAGTGAAATAACAAAAGATTACTTTGACCAAACTCCATAACACCATCCCACCGCACCCACTCGGTTTGCGACTAACAAGTTATCATAGAACGCTTTGGTCTGCATCTTACATGAAATCCGGTGGATATTGCACTCACGCGTGAGTTCGAAAAGCACCGAATGACTTGAATCATGATTTCTAGAGTGCATAGGTGAGTTGCTCGATGGTGCATATAGTAGAACCAAGAAGGAAGTAGGTTGTAAATATTTAGCGCTGATGCTATTACCTGTTTACCAAATATGTCAACATAAACCCAACGTTTACTAATATATTGGTTGATTCGGTTTATATGTAGCGGTTGTTTGGCATTACTTATTAAAAATAGATTATGAGATTTGAAACTCATAATTAGAATCAAATGTTGCAAAACGTGATTTTGAACTTTAGTATTTGGATTTGCTTATGTTATTTGTGGGATCCGCAATAATGAGATAATTAATTTTTAAGTGTTTCATAAATTCTTCTCTAACGGTGAATAGTTGAAAGCCAGAGAAGTTTACCCGAACACGAGGGGTTTGGTGTTCCATTTGAGGGAGCTGACAAAGAGAAGATTTTGAGTAACCTCGCGCCATTTATGTTTTACTTCATGCACCAAGATTGAAGAGTCACATTATCATGGTTTTTACCAACCTTTAAACTAATAGATGCCATCCTTGTAAAAACAGTTTATATTCATACAAATCATAGATATAATCAATAAACACCTATGCATCCACAATATCATTGGACTCCATCAAAACAAGCATCTAGAAACATAGAAATCCAGATTTATTTATTCTTTAAGTTCATAAACAACGACTCAAATCATAATGAAAATAAATACCATAGCTTGTGCCACCGTCATCAAGCACCTGGTATGAACCCGGAAACGCAATGTAATCAAAATTCCTAAGAATGATGTTAAAAGATGGCAGCAAGGACGACAAGACACATCATAATAAGACTCAAAAGACATAATAGCACGATAACAATAAAGTTTAATCAATTTGATTCGGATCAAGAACGGTTCATTTTTTCTTGATTGCGACTTTGGTGATCTTGGCACCAATAGGGTCCTTTGTCCACGCTTTTGATCATACCAACAAGAATCGCGGGCGATATCCCTTACAAAAAACGTCCTAAAGGAGGATACTCGAGAGAAAGTCTCGACCACCATGGGTTTGGTTGGAATCATTTTCACAATTCCAAAGATCACCATTTTGAGAAACTTAAGCCCTTCTCAATCTCCTTACCAGACCTTCGGTCAATCTTGGTCATTAGCTCAAGAAACTTAACAAAGAATGTGAGAAGTGTGGCAATCGAGCACGGTGCATAACCATTTCCAATTTGACCGTGGTGGTTCATGATAATGACATGTGATGTGAAGCTTGTTTGCACCCTTAGTGGATCATCTTTTGAGTTTGAAGCAACGTAACCACGTTTAAGATCCTTCACGAAACATTCTTGACATTGAACCCGACATTATCACATGGTAGTGCCTCCCGGGATTCATGATGCATTTCAACCGACTTCACTTCGGTGGTGAGACCATTGGGCCAAAAGTTACCACCATACCGTGTTTGATAACACCGCCAACACAACCAACTAGCATGGTTCAATGCCACCAATCTTGTACACGTCCCGAAGTGGGAGACGAGAGGTTTGTCGATGGTCTCTTTGGTTCACCGATATTGTCAAGTGCTTCAAGAAGAGTTGGACCCTTGTACCATTCAAGATTTCTTGATCTCTCAATCATGTTGTCCCCTTCAAAACCCGAGATTGGAACAAATGGGACTTTGTCAGGGTTGTATCCTACCTTCTTAATGTAAGACGACACTTCCTTCACAATTTCATCATACCTAGCCTTGGAGTATTTGGGAGTAGTAGCATCCATTTTGTTGCAACAACAAATCATTTTCCTGACACCAAGGGTAAACGCAAGAAAAGCATGCTCACGAGTCTGGCCATCTTTAGAAATACCACTTCAAAACCTCCAAGAGTAGAGTCGATAATAAGAAAAGCAATCATCACCGAGATGTTCCAAGAATCATGTTCTTGATAAAGTCACGATGTCCCGGAGCATCAATGACGGTGCAATAGTATTTGGTGGTTTCAAACTTCCACAAGGCGATATTAATGGTGATACCACGTCAAGGCCACCTTGAGCTTGTCGAGCACCCATGCATACTTAAATGAACGTTTGTTCATCTCACCGCTTCTTCTCGAATCTCTCAATCACACGCTTGTCAATACCTCCAAGCTTGTAGATCAAGTGCCCAATAGTGGTCGATTTTCCAGAGTCGACATGGCCAATCACAACAAGGCTAATGTGAGTCTTTTCCTTTCCCATGATAACACTTGGCTGCTTGCTATATTAGAAAAACAGAATCGTTGTCAGACGCTTACGTACATCATATCATACTATTTGAATTAAACAATCTATATATCTACCAGTTAACAAAACTAATAAACACGGCTAACAAGCACAATAAAAAACCCACCAAATCTACACATTTAGCACAAAGACAGTACGACACTCTTATATCAAGGCAAACTATGCAATCGGCACCTAACAAAAACATATGGTCCTATTTCTGTCCTTTTTTCTAGTTGAAAGCCCGGTTAAAACTTAAAACCACACCTAACTACAACAATATCCTAGATAAACCTGGACGAGGACCCGGTCAGACTTGAGCCTTGAACCCGATTATACACCAGGTAGGTGTTGGGTTAAAGTTAATTGTTACACGAATCAGAATCAAATGCAATACTAAATACTTGTGAGAAAGCAAAGTGATCCACAAATATTGCACTGTGATTCACAATTTTGTCAATCCCCTCTAAAATACTAATTCTTGAACCGAAGTACATAAACAGTAAATCATTTTGCATTTTCAAGCGTCTCATATTTAGTTTCTTACTAATTTATTTTTTTTACAGTAAATACTTATTAATAGAAACACAAGTTTCAAAAAAGACATGGCATGATCAATACAAATCAGGTGACGTTTTAAGTTAGCATACGTTGTAGGACAGGTTTCAACCAGAACTATGCCTTGGCTCACAAAGCCACAAACTAATACACTCTGTGACAGAGAACCAGCACTATCTTTTATCATGTTACATAAATACATATCCATATCATATCATAAGCATATACAAAAACATGATCATCATAATTCGATCTCAAAATGTTTAAATCGCTTAGGTCAATTTCAAGTAATAAAAAACCTAGCTAAAAATTGTAAAAAAGTTGCTTTTAATCATATGAAGCAAATCATGTTATCACATACACACAACTGAAAAAAACAAACAAAAACAAGAGAAACATCTCAATAATATATGTCAAATAGTACGCACTTAGTGTTAAACACTTAAACTTTATTAAAAATTCTAAACTATAAAATGTTTAACACTAGTAATGGCTTTCAAAGGATCAAGAAAATAAACTAAACATGATCAAATACTATAGCTCAAATACATACAACTACCAAAATCAATCAATTATATTATATATACTATACAAAACAATATATGAACCATAAAAATCAATGATAAAACTATGTAATTAATACATATGATAAGAGTGCAAAATCGAACCTTGATTAATGAAACTAGAAATAGTTGCAAATGTATTCAAAGAGTATGTGGTGGCATTGGCAGCAGTGGAGGGTGTTTTTGATCATACTTCTTCTAGCTTAAATTTCAACTGCACCATTACACCCCTATATTTTAGAAGGTTCTTAGTGCAAGTGATGCTGGTAGAATTGGTCGCTTAGTCCTGCCTAAAGCGTGTCTTTGAAGTGAGTTGATTTTTCTCCCGATAAACATAGTATGCACATGCTTTAGATTCCTACAATTAAATCTTGATGCAGCGTATTTCCGGTTACATATATATAAGACAACTACAAGTACAAATGCAAGGCCGAAATTAACTACTTAAATTACGTAATCGCTAATACTAGAAAAACAGAATTTATCAATAAAACACGTAAATATAAGTCGGACTACTAAGTTACTTTATTGCAAAGAACTAGCCTTATAGTGACATAACAACACATTATGAATGGCGTAAGATTTGATAGTTTTATCTTATGTGCGACGTATCCGCGTGGGGAAGTGGTCATAGTATCATCCATTCTGCTCTTCCGACACCGCCTCTCCGTCAACTCCCTTGGTAAAATGGCTTTACATCGCTAAATGCTTAAATAATTGTTACCACGTGGACCAATTATTGAATCCGGATGTTTTTCAAATTTCGAACCGGTCCGGCCCTAGCCGGAGTCTTCCGTAATCAAAAGCAAACGAATAAAGCCAAAGGCGAGTGAATGCAACTACAAGCAAAATAAGATGCATAATTGAATTTGCCTTGGAAACATTGTGTATACACATTGAGAAGTTCCAAAAATAACACTAATAGAAACTGATAATGATTATAAATTACCTTGTACAATGTCCCTTTATATCGAAATGCATTGGAAACATTAATCATGTGCGACTCTATTTGGTAAAAGAAACTTATGAACCATACTTGAAATCACAATTTATCATAAGATATGAAAAAAAAAAACGGAATGCCAACATAAATATAGAACAAGTTTTTTAATTAAACGGGTGGTTACAATTGCAGAAGAAGAGAGGATCTTAGCATTGCATATATGCAACTACAAGTTCATACAAAAGCTTTACACATAGCCATCCGATATTAAAACCACAAGCCATTTCAGATCTGTCAACATTTACGTTTGAATCTGTATGTATCAACATATAACTAAAACTAGCTAGTATAGGTATTCAATCCACTAGCAGTGGTACCCGATACCACTAGCAGTGGTTTCGAGAAGTCTAGCAGTGGAAACGAATTAAAACTAGCAGTGGTTTCCATGTTTGGTCACGTAACATGGCGACAAGCACCCAATTTGTCTAGTGCTTCTAAAGCTCAACCGAATGGGTAACCCGGTCTTGAAGATCTTTAAAGGGTCAATCTCTCCGACCACTTCAAAACCAAAAAACATTCATGCATTTCATCAAACACTTACTATACACCTTTTTGATTAAAAAACTCACCCAAGAATGAACCACTTAAAACGAAGAATGATTACCTTATCGCAGAATGAAAACCACTAACAACCATTTGAGATGTATCGGTAGAGGTATAACCCCGATTGAGATGTATCCGTAGAGGTGGTGTCGTGGTGGTGTCATCGTGTGTAAAATTTATGTCTTGTCTCAATGAATGTATCTGTTAACTTTGAGGTGTGATTGTTTATGGGGGAGAAAGAGGTGTGATATATGTAGTGATGTGAGTCTGATTAGTGTGAGTCTGTGATTTTTTTTAATTGAAAATGTAAAATGACGAAATTATCCTTGTATATAAATACAAGTTGCCCAAAAATATAAAGTTGCCCAAAAACAATACAAGTTGCCCAAAAACAATACATGACATATACTTGCAAAATACGTACTTGGGTCATAAGTTGTCGGACACATGGCACCCAGTTGGGTAAAAAAAGCGGAGGGCAACTTGTCTATTTTCGAATTTTAAAAGGCGTGGTCCATAAAGTGATATGCATCGGTATGCGGTCTATTTGACTAATTTTCCCTGTAACATATTGGATTTCACAAACACACTAAACCATAAGATCAAATAGGCGATAATATGATTCTAGAGAGAAAAGTTAGAGGTTTAGGGAACTTTAGTGAGAGAAAGAAAATCTTATTATGAGCTCCAACTCTCTACCTTGGGAGGTAGAGAGTATTTATAGTCATTACATAAATCGCCACCTATCGGGCCGTGGATCGTGCATACAGCTGGTAAAGACCCGTCTGTCCTCCACGGTGTTACTTAAACTAAATACTACTTAACTTATAATAATCTACGACTACGAGCTTAACGATTACATATACTTGAGGTGACCGACTTTTAATAACCGGATTTACTAAATCCTAACAATCTCCCTAAGGAGGTCACCTCAAACATACATTAAACATACATTGAATACAAACAGATATTACATTAAAAGATTGTTCTTGCATTCTTGATGTAGTACTTTGCTCAAGCTCGTAGTCATTGATTCTTCTTATTGCATGTTTGGTTAATCCAAGTGGAGGTCTTTATCGATCCACGTGATAATAATTTTGAGCCGCCTTTTGAGATCATCACCAACAAAAATCTCTCGAGACATCCATTGTGGTGTTGGTATTATGTGATGTTGTGACAAACGGACCGACATGCTCACATTCGGATCATGATATATTCTCATCGAGTAGCGGAAGCTTTCGCTGATTCATGATATTGGCAAAGCAGAAGCGTAAGCATGGAGTGAAAATATCGAGTCATTGATGCACTAATCATGATTTCTTTTGAGATGAATGTGTTGAGTGAGCATGCGGCTATGGATTGACCGCATCATTCGATCACCGCAAACGTAGGGCGACCGCATAAAACATTTAGCAATAAAGCGCACGAAAGTGTCTTTGATCACTTTCGTTGAATTGAGGTACACGCCCACGGTTCCCCGCTGATCAAGACAAGTACCGCTCGTGATCGTATAATTCAAGAATTTCCTTGACAGGTTTCGCAATGCTCTAGTCGTTCTCAAACCGAACGCCTCAAAGAAGACAACACGGAGTGAGTGAACCAAATAATAGAGATTCACCGATTGATGAAAAGAGATTTGAAAACAATCGTATCGCACAATAGAAATTGTTTTTGCAATACAACGAAGGTTTTAATGAAAATCAATTATCAATCATAAACACCTTTTGATTTGAAATATTCGACACGGTCGATGTGCTAAAGAAAAGAGTTTTTAAGCACAATGACCGGTTTTTCAAAGGTATCCGCAATCCATAACTCGAACCAGATTGATTCAAAAGATTGAATCGCCCCATTGTTTCGCTCGCTTGTCACATGGTTGATCTATAGAATAGATCTCACATGCCACCTACCAGAGCTTGTTTGATGTTGGCTCCGTAAGGCTTTCCATCTTCATTGTGAATATGTTTGCATATCACTCGGATGTTCCGCAATACCACAAGGATAATGCGAGGACTCAAGATATAATCTCTTTCCACATTGTGTGAAACAGAGAGTCTTCATTGAAAGTGTCCTAATGAGATTTATTGATGATCTCGTGGCTCTAGACTCAATTTGTGCATATTTGGATCCTATATCGAGACTAGGAGAGGGTCTCCTTCTTCAATATCAACAATCTCTAAGAGAAAGTCGATAGATAATGTCGGTTCCCGTGAGAATGAAACAAGTCCTTTAAGAGGAACTTGAGTGGTTTGGGAAGTTGAAGTGCAAGGCACACACCGGGTCCATGACGCCTTGTCTTCAATACCGATGTTACCTTGGTAACCACCAAGAGCATATGAATTGAACCCGTTTCGCCCTAAGGTTGAATAATTGAGGGCTATTTGTTTTCACCCTTTCTCATTCAATTCTTTTCATTCTTCAACCCTTCAAGCTTACCGAGACTTCATAGCTAGAACCTTGTTGGGTTTATTCCAAGACTAGCTCGCCTCATCCGCACTCTTCCCATATCTCATTTTTCTCCTTTTTCAATATACCTAAGGACTTCTACACTATCTAGTGGATTGTCCTCGGTAGATCCCTCCGGTTCGCGGATCATGGGAACAAATACCTAACCTTATCATCCTTATATCACCATACATAAAGTAAATTTGGTCGGTCTATTTGGTATTGTTCATCCGCCATTGGAACCAATTGAAAACCATTTGAAAATCAATCCGATACTTGTGATATATTATCAAAGCATTTTGTACCGAATTGTTTTGATATTTTTAGAACAAGAGCTCCCTCAACATGTGCATCAAGTGTTTGAAATCGCTTTGCACACGGAGGCAAGAGAAAGAATTAACTTTTTGATTACCATTTTCTAAAGATATCAACATCACTTCCCGATCAAAACAAGTAGATAAAGCATATAAGGGAAGGATGAGGTTTTCATAAACTTGCTCCCCTCAATATGTGCCTTGAGGTTTGAAAGAGTTTTGCACATACAAGAGGAACCCGCACATTGATATAAATTGATCACGCTTTCAAATCTTTGTGGTTTAAGATAGATGCCCCCTCAACATGTGCATGGAAAATTTGAAATCGCTTGGCACATGGGAAGGAGAGCTTGTACATCCTTATAAAACCATTTACCGAATTATCGCTTAAATCCAATTTAAATCACAAATTCTCCCCGATCACAATTATCAAATCATTTGAGATTTGTGATCTCAGAGATTTAAATTGATTTTGAAAGCTTTTAAGGAGAATTGTGACTTGATTATGAAAGCGCTTTATCCGATAAGGATCGGATTTTAAGACTTTAAACCCATTGAATAAACATGCATGATTATCTTTTGAAAACAATTGTATGACAAATAACTTTTGATTTAATTGAAATCATTCTCCCTCAATCAATGACATAAGTTGTTGATTGAGAGATAGATATTTTGACAAACTTTTAAGTCCGATGATTATCAAAAATAGAGTCCGAGTTATTTTTCAAAACAACTAGTTTTCATTAGATAGTAAGGATTAGTTTAAAGAATCGAGCAAGAAATTTGAAAACCAAGATAAAGTATGGCTCGTTTCTATCTTTGAAAAGCGGTTACCGCTCGAAATGACAATAAACCATTTTTTCTCTTTCTCCCAAAAATATTTTTTTTTTTTTTTTTTTTTTTTTTTTTTAAATTCAACAACATCTAAAGTCCCGTGTCATTCTTTGAATGACAACATCAAGACCGTAGATATTATCGAATCGAGAGAAACATGACAAAATGACAATATTTTTGAAGATTTTTCAATTTTTCAAATTTTTATGGATTTTGAAAGTTTTATATTTTTCTATTTGATTTTTAAGGTTTTATAATTTTGTATTTTGTTTTTCAAAAATATTTACAGGGATAGATGAAGGAAACCTTTACTCCTCTTCTTCCTCTTGAAGACGCTTGAGTGTTTCGGTTGTAGGCTCTTAAGACCCAACCGTGGAAGAATAAACTCAAAACGTTTCTAGGAAGAGCTTTGGTGAAGATGTCTCGCTAACCGGTATTCACCCTCACAAAGTAAAGTTCCACCACACCGCTTTCAACTTGCTCCCCGATGAAATGATGTCGAATGTCGATGTGCTTTGCTCTTGAGTGTTGTACGTTGTTGCATGAGAGAGCAATAGCACTTTTATTATCACAAGACAGAGGGATTTTATTGAATTCAAAGCCATAGTCGATAATCGGGATCTCATCCATAGGATTTGAGCACAACAAGATGACATGGCTATGTATTCCGCCTCAGAGAGGAAATAGAAGTACTCATTTGCTTTTTGAAGACCACCACAAGCTTATCACCCAAAACCGAGCACCTCCGCACGTATTTCGACGAGTATCTTGACATCCCGCATGATCAAGATCTCGTGATAGGTCGTTAGTGACATACCGGTGTCCTTCGGTACCAAAGTCCCATATTGATGGTTCCTTGAGATACCGAAGACCCGCTTAACCGCTTCAAGGTGCTTTTTAGTAGGCTTAGCCTCGGTATCTAGCACACATGCAAACAAATAACAAGATGTCCGGTCTACTAGTCGTGAGGTACATCGTGATCCAATCATACTACGATATTTCGCTTGGTCTACCATGATCCCCGAGTGGTCCTCATCTAGTTTGGTACGCTCAATCATGGGAGTGTCAACAGGTCACTAGAATCGAATCCAAATTTCTTTAAAATCTCATTTGCATATTTAGATTGATTTATGAAAATGCCTCCGGACTTTGTGAAATTTGTAATCCCAAGAAAATGACATTTGTCCCATCATTGACATTTGAAATTTAGAACCCATTTCATTTGAAAACGGTCACACTCATTGGGGTCACGAGGCAAAGATGATATCATCAACATAAATTTGAACATGAATTAAATGTTTGCTCGACTTCCGGTGAACAATGTTGGATCAATCGCCCTTTGTCAATCCGTAGATAGAAGAAACTTTGATAGCGATCATACCATGCCCTTGGAGCTTGCTTTAAACCGTAAAGAGCCTTCTTCAAACGATAGACGTGAGTAGGATGCTCGATTCACAAAGCCTTCAGTTGGTCGACGAGACGACTTCTTTAAGATCTCCGCTCGTAAATGCCGCCTTTACATCCATCCGATAGACTACCATGTTCTTACTAGCAAGATTAGCCAAGAAGATTCTCGATTGCCTCGATACGAGCAACAGAGCAAATGATTCTTCAAAGTCAATACCTCCTCTTGACGGTATCCTTTAGCAACCAATCGAGCCTTGTTCTTTAAGACATCACCATGCTCATCAAGTTTCACTTTGAAGATCCATTTTAGAGCAATGATCATAGCACAACTGGAGCAGTACTAATTCCCATACATCAAGTCGATCAAACTCATGAATTTCTTCTTGCATGGCATTGAACCAAATTGCCTTCATTCATGGCGGTTTTAACATCTTTGGTTCGATCTTAGAGAGTACGGAGTTGAAGAAGCACCATAAGGCATCGGTTGCAAGTTGTTTCCGTGTTGATACCGGACGAGAGGATTTCCAATGATGTTGTCTAATGGATGATCGTGAGTCCATTTTCTAAGGTGTTCATGTGGCGCTTGTTGAGGGACCGAGGTAGCAGAGTCGATGTCTCCTCAAGAAGATGGTTCGATGATGATTCAGAGCAAATATGTTTTCAAATGGAGCATCTTCGTGAGTAGCAAAGGGATTAACTTCATCATTGATGCCGTAAACAGCCCCATGATGTACATTCAAGATTGATGATTTGTTGATGAGATCGAGTTATCGCAGCAGCGCGCTTCTGACTTAATGATATTGAGACCAAGGATTGACTTCATTCTCGTGGATATGAGCAACCTCTGTGTGGGAATTGACAGCTCATTAGCACTTGGCTCATAGTGTTCATCAAACATCGGATCAAACAATTTCTTCAAATCATCTTCATTGGAGGTACATATGGAGTAGCCGAGAGGAATTTGGTACAAGGGATGAACCAATGGGACTGCTTTGAAGTGCGGGTCCGTAATCGGGTTGTCCAGAGCCATTTGACCGGTCACCATCGAACGAACGTGAATTGTTTCCATGATATTTCGGTTCTCTTGTTGTAGATTCGTAACCCTTCTTGTTTGGTGCATACCCAACAAAACTCCAATATCTCGCTTTTGCTCTTAATTTACCTAAATCTTGACCGTCATTTGTTGGATAGCACAAAGCACCAAACACACGAAGGTAGGAGAGATCAAGTTTTCGCTTATGAACAAGTTCATATGGAGTTTTTCCATGAGAGGTGTGTATAAGGAACGATTTTGGGTGTAGCATGCAAGGGCAATGGCTTCACCCATAGAAACATTGGAACCTTCGAATAAATAAGCATTGTTCTTGCGGCTTCTACAAGAGTTCGATTTCGCCTTTCAACTACACCGCTCGTTGAGGAGTTCGTGGAACACTTCTTTGATGACCGATTCCAACACTTTCATAAACCGAATTAAGTCTTTGTTGACAAACTCGTGCCATTGTCTGCTCGAACAATTCGATCGTATTGTTGAGTCGAACTCAAGTCGTTTGATTAGTTTGATGATGACATCCGAGTTTCATCCTTTGTCCTCAAAAACTTTACCCAAGTAAATCGAGAGTAGTCATCAACAACTACTAGAATGTATTTCTTCCCATTTATCGCTTGCACTCTCATTGGTCCGCATGCATCCATATGAAGGGTATGAAGAACTTCCATTACGTAATTTGTGGGTTTTGGTTTGTGGGCATATTTCGTGCTTTTACCCAATTGGCAAGTCGAACAAAGATGATCTTTTCATATTTTAACTGGGTAAGCCTCGACAAGATCCTTTCTCGAAAGGTTGTTTATGGTGCCAAGTTCAAGTGATTGAGACGACGATGCCATAACCAAGACTTTGTTTTAGAAGCCTTTGATAGCAAGCGATTGGAGAGGACTTCATCATGTCATCGATAGAGATGGTGTATAGGTTAGAACCTCGAGTACCTCTTAATAATTCTACACCATCAAGTTCTCTAACGAAGCAAGTATGTTTTCTAAAAGCCACTTCTAGATCGGAATCACGTAATCGACCAACAGAGAACAGATTGTGACCAAGACCTTCCACATAATATACCCCGAAATCACACTTTACCAACCACATAATCTCCATAACCCATAATAGCTCCAAAATGGTCGCTCCCGAATCTAATCGTCTCGATGAATTTACTCACGGTTCATGAGCCGCGACCGTCTCCAAATATATGCTTGGAACAAATGAGTCCGTGTACCACGTAACGATTTGAACGATCCGCAGCTGAACACGCATAAGAATGGATAATCGATAATTGGGATCCCCATGCAAGAATGGGTTCCATTTGGTTAGTAATGTGATTGGAACACCCACATCGTAAATAGAAACATTCATATCGTAAATTGAATCAATGGAGTTATTATGAATAGATGCAAGATTAGTGTCCGAGATTTGCCCTATTTAAAGTATGTTCACTTCTTAAGGGAATAGTTCTACCAAGAGGCATCCATTTTCTAGTGGGCATTGTCTCGATTAACCTTATGGCCAACAGTATCCATTGATAACCTATCTTACTAAATGTTCTTCCCGGGGCTTCCACTGCTTTCTAACTTTCTTTAGCCTTTGCCTTTTGCCTTCTTAGCATGATATTTTGCTTTAACAATGTTAATCGGAGATTTGACAACTTTAGACAAAACATTCACACCACATTCATGATTAGTAATGTAATTCAAGCGACATCATTACAAGGTTTGCAAATAGTATCGAATTCAATTAATTACAAGACGCCTATGGCAAATACTAGAATCAACACGATTCGCTTTATTCGCTCAAACTTAAAGTTCCTAGGTTGGTCTTCTACTCTCTCCAATGCACATTCTTAGCTTGCGAGGTCCTATCATTCCTTGTATTGTCTTGAGACTTTGACCGCTTGCTTTAATGTCACCGACACTCTGTAGGGAATGGGAACATTAGTTGGTTTTGCTACTTTTGCATCTCCTGCTTAGATGTGCCGATCCGAACTACATGCAGCACACTAAGGTTCACTTTCTTAACACTAGAAGTGCTGGGATTTGTACTCCTAGAAGGCACACTAGAGTTCGCTTTCTTAGCACTAATGATCCGAATCAACTACTTGAAGGCACACTAAGGTTCACATTCATAACATTGGGCATTGAATGGATTTCATGCTTGGCACTAGGCATAGAACAAGGAATCAAAGGATTAACTCTCTCACCTAAGGACTTAGGGCATATTGTGATTAAGCATTCTAGAAGTTCTTGAGATCGTTCGCATATAAGCATGCATGCCCAATTGCATTATCAAGTGGTTTCTCTAACTTATCCTCTTCAACAATCTCACGGAGACATTCTAGACAATCCTTAAGGTATGAGAAATATGTTTGAATTGCAAGTTTGTTATTCCTAAGATGAGGGGAACATATTTCATGCATAAAGCATATTTATTACAAGAGTGAACCTTTGATACACCATTCTCCCATTGGTCATTGGCATTTTCCCTTTACCCGGCTCTTCGATTCTCAATTTCCTTTGCAATGAAGCTATTTGTTCGTTATTTTGTTACGAGTGACCTTTATTGATTCAAATAACTCATTGAAATGACGTTTAACCTTTTCATTTTCTTCTAGAAAACTTTCGCTTTCCTTTGTAATGCATTTACTAAGTTTTGAAGATGAAACGCTTGAGAATTCGAGAATCTAAAGGAGGAGGCATTTGGGAGCCACCACATTGTTCTTTTGACCCTTTAATTGAGAGATTTGGGCTTTCAACTTTCTCGATCGTGTTACAATGAGCTTGAATCTGCTCATCACGCTTGTTAATTTGAAAACTCGCATCAAACTCGAGCATCCGAGGATGTCTTGATATTTGAAGTTTTGACATTTTCTTTAAGATGTTGATATTTTAGTTGTAAATTAAAATGCTCAACCTCTAGTTTAGAAAAATGTTTAACCAAATTGTCGTGATCATCCAGCTCAATTTTCTCATTTAGTTTAGAATTAGTCTTTTCAAGCTCAATGACACGATCATGGGAGACTTTCAGTGGCAATGATAATTCATGAAATTGAGAAGCATTAATGGAACAATTTGTAGCAAAGAAAAACACATCTTGAGCAACACATTCAAGAATAAGAGTCTCATTCAATGTATGCAAGTTCTTCCTCTCAATCTCATTATATTTTAGTGCTCGCTCATAGTCACTAACCTCAACTATCATTGCATCAAATTCCTTTTCCATTTCTTTAATGTCTAAATTCATTCCCTTTTAAGACTTTCAAAATGATCTTTTAGTTGTTTAAAGAAAGGCATGACTTCGCTTAAATAACATTCTTTCGCTTGCTCAAACCCCTTTCCCTTCGCTTATACCAAATGGTGTGATCCTTTTCACAAGTTTTCTCAAAATCAACAAATAGTTGAAAAATAACATATTGACCGATTAAGGTCTTGCTTTTAGTGGCAATAGTCCTAGGAACTAAATGCATTGGTGTATTGGGAGGATACACAATCAAAGGCATTTTCCTAAAGGGGGGTTTGTTACAACAAGATTCTCTCGCTTTTGCTTATCTAAATCCTTTTCCGTAACACTTGTTCGGTGTTAACAACGTCTGAGGCTTAAACATGTTCAAGGAAATCCAATTCTCCTTCTTGTAATCATGGGGTGTGATATTTATTTTCTCTCTTACATTTAGGATCATCTAGTTTCTTGTTCATCTTTTCCCTAGTGACTTCATCTCGATTTCTTATCTTCCTCAAGCACTCAACGCAACTAGGTTTCTGCCTAGGCTTAAGGATTTCATTGCCATCATAAAGAACCTTATGAGCATTTCTAGCCTTTTAATGACCTCTGATTTGGTTCCTCAACAAGGGAATGCTATGCTTATCGCTAAGACTCTATGCTTAGTGATTAAGTGAGCAATCAATGGTATTTCCTTGTACGCATAACTTATTTTCAAGCTTGTTTTTCAAGGTTTTAGATTAGAAAATCATTCAAAAGTTTTGATTCCTTAGCATCGAATTCTTGCTTAAGCATTTTAACATTTTCTTGAAGTTCTTGTTTTTGCTTAGCGCTTTAGAAAGCTTTTCTTGTAAGGAGTTTAACTCTTGTTTTAATACTTTCTCTAAACCTACTTTTTCTAATAGTTGTACGATTTGGTCATCCATTTCCGCTCACGGTGGTCAACTCAAATTTTGCACGTTGTTCATAAATAGCAACACGCTCTTTATAGGCATTCGCCTTCGTAGATGACAGAATCATCGTGGGCACATGCAAGTGAATTCATCAAAACATAATCATTGTTGATCGCAGAAGATGCATCACTTGGTACAATCTCACTTTCACTTTGTTTCACATATTGATCATATGGGACAACATTGATATTACCCATATTTTCAATATCCGACTCAATAATTACAGCTTGATTGTACTGTTATGTATCTTTTGCTCATCAACTTCATCGTATAATTTTAATACCTCGTAAATGATTTTGTCTTTGGATGGACCAGCTTGTGGTGATGAAGAGACTTTAGAGAGACCATTGGAGAAATGCTAGCCATGAAAATGGTTTGTGCAAGGGTTCTTCATCAACATCGTAGTCGTATGCATCACAATCGCCTACTTGAAAGGCATTCGATGATTATGGCCTATCTCCTAATTGGTTGCTCATCCACATCTCGCATCATATGTCTTAGCATTTCCTTCACCAAAAACAACAACTCCTCTTCATCCAAAGTCGCACCATTATCCCGAGCTTGCACAAGCAACATCTTATCCTCAAGTACTCAGATTCGAGGGCGCTTTGGCGATGTGCGCTCCTTGCAATGTGTCCTCACCTCCACAGCTTGTAACATTTGATTGGTTTTGCTTGACCCGGTTTCCATTCCTTCCCTATTCTCGATTTGCAAGATAACCTCTACCACCCACCTCTTCCTTGTTCGCATCGCTTTCTTGAACCGGCCGCACCATAACCTTCCCATCTCCGATGCTGCTTGATTGTGTGGATTGGATGCGCTCGAGATTGTTGTTGGTGTGTGGAAGAGAGTTCATGTTTTGACTAATCAGAGAGCCATTGATTAATGAAGTTTCCCACGTGTGCATCAAAGATCGCCTTGTTTGAACATAGGATCGGGAATGAGTTTGTGATTACCATTACCCATGGGTATAACTTGAGATGCTTTGGTGGTAATTCCAATGTTTGAGTAGAAGGCGCTTGAATCATTAGATGAACTTGTTTCTCCCCGATTGGTTTTGAACTGCTCTAAGAATCCTTTTTCAAACATAGCATGTCTCTCATTCTCGAGAAGGAAGGCATACAGCTTGCTCATAGTTTGTATTCTTCAATCCTTTAGTGAGCTTCACGTAGTGACAAACTTGTGCCATTCGGGATTCATGTTGTTCACAAATTTTGAGTTCAAATTGAATGTTAGGCATAGTCATTTTGATGTTCCTCATGTCATTCACAAGCTTATGGAATCTCACATAGTACTCATAGACACTCTCATCGTTTTCATCTTGAAATGCTCAAATTCATCATATAGTTGTGATTCTCTATCTTCAATAGTTAATTCGTAACCCGAGAGAAGCATCTTGACATTATCCCATACACCTTTGCTTCAATGTTGTGATTGATAAGCTTGTAGATGTCTTTTGAAGACCTTGCAAGATAATGTTAGAAGCCCCGATATCTCGTGATCGAATCTCTTCTTCTCCTTATCATCGAGCTCATCATACATCTTTGGTCCGTCCATTCCAGAAATCAATGTTCCATCTTCACCAGATCAATTATGTCTCTAGTAGTCTCAACCCGATATGGTCCTTCATCAATGGATTTGAGAATGTTAACCCCATTTTCCTTTCCAAGACAAGACAACTGATTCGTTGAGCCCAAGAGTCGTAGTCGGCTCGCTGCATGGGTGGACGAGTATCCGAACCACCGCTTGAACATCCTCGCAATGTGGAGATGATTGTAGGAACGTTGGTAGACATGTTGATGATTAAACGGATTTTATAACTCTATGATTAAACCGGAAATAGATTCTTTCACGGATTTTACTAAATCAAGAGAAAACCAGACATGCATGTAGTCAACCAAGTCGCTAAGAAAACTCGAACCAAGTCGCTAAGCACCAAGTCGCTATAATACCAAGTTGCTAAGACACAAGTCAAGTCGCTAAATAACAACTCGCTAAGCACCAAGTCGCTAGCAAAATTTTGACAAGAAGTCGCTAAGCACCAAGTCGCTAAGTTGTCAAGTCGCTAAAGAGCAACTCGCTACACCAAATCGCTAACACCAAGTCGCTAACAAACTTAAGTACAAGTCGCTAACTTTCACCAAGTCGCTACCCGTAGTGGAGAATCCACTATGTACTGCTTTGTCGGCTTGTCTCAATAGACAAGTCGCTAGCTCAACTCGCTAAGACCTTCAACTACAACTCGCTACCAAATTACAAAGCAAGTCGCTACCAAGATAACTTATCCGTGGCTCAAGTCGCTAGCTAGAAAATCACATAAACACCACTTTTCAATCCAAAACAACCCAACCACGATGATTCAAGCTTACCAAATCAAAACCCAAGCACATACAATGATTCTAAACACAAAACTACACCCAAGATTCAAACTTTAACACTAGAAATGATCCAAATGATGCAAAACCACTAAACTTTTTCAAACTCTAAAACCACCTAAAAGTCACTAGAAATCCAAAGATATGTAAGAGATGATCAAACCATGGCTCTTGATACCATTTGTAACATATTGGATTTCACAAACACACTAAACCATAAGATCAAATAGGCGATAATATGAGTTCTAGAGAGAAAGTTAGAGGTTTAGGGAACTTTAGTGAGAGAAAGAAAAGTCTTATTATGAGCTCCAACTCTCTACCTTGGGAGGTAGAGAGTATTTATAGTCATTACATAAATCGCCACCTATCGGGTCATGGATCGTGCATACAAGGGTAAAGACCCGTCTGTCCTCCACGGTGTTACTTAAACTAAATACTACTTAACTTATAATAATCTACGACTACGAGCTTAACGATTACATATACTGAGGTGACCGACTTTTAATAACCGGATTTACTAAATCCTAACACAAGAAAATATAAAATTAACTTGGAAAAATAAAATTTTAACTTAGAAAAATCTAGAATATTATAAAACTAATTTTAAAATGAAAGATATTTTTATGCTTTTAATTATTTATTACTAATTATTTAATACTTTTAACTATTTTAAATTCTAATAAATACTAAACAAACAGAGAAAATTATGAAACTTTTTCTAAAAATATTTTATGGTGACAGAAAACTAAGAAAATTATAAAAACAGAATTTGCTTAATAATAAGCTGAAAAGAAAATTTAAAAAGCTAATTAATATTAAATAAACGCTATCACTATTTTAAAAATGATGTTTTTGTGGTTTTTCTTTTTGAAAATTGTTTAACTACTTATTATAAGAAACTTTAATGAAAACAAAATTTTACAAATTAAAAATAAGTCGCTATAGAAGCTAAAAGCTCAACAAGAAGTTTATGTTTATTTTGGATTAATTAAGCTCAAACAAGCTTACAAGTCGAAACCAAAGTCGAAATAAGATGCAATAAGCTAAAACTACTTATATGAAGCTAAAAGACACAAAGAAGCATATTGATAAGCTTAAATTAAGCAAATAAGCACTTGGCTTCTTTGTTTTCTAAGACGTAAATGGGACAAAGAAAAAGCTATATGCACCTTCAGCAAATAAGCTACAAAATGGAAAATTAAGTTTGGGACTTCAAGATGCTTTTGGTTAGCTTTCTAAAGAACCAAATTTCACAAGCTTGTGTTAACTAATAAGCTCGTGGAGCTTGTAAAATGGCCATGAAACCGTATGTGGCAAGTTTTGAAATGGTACTTAAAAGAAGCTAAGTAAAAGTCATAAATAAGCTAGACAGAAATTATAAAAAATACTAGTATAAAGCTAAGCAACTATATTTTAATATCCCAAAAGCTTAAATATTGAAAACTAATATTAAGTTCTATATAAAATAATATATTTTATTCAAAAACGACCAAACTGAAAATTTGACTTTTTAAGATTAACTAAAAAGATGACTAAAGTGAACTTTAATTTGATTCTACTTAATGATTATGTTATATTAAGCTATAATAAGGTGGAATTAAGCTAAGTTACCAAGTTTTAAACTAATATGATGAGTTTTACAAGATAAAGCCTAATGTTGAACTAGAAATGTGAGATTACAAAAGATTTTGACTTTTACAAAGTAAGGATCGGTTTTCTTTGTTAAACCGAGATATTAGGAACTAAAGAAACATGTATCAAACAAGAACAATGCTACAAATAACCTCTAACACGCTTTAATTAGCGATTCAAACAACCCTTTAGTGGACTGCTTTTGAATCTTTAGACTCTAAAACAAGTTTTTAAACTAAGTAATCTATTAATTATCCGATATTAACTATATTTAAACAGATTTAAGCTAAATTTAACAAGAGTATAACACTTATACTTAAAATTGCAAATTTTGAAGTAATGGCTTACAAGTTGTGTATATGCACAAACCGAGAACCGAGAACATAAGATCCAAGGACACTTCCTATAGAACCTCCACAGTTCACTAACCCATTTCATCCAATAATCAACCGCTTCACCATTACTTGCACCTTCTTCAATGATTTTTTGATTTTTATTTATTTTATTTGTATCTTTGGTAATTTTGGGCTTTTTACTTTTAAGCTGAGTTTTAAGGTTTCTAATAGCTTTTAGAAGCTATCTAGGAGCTTAAGTTAGCTTACTCAGTCCATATTAACAACTAATAACAACATTAACATAACATGAGATTTTTGACTTAAAATATTGCACAAACTGAAATTTTGGAACTTAACTGAAATTGAAACTGAAAAAGGTTTTAGATTACACTGAAAATGATTAAACAAAGACTTGAAAGCTGAAAATTACACTGGAAATTGAAAACTTATTAAAACGACATGTATTAACTAAAAAAAACTAGATACTCTTCACATTGCTTCCCTTTCCCTTTATAATCATCTTTTTCAGCTTTGTCGACATCTCTGAACATATCCCACCTCATTCCAACCATTGGATTGGTCAAAGTCATCATATTCGTCCATTTGGCATTTTGGCGCCAAAATAGTCACGAAAGGTGTTTTTAGCATTTAAAGAAGTTTGGGAGGATGGAGGTGAGGGAGAGGGTATACAAGTGGTGAGGTGAGGTGGAAAGGTGGAAACAGTGTGGAAGAAACCACCGGTTTTGGAATTCAGTGATGGAGAAGGAGATGAACAGGTGTACGTGGTTTCAAGGGTTCGACTTCTTTTGATCGCTTGATATTAATAAAGGGGTCAAAATGGGGTCATGTATAATGGTAGGGTCTTTGGGTTTTGGCGGGTAAAAATACAAAAGAGGGCCATTTGGTTTTTGTTATATACAGGACCATTGTTGTAAATTCGCAAACTTGAGGGACCAAACCTCGCCACTTTTCCAAAGTTCACACAAGGACCATTCCCGCCAAATATGAATAGTACAAGGAACATAGTTGATTATTTTTCATTTTAAAATATCCAAGGACCATTTATGTCATTTTTCAAAGATTAGGGACTAAAGTTGTAATTTTGCAATTTTAAATTTCAAAGATCAAATTTGACAACTCATGAATCCTAGGGACTTTAAATAACATTTTCTTTATTTTGAATTACCAGGACCTGCTTTTGACAACTTTTGAAACTTGGGGACTAAACCGCCAATTATGCAAACTTGATACGCTTTTTCATCCGATTTTGATATTTTTGCATTTAAAACACATAAAACACTTATTTGTGATATTTTCATCATTTTGATGCATTTCGAGTGTTTTCGATGTTTTTGCAGCTTTAAATGGTACAAAATGATGAGTATTTAGACACTCATCAATCCCTACACTAAGATATTGCTAGTCCCTAGCAATGTTTTGAGAAAATTAATGGATTTCATCTCTTTACCAAAAGCCATTACTCGAGTAGCCAATTGTTTTAGTTCAAGTAAGAACCTTGGTACAATGATAACCAAATGATTTTGAGCAAATCACCGACTTTCAACGGTTTTGATTTGTCTTTACCGTGCCGTGTGCTCGGACTAGCCAACTCTTAGATAAATTATCAATATTATCTTTGATGAGTCGATTACCAATTATGGCTTTCCAACCGCCTTTACCACAAGCCATAAACTTGGGTTAGCCAACTCTTTACTAATTAAAGATATGGTGAGTGAACACCATACAATTTTGGGCAAATTGCAAAACGGATTTGAGATATCTTTACCAAGAGCCGCTTTGCTCTCGGATTAGCCAATCCTTATGTGGGTTAGACATGGCGATCGATTACCATTTGTCGAGTAAGTGAAAACACTTACTCCAAAAAAATTTTGGCCAAAATGGGGAATTGGGTGGTATAATTACATGATAAAATTCATGAGAATTCCCCCACACTAGAAATGAATATTGCCCTCAATATTCAAAGTACCGCGGTTATGCCGAAACATAGAACATAAAAGGGAAATACTACGGCCATTATTTTATTTTTGATATAATTTTTTTATAGACTTATATACAACAATGGGCAACTCCCCCACACTAGGGTGGTAGAATAGTTAGAAAGAAATCAGAAATATGAGTGAAAACCCATATGGTGTGCTACTGTTTTTGATTACCGAGTCGCTAGCTTGACTCGATCCCCGCATTCATTGGTTCATGGGGAAAGTAACGTGGAAAACCAATCTCGATCGGACTTTCGTTCACAGTGTTAATGAACATCAGAAAGTTCCACACCGACGAGATACAACCGGTATTTTTAATAGTAGAAACTATAAAGGATAATACCGGGGTCAAAGATGGTGTCCTCATTCCCGAAAGAGAAAAGGGAAAGAGCAACCCATCCGTGAAGAATGGAATAAAGATGTGCATCACAATGCATGTCCATTCCTCATCGAAGAAGCAAATCACCATTTTGACATTTTTAAGCTTAAACTTGAAGCTTGTATGGTGATTGTCAAAGGAATTTCCGGTAGGGAGGGTTGGAAACGGTTCTTCAATCAATGATTTTCCAAAAAGGATGTCCCCTCCGAATCAAAGTAAGTATTATCAATTCTGTTGGAATCGACTCATCACTAAGAAAGGCATCGACTTCATTCCAAAAGTTGTCATCTTCCTCATCCGGAGTGAGAGAACGAATGGAAAAGTCGAAACGATAAGACTCGGAGATGATGGATCATTTTGAGCAATTCTTCAATGGGAAGAATGTCTCCATTGGATCACAAACATCATCATCCAATCCAGATGAAATCAAGAGAGTTTGGTTTCATCCACGAGTTAACAAACTCAATACGATAAACCGTTCCGGAGGTGGGACAAGTCGTGTGCTCTTAGAGCTAGCAATTTCCACTACTTCCGATAAAGTCTCCGATTCTAGATCATCATCATCAAGAACACTCTTGACTTACTTGGTACAACTTTCAAACCATTTGTTTGAACCAGGTTGATTTTCATAGCTTTTAGCTCAAGAAGTTTTTGGTGACTCTCTTAACCGTGAAATTTGAGAGTGTTGCATTGATTCTTTCTGATTTTTGATCAATTGTGGCAACACTATGTTTGGATATAGGTTTGGAGTTCCGTTGATATTAAACGTGAGTTCTTCGTTGTCAACCCGCATGGTCAACTCTTCAAAGAATACATCAATTAGAGCACGGCTCGTTCTCAAGAAAGCTCTCCCAAGATAAGGGAACTCTAGGATCCGCATCAAAGTCTACTACAACAAAGTCAAGAGGGAAATGAAACTTCCCTACTTTTACCACGACATCCCTGGCCATCCCAAGTGGACGAGTTATTGTACATCCGCTAGCTCGAGTGTCATACAAGTAGATGTAAGTTTAGGAAGAGACAGCTTCCATACCGAGAGTGGCATGAGGTTAATGATTGCGCCAAGATCGCCAAGGTCGAGCATTGAACCATCCCCAAGAAATCACACGGATTAAAACTCCGCGGGGTCTTCAAGCTTTTAGGAAGCTTCTTGAGAAGGACCGGCGAGCATTGCTCATTGAGAGGGTTTTAGCCATTTCGTATAACTTATCTTTGTTGCTTAGTAAGCCTTTAAGCGTGGATGCAAATTTGGGCATTAAACGAGAGCATCAACGAAGCTTATATCAAAGTGCGCTTCATTGAAAATTTGGAAAATTTTTTCCATTTGCTCTTTGGTTTTGTCTTTGAGCTTCTCATCATTCAATCTTGATGGGTAAGGAAGTTGACTAGACTTTTGAGCCGGATGGAAGTCATTTCGCTCGAATTTGTCTTCGAACTTCGGGTTCCGACTTAAAGCTTGACTACCGAAGGTGGGACGTGTCTTGATGCCGTGGGCTTGAGAAATGCACCTTGTCCGTTGTATCCTTGGTAACTTGACTCATTTCTCCCGGTGGAGGAGGAATTGGAGTCGAAGGTCCATTGTGTCTTAGGTTCACTTTCTACTACCTTTGGGAGAGAAGAAGAAGAGGTAGTAGGAATAGCGGTCCATCGTATGATACACCACTTGGTTGTGATCGCTGTCGTCGCCCCTCGGTTAGCGATCGTGTTGCTCGGAAGTTTTCCCGAGCCCGAGGGTTGATCATTTAAAGACTTCTTAATGTCGTAAATCGCTAACCAACAACCCGCTCATTTCATCTTGGGATTTCATGAATTGCTTCAATAGCTCATCGATGATGGTCTAGTTGGAACAATGGCTCGAGTTTGATTAGGAAAATTCGCCTCAATGTTCGGATTAGGGCCTTGATTTTGAAAATTTCCTTGTTAGATTCATATTCCCATGAAATTGATTCCTCGATTGAAATTGTTTTGATTAAAGTTTCCTTGATGTTGGAAACCTTGATTTGGTCCGGATAGAAATTACCTTGGTTTTGATAACCTGGTTCATTCTAGGTTGGTTCGATTCCGCTTTTGTATGTTAGATTCTCGTTAAAACCGGTGGTGTCATATCGCTAGGTGCACGGTAGTTTGGTTCATTTTGAGGACGGTGATGATTACCTCCTGATGTGAAGTACCGGCCATAGCATTGGCTTGACCGGACTACCATCGGTGGCGAGCAGCAGTAGTATGCATAAGGGCCACCACAAGTAACACGACTCAACTTTCTTCACTTCACCATGTGATGGTGTCTCGTGAAAGTGACTTTTTGTTAGCAAGAACCAAAGCCCTGAACAATATCCGAGTTTGTCAATCTAGCATCGGTGCTAGATGTACTCACGGAGATGAAGTAGAAGGTCCAAAGATAGATCGAGACCGATATGTCTTTGTGCGAAAGGGTGGACCGGGACTTGTTTTCTATGATTTGTAAGGCTTTTTTGTGGTCTTGCTCAGAAATTACCTCCGCGGAGGCATTTAAAGAGTCTTGGTTGTCCGTTCAGACCATTGTAGAAAGTATCCATTTGCATTAACTCGGTAAAACCATGATGCGGACACTTGAGCAACTCTTTGTAACGATCCATGCCTCCCGAATGATTCATCAAATCTTTGAGAAAATTTCATTATCTCATTCTTAAGACTTGTAGTTCGGGATGGAGGATAGAATTGCTAACAAACTTAGTGACTAAATCCTCCCATGTCTCAATGGAACAGGGGTTGTTTCTCGAAGCCAATTCCGGGCTTGTCCTCTGAGAGAATGGGAACGAAGAAGCTTAATTGCTTCACGTGGGACATTCTTGTATTTGATGGTTGATGCAATCTTGTTAAACCATCGAATATGTGCATGAGGATCATCCGCCAAAACCATAGAATTGGCTTTGGGTTACAGACAGCAACCCGTTTTGAGCTCAGGTATCACCACGATGGTCGGACAATAATGGCATCTCCGAACCCTCGATGGGTGTTTGGAGAAGCTCATTCATCGGTTTGTCTTCGCCATTACGACAGGGGGTGGTGGTGGTAGACATTCCTCGATCACGGTGAAAGGAGCGAACGTCCTCACGCCCACGAGGAATATTTGCAAGCTCGGAAAGTGGACTTGTAGAGTTTGGAAGAACGAGCGCATGCACTAAGTATAAAATCGCTTCAAAACAAATGCGAGGCAAAACGACAAGTGAACTTAAACCAATAATCACAATTGAAATGGCTTCTTTGAAAAGGTACACCAAATCACAAGGACACAAAGGCAAGTTTTAAATCTTTGTTCGGGAACTTATTAATGTTCATACCCCGCAGGTGTACTTGCCTTGATTTGCGGTGGTTGATTTTATGTATTTATTAAGTACCACCGAAAAGACGTAGGTATGGATTTGTGCAAAGGGTTTAAAAACTTTTGACAATTTTGGTATCGTCTCGCTTAACCAAATCGTATCTCTTTAAGAATCACCTTAAAGGGAAACAGCTAGAAAACGTTACGATTGTTTTGTTGTTTTATATTTTTTTGGTGTTGTTAACACTTTAGGAAAAGTGTTAATGAACTATTTGAATTATGATTAACTTTACAAAAAACTGTTTACAAAAGGTGGTATATGTGCAAGTACGGGTCTGAAAAAGGTTTAAGAACACGCTAAAGCCTCCCCGGCAGCGGCGCCAAATTTTGATTGGTTACAGACAGTCAAGTTTATCACACAAGCTAACCACTTGTGAATGGTCAACCGTAATAAACTTCAAACAACTCAGAAACAATGCAATTAAGATCCGAGAGTATAGTGTTACCTCAGTCGTTAAGTCCCACGGAGACCGAATGGTGTTTAAAAACTTTCGATGTTGAATAATCACTAAGGATAGTGATCAAGAAGATTTTGATGGATAATTACACTCATCGATTGATTGGAATGAATTTGGATACGAATTGTAAAACACAACAATCGATTAAACAAACTTAAACACGACGTTTATAAAACTACGAACGCATAAAATAAAACGTGAGTTTTAAGAAATAAAAGACCTACAAATATGAAATGATATTTTGAAATCCTAAAAATAAAAAAATTATTAGAAAAGGAAAATTATTTTTATAACTATTTATTTAATTATTATTAATTAAAACTATTTTTAACTATTTAATAATAACCTAAAATATAATAAAATATGAAATAAAGCTAGTGATGAGTGTCTAAATACTCATCATTTTGTATAATCTAAATTGCAAAATCATCGAAAACACTCGAAACACATCAAAATGATCAAAATATCACAAATCGAGTGTTTTATGTGTTTTAAATGCAAAAATATCAAAATCGGATGAAAAATGTATCAAGTTTGCAAAATTGGCGGTTTAGTCCCCAAGTTTTAAAAGTTGTCAAATCTAGTCCACGGAATTCAAAATGTGGAATTTTATCATTCAAGGTCCTTAAGTATTCTAAGTTGTAAAAATGATCCTTGAATGATTCTTTGGTCAATTGGCAAGAAAGGTCCTAAACTTTGGAAAATTGCAAAATTAGTCCTTGGACCTTTTAAAATGGATTTTATGCAAAAGGGTCCTTGTTCTATCAATGTTTGTCATGTTTGGTCCTTGTGAGAAGTTTGGAAAAGTGGCATTTTCAGTCCTTGAGGTTTGGATAAATTACACTTTTGGTCCTTGTTGTACTACTTAAACCAAACGGACACTTATATTTAAATCCAAAACCAATCCGCCCAAATACATATCCAAGCCCAATCTCCACTTGACCCCCTTTGCCCTTGAGCCCTGTGTCGATTGCATTGTGAACCCCACCAAACCCTTTTGACCTCCCGTGTTATTAAGCCACAAAAGAAAGTCAAACCCGGAGAAACCGCCCAAAACCACTCCTTGTAGCTCTCCTCCCACATAGCAATATCCAAAACCGGTCCTGGTTTCCCACTTTTCAACAACCCCCATACTATGTCCCTCCACATCCTCTAAACAACAAAACTTTAATTGATTGAACCAAACCCATTAATGTCTAAACACACTTTGAAGAAATATTTGGCGCCAAAATCACAAGTGGATGGTTACGATGAGTTTGAGTGATCCAATGGCTCGAATTTGGTGGGAAAGATTCGAGAGATGGGGAGTGCTAAAAGTCATTATAAAGAGAGAGAAGATGCAATGTATCAAATCTATCTAGAGTAATGTTAGAATTTTCTTAATCGTTTTATTTTCTTCAAGTCTTTAAGTGTAATTTCAAGCTTGTAATAACTTTGTTAAAGTATCTTGAGTGTATTTGAATGTTTTCCAGTAACTAATTTCAAGTTCTAATCTCATTTCAAGTTTTGCATTTCCAAATTCAAAAATCTCAAGAATGTTTAAATGTTGTTGTTAGGTGTTTGAATGGACTGAAATAGGTCACTTAAGCTCCTAGAAAGCTTAATCAAGCTTTTAGATACATTTAAAATCAGTTTAGACTCAAAATCAGAAAATCACCAAAATCCCAATTAAATAGTTGAAAATTCAAAATCACATGGAGATGGTGTTCACAATTTGGGCGGGGTAAATCATGGATGGCCTTGGGTTAGTAGCTTAGTGGTAAGCTTATAGGGGTGTTCATTGGTCCTTGATCTCGGTTTTAAGCTTGGAAGCTTTTGTAAGCACTTTTGATCAATTTTGCATTTCAACGTTGTAGTTGTTAATTAGCTTATATTTACATTTCTTTGTGTTCACTAGTCATAATTAAGTATATCTAAGCTTTAAAATCGGTAGGTTGTTCTTTTAAATTTGTGTTTTGTGAAAATTCCATTTAACGATTAAAGTAGCATAGTCTTAATTCTTGTGTTTCATGTTGTTAAAGCTGTTTGTTCATGTTTATTTAATCTCACTTAATGATAATATAGAGTCTGAAATCAAGTTTATGGTCTAAAATTGTGATTTGCTTTGTAAAACTTCAAAACAGACATCTTAAGTAGTGTTTGGTTTTTGTGTTTAAAGGTCTCGGGTCATTGGACTTGTTGGAAATCTGTCTAACTTGGTTTAAATAACTCATATCGAGTCAAGAAATCCGGTCTTAGTTCATTAAAAGTCAAAATATCGATTAATCATGTCTTATGTGCTTCTTGTTGGATTTTTAGGATATATGATCATGAATTTGTGTTTATAAGTTGTTAATCTTGCTCAAATAAGTCTTAACATACCTTAAAACAACATATTCGATGATTAGAATCAACTCAAAGTTCATATAAGTCAAACTTTTAGTTTTCTTAAAAGTCAAATTTCTCATTGGGTCGTTTTGATTAAAACAAATAATTTCATTGTGTGTTTATTAGTAAGTTTTAGCTTAAAAGCTCTTAGGATATTAAAGTTTGGTTGCTAAACAAAAATACAAAATGCTAGTTCTCTGTTTCTCGACTTTTTAAGTGCTTATTTCTTAGCTTATTGTTGGTACTGTGTTTAAAAAGTGCCACATGCACGATTGATAGGTCCATATTGATAAGCTTGCATAGAGCTTATTAGTTGGTCAAATCTTGTGTTCTTTGGTTCTTTGGAAAGCCAACCTGGCCATCTTGAAGTATCAAGTTTGGTTTTCATTTTGGAGCTTGTTTGCTAGAAATGCAAGTAGCTCAAGCTTGTCCCATTTCGTGTTTATCATAAGTGCTTATTGCTTTTTTCTAGCTTATCGGTGTGCTTGTTTGTGTTTTAGCTTCATTTGAGTTCATTTAGCTTGTTTGCATCCATTTGAGCTTTTGTTTCAACTTGTGAGCTTGTTTGAGCTTATTTCACCAAATAAGCTCATTTAAGCATATTGTTGGTCCAATAAGCTTGTCAAAACAGCTTATTTGTGACTTGTAAAATTTTGTCTTTGTTAAAGTTTCATAATATCAGTATTAAAGTAGTTTTCAAAAGAAAATCCGAGAAAAGATCAATTTAAAATCGGTGATAGTGTTTATTTAATATTTTCTAGCTTTTGATTTTTCTTTTCATCTTATTAATAAGCAAATCTTGTTTTCTATTTTTCTTTGTTTTCTGTCATCATATAGTATTTTTAGAAAAAGTTTCATATTTTTCTCTATCTTTTAGTATTTATTATAATTTTAATTAGTTAAAAATAGTAATTAATTAGTAATAAATAATTAAAAGCATAAAAATATCTTTTCAGTTTTAAAATTAGTTTTATCATATTTTAGATTTTTCAAAGTTAAAATTTTATTTTTCCAAGTTTATTTTATATTTTCTAGTAATTAAGTGTATTTTAAATAGTTATTAATTAGTAATAATTAAATAAAAGTGTGAAAAATATATTTTAATTTTAAAATTAGTTTTATAGTATTTTAGATTTTTCTGAATCATAAGTTTATTTTTCTAGCCTTATTTTGTATTTTCTTCTATTTTAGAGTATTTATTAAATAGTTAAAATAGTTTTAATTAATAATAATTAATTAAATAGTGTTAAAAATAATTTTCTTTTTCTAATAATTTTCTTTTATTTTTAGGATTCCAAAATGTCATTTTCATATTTTTAGGTCTTTTATTTCTTAGTTTTCACTTTTTATTTTGTGCGTATCGTAGTTTTAAAACTTACGTTTACGTTTCTTTCATCGATTGTTGTGCTTTCCAATTCGTATCCCATTCCATTCCAATCAATCGGTGGTGTAATATTTCTAATCATAACCTTTACGGATCACTATCCTTAGTGATCATTCCATCATCTGAGTTTGTTTTAACACACCATTGAGTCTCAGTGGGACTAAACGACCCGAATTCATTATATTCTCGATCTTCATTGTATTTGTGTTTTAAGCGGTTTTAAGTTTCTTACGGTTAGCCATTCACAAGTGGCTAGCTTGTGTGAGGTAGACTTGACGTAGTTCAACGAGATCAAATTTTGGCGCCACTGGGGAGGCTTTAGCGTGTGTTTAGCCATTTTCGGATCCATTGTTGCACATACCCACCATTTGTAAAAGTTTTTGTAAAGTTATAAAAAAATCAAAAGTTCATTAGCACTTTTCCTAAAGTGTTAAAAACACAAAAAATATAAAACAACAAAACAATCGTAGCGTTTTCTATCTTGTATTGTCTTTAAGGTGATTCTTAAAACGATACGATTTGGTTAAACGAGACGATAACAAAAATATTGTCCAAAAGTTTTTAAACCCATCTGCACAAATCTTACCTCGTCTTTTCGGTGGTACTTAATATATACATAAAATCAACCACCGCAAATCAAGGCGGTGCACTACCTAGCTGGGGTGCGACCATTAATAAGTTCCCGAACATCGATTTAAAACTTGCCTTTGTGTCACTTGTGATTTGGTGTACCTTTTTCAAAGCCATTTCATTTGTGATTATTGGTTAAGTTCACTTGTGTTTTGCCTCATTTGTTTTGAAAATTGATTTTTATACATAGTGCATGCTTTTCGTTCTTCGATTCTACAAGTCCACTTTCGAACTTGGAAACATTCCTCGTGAGCGTGAGGGCGTTCGGCTCCTTCACCGTGGTGAGGCGTCTACCACCACCACCTCCGTCGAAATGGCGGAAGACAAACCCATGAATGAGCTTCTCCAAGCACCCATCGAGGGATACGGAGATGCCATTGTTGTCCCGACCATCGTGGTGACACTTTCGAGCTCAAAACCGGGTTGCTTAATCTAGTAACCCAAAGCCAATTCTATGGTTTTGGCGGGATGATCCTCATGCACACATTCGATGGTTTAACAAGATTGCATCTACCATCAAGTACAAGAATGTCCCATGAAGCTATCAAGCTTCTTCTTTTCCCATTTTCTCTAGAGGACAAGCCGGAATTGGCTTGAGAAACAACCCCTCGTTCTATAGAGACATGGGAAGATCTTGTCACCAAATTAGTTAACGAGTTCTATCCTCCATCCCGAACCACAAGTCTTAAGAATGAGATAATGAAATTTTCTCGAGATTTGATGAATCATTCGGGAGGCATGGGATCGTTACAAAGAGTTGCCATGAGTGTCCGCATCACGGTTTTACCGACTTAATGCAAATGGATACTTTCTACAATGGTCTCAATCGGACCAATCAAGACTCTTTGAATGCCTCCGCGGAGGTAATTTCTTGAGCAAGACCACCAAAGAGGCCTTGCGGATCATTGAGAACAAATCTCGGTCCGTCCTTTCGAGCTAAGACATATCGGTCTAATCTTGGACCTTCCTCTTCTTCATCTTCCGTGAGTACATCTAGCACCGATGCTAAGATTGACAAACTCACGAGACATTGTTCGAGCTTTGGTTCTTGCTAACGGAAGAAAGTCTCCTTCACTCGAGACACCAACACATCTTGAAGTGAAGAAAGTCGAGAGTTGTGTTACTTGTGGTGGTCCTCATGCTTACTACAATTGTCTGCCACCGATGGTAGTCCTTTTGAAGCCAATGCTCTAGCCGGTAGTTCACGACAAGGAGGTAATCAATACCGTCCTCAAAATGAACCACACTACCGTGCTAACACTAATCGAGCACCACCGGTTTTAACGAAATCATAACATGCAAAACCGAATCAAAACCAACCAAGAATGAACCAAGGTTATCAAAACCAAGGTAATTTCTATCCGGACCCAATCAAGGTTTCCAACATCGGGGGAACCTTCATCAAAACAATTTCAATCGAGGGAATCAATTTCATGGGAATATGAATCCTAATCAAGGAATTTTGGTCATAATCAAAACATACGACCTCAAATTATCCTCCAGCTCCTCCGTCATTACTCCTCCGGTACCATCATCGATGAGTTCTTGAAGCGGTTCATGAAATCCCAAGATGAAATGAGCAGGTTGTTGGTCGGTCAGATTGCGATCTTAAGAAGTCTTTAAATGATCGACCCTCGGGCTCGGTACTTTACCGAGCAACACGATCGCTAACCCGAGGGGCGATGCCAAGGCGATCACAACCCAGTGGTGTTTCATACACTGGACTGCTTGTTCCTACTACCTCTTCTTCTTCTCTCCCCAAGGTAGTGGAAAGTGAACCGAGGACACACAATGGACCTCGACTCCAATGCCTCCTCCACCGTGCCAATGAGTCAAGTTACCAAGGATACTACGGACAAAGTGCATAATTCAAGCCCACGGTACAAAGACACGTCCTACCTTGGTGTAGTCCAACCTCAAGTGGTCCGAAACCCAGTCAAATCAAGGAGTTGTTTTGAACCTCCTATAGCTCTATTGAGAATCAATCCAAATCTTCTATTCCTTACCCATCACGTTTGAATGAGCAAAAGCTCCGTGAAAAAGCTAGTCATCAAATGGATAAATTTTCCAAATTTTCCAAGAGTTACATTTTGACATAAGCTTTGCGGATGCTATCATCTTGATGCCCAAGTTTGCATCGACTCTCAAACACATGTTAAGCAATAAGGAAAAGTTGTTTGAAATGGCTAAGACTCCTCTTAACGAGAACTGCTCTGCGATTATCTGAAGAAGCTTCGAAAAAGCTTGGAGATCTGGGAAATTTCTCTTACCTTGTGTATTCCGGGAATGGTTGAATGCTTTGCCCTAGCGAGATCTTGGTGCAAGCATTAATCTTATGCCATATTCGATGTGGAAGAAACTTTCTCTTAGGAACTTACTCCTACATGCATGACTCTCGAGCTTGCGAGATCGTTCCATATCCGTCCTCTTGGCATTGCCGAGGGCGTATTTGTAATAGGGAAAGTTCCATTTCGGTGACTTCGTGGTTGTTGATTTTGATGCCGATCATCGGGTTCCTCTCATTGTTGGTCGAGGATTCACGAGAACGGGCCGTGCTCTCATAGATGTATTTGAGCAAGAAATCACATTGCGTGTTGGTAATGAAGTCATCACCTTCAACCTTGACCAAACTTGAGGTACTCCGCAAATTATGATTACGAATCGGTTAACCGAAATGTTGCTTCGACGAGTACTCTCAAAAGTTCTTGGTTATTCTCATAATTACGTGAGTGGGGATTCCACCACATCTTCTCAACCTATCATAGCCAATTCTACTCCTTCTCTCACTCCGTTTGAGGCGACTTCAAATCTTAGATGAGATTGAAGCATACTTGGCTAGTGATTACGTGCCTTGGGAAATTGATCACGCTCCAATTGATATTGAGGGGACATACTTCTTATTGATCAATGATGATCCATCATCAACCCTCACCCTAGATATCATTGATGTTGCTTCGAAGAGTACTCTCGAGAAGTTCTTGGTTATTCTCATAATTACGTGAGTGGGGATTCCACCACATCTTCTCAACCTATCATAGCCAATTCTACTCCTTCCTTCTCTCCTCCGTTTGAGGCGACTTCATCTTAGATGAGATTGAAGCATACTTGGCTAGTGATTACGTGCCTTGGGAAATTGATCACGCTCCAATTGATATTGAGGGGACATACTTCTTATTGAGAAGTTGCTCAATGATGATCCATCATCAACCCTCACCTAGTGATTCAATTCACGATGAGATTAATCAAAATGAGATTAATCGGAGGAGATATTCTTCTAAAGAAAGTGTTAAATCTGGACACTTCTCCTCCTCTCCTCCCATCAAACTTCATAATAAGGAAGTCAATTCGGTTGAGAAAGCGAAGAATTTCTGAGGTTGAGCTTAAGGACTTACCTCCTCATCTCGAGTATGCATTCCTTGAAGGTGATGATAAATTACCCGTCATTATTGCTCGAGATTTGAGTAAAGATGAAAAAGTGCTCTCATTAAAATCTTGAAGTCACACAAGCAAGCAATTGCTTGGAAACTCTCCGACATCAAGGGTATCAACCACGAGTTTTGTACTCATAAAATCTTGATGGAGGATGACTTTAAACCAATGAGTTCAACATCGAGACAGTGAATCCAAAATCCATGATGTTATCAAACAAGAGGTTATCAAACTTCTTGATGCGGGATTGATTTACCCGATCTCGAGATAGTCCTTGGGTCAGCCCAATTCATTGTGTTCGAAAAAGGGTGGCATTCTTGTTATCACAAATGAAGATAACGAGTTAATTCCAACTCGATTGGTTACGGGATGGCGTGTGTGCATTGACTATCGTAAGTTGAATGGCGCCACCCGTAAAGACCATTTTCCTCTACCCTTCATGGACCGGATGCTTGAGAGATTAGCGAGGAATGAATACTATTGTTTCCTTGATGGTTTCTCGGGTTACTTTCGATCCCCATTGATCCACGGGATCAAGAGAAACCACATTCACTTGCCCATACGGAACTTTTGCCTACAAACGTATGCCTTTTGGCTTATGTAATGCTCTGGCACGTTCCAACGATGTATGATGGCCATTTTCCACGACATGATCGGAAACGATGGAGGTGTTTATGGATGACTTCTCGGTCATTGGGGATTCTTTTCAATCATGTCTCTCCCATTTAGATAAAATGCTTCAAAGGTGTGAAGACACCAATCTTTGTCTAAACGGGAGAAAAGCCACTTTATGGTCAAAGAAGGCATTGTCCTTGGCCATAAGATTTCAAAGAACGGGATTGAGGTAGATAGAGCAAAAGTTGATGTTATTGCTAAGTTACCTCATCCTACTACCGTCAAAGGTATTAGGAGTTTTTAGGTCATGCGGGTTTCTATCGTAGATTCATACAAGATTTTTCCAAAATCGCCCGACCTATGACCCATCTTCTTGAAAAGGATGCTCCTTTTATCTTCTCACCCGAGTGCATCATAGCTTTTGAAACATTGAAGAAAAAGCTTCTGAAGCACCATTCTCGTTGCTCCCGTGGGGACTTGCCTTTTGAGCTCATGTGCGATGCAAGTGATTTTGCTATCGGTGCGGTCCTAGGGCAACGAAGAAATAAGCATTTTCACCTATTCACTACATAAGTAAGACTATGATGAAGCTCAAACTCATTACACCACCACGGAAAAAGAGCTATTAGCCGTGGTGTATGCATTTGAGAAGTTTCGCCGTACTTAATCTTGACCAAATGCGTGGTGTATACGGATCACTCGGCTCTTAAATATCTCTTTGCAAAACAAGATGCAAAGCCGAGATTGCTTCGTTGGATTCTCCTCCTCCAAGAATTTGATATCATTATCGTGATAAAAAGGAGCCGAGAATCTAGTCTGCGATCATCTGTCCAGTTAGAAAACCCTCACCAAGATGTTTTCGAGAAAAAGGAAATAAATGAAACATTTCCTCTCGAGACACTCAATGCGGTTTCTTTTCGTGGAAATTCTACCACCCATGGTTTCTTGACTTTGCAAATTACCATGCGGGTAACTTCATTAATGAAAGGGATGTCGACCCAGCGAAGAACAAATTCTTCAAAGATGTTAAACATTATTTACGGGACGACCCTTTCTTGTTCAAAATCTGTGCGGATCAAGTCATCCGACGGTGTGTTTATGGACGAGAAGCTATTGACATTCTCACGACTTGCCATCTTTGGACCCACGGGGCCATCATAGTCCAAACTACACCGCCAAAAGGTGTTTGATTCCGGTTCTATTGGCCCACAATCTATAAGGATGCCCACGATTTGTCAAAACTTGTGGCGCTTGTCAACGTCATGGTAATATATCTCAAAGGAATGAAATGCCACAAAATGCCATTCAAGTTTGTGAGATATTTGACATATGGGGTATTGATTTTATGGGGCCATTTCCATCTTCTCGTGGTAACAAGTACATACTCGTGGTGGTGTTGACTATTTGTCAAAATGGGTTGAAGCAAAAGCTTTACCCACCAATGATGCCCGAGTTGTTGTGAAATTTTGAAATCTCTGTTTGCGGGTTTGGAACTCAGAGGCGATAATCGATGATCGTGGTACACATTTTGTAATGACCAATTTGATCGTGTCATGCAAAAGTATGGTGTTACCCATCGTCTCTCTCGCATACCACCCCAAACAAGTGGGCGGTGGAAGTTTCAAACCGTGGTATTAAAAGGATTCTTGAAAGGACGATGGCGAAAATCGTGCATCTGGTCGGATAAGCTTGATGGCGCACTCTGGGCCTTCCGTCTGACTTACAAAACACCCATCGGGTGTACTCCATACAAGCTAGTGTGCGGAAGGCATGTCATCTTCCGATCGAGTTAGAGCACAAGGCATCTTGGGCCTTGAAGCATGCAAACTTCGATATCTGAGACGGTGGTGATCATAGAAAAGTTCAAATGAATGAATTAAATGAACTTCGTGATCAAGCTTATGAGAACTCTTTGATCTACAAGCAAAAGACAAAGAAGATTCATGACTCCAAGATCAAAAACCGCGTTTTCAACGTTGGTGATCGAGTCCTTCTTTTCAATTCAAGATTGAAGATTTTCTCGGAAAGCTCAAGTCCCGTTGGTGCGGTCCATTCACTATTGCTAAGGTTTATCCTTATGGTACCGTTGAGTTATCTCAACCCGATGGTCCTAATTTTAAAGTGAATGGTCATCGAGTGAAGCATTACTTTGGAGAGGACATTCCCCACATGGTTGTCCGGATTTACAAACATTCCCCATGAACCAATGAATGCGGGGATCGAGTCAAGCTAGTGACTCGGTAATCAAAAACATTAGCACGCACCATATGGGTTTTCACCCATATTTCGCTAGCTTCTTACCCCTTTCTACCACCCTAGTGTGGGGAGTTTCCCATTTGTTGTATATAAATCATGTTCTATGTTTAAAAAAAAAAAAAAAAAAAAAAAAATCTTTCTAAATAATGGCGTAATATTTCCCTTTACGTTCTTTGTTTCGGCATAACCGGGTACTTTGAATATTGAGGGCAATATTCATTTCTAAGTGTGGGGAATTCTCACGAATTTCATATATTATCTACCCAATTCCCGTTTTGGCCAAAATTTTTTTTTTTGAGTAAGTGTTCTACACTTACTCATCTTGGTTATCGATCCGCCATGTACGTAAGACAAAAGGATTGGCTAATCCGAGAGCAAACGGCTCTTGGTAAAGATTTCTCAAATCCGTTTATATGGCTTGCAATTTGCCCAAAATTGTATGGTTCTCAACTCACCATATCCTAAAAAGTGAAGAGTTGGCTAGCCCGCAAGGTTATGGCTTGTGGTAAAGGCGATGGAAAATCCATAATTGGTATTCACTCACCAAAGATAATTCGATAATTTATCTAAGAGTTGGCTAGTCCGAAGGTGCGGCTTCGGTAAAGACACATCAAATCCGTTATATGGTTTATGATTTGCCAATAAATCATTTGGTTATCGTTGTACCAAGGTTCTTACTTGAATCAAAACAATTGGCTACTCCGAGTGATGGCTTTTGGTAAAGAGTTTTCAAATCCATCAAGTTTTCTCAAATCATTGCTAGGGACTAGCAATATCTCGATGTGGGGATTGATGAGTGTCTAAATACTCATCATTTTGTATAATCTAAACCGCAAAATCATCTGAAAACACTCGAAACACATCAAAATGATCAAAATATCACAAATCGGTGTTTTATGTGTTTTAAATGCAAAATATCAAAATCGGATGAAAAATGTATCAAGTTTGCAAAATTGGCGGTTTAGTCCCCAAGTTTTAAAAGTTGTCAAATCTAGTCCTGGAATTCAAAATGTGGAATTTTATCATTCAAGGTCCTTAAAGTATTCTAAGTTGTAAAAATGATCCTTGAATGATTCTTTGGTCAATTGGCAAGAAAGGTCCTAAACTTTGAAAAATTGCAAAATTAGTCCTTGGACCTTTTAAAATGGATTTTATGCAAAAGGGGTCCTTGTTCTATCAATGTTTGTCATGTTTGGTCCTTGTGAGAAGTTTGGAAAAATGGCATTTTCAGTCCTTGAGTTTGGATAAATTACACTTTTGGTCCTTGTGTTATATCTAAACCAAGCGGACACTTATATTATATCAAATCCCAATCCAATCCCAAATACATATCCAAGCCCAAACCACTTGACCCCTTTTGACCCTTGAGCCGAGTCGATTGCATTGTGAACCCGAACAAACCCTTTTGACCTCCCGTGTTATTAAGCCAAGGTCAAAGAAAGTCAAACCAAGGAAAACCGCTAAAACCACCGACTTCTTGTAGCTCTCTCTCTCCCATAACGAATATCCAAAACCGAGATGGTTTTCACTCCTTTTCAACAACCCCCATACTATGTCCCTCCACATCCTCTAAACAACAAAACCTTTAATTGATTGAACCAAACCCAATTAATGATAAAACACGCTTTGAAGAAATATTTGGCGCCAAAATCACAAGTGGATGGTTACGATGAGTTTGAGTGATCCAATGGCTTAGATTTGGTGGGAAAGATTCGAGAATATCTAGGAGTGCTAAAAGTCATTATATAGAGAGAAGATGCAATGTATCATCTATCTAGAGTAATGTTAGAATTTTCTTAATCGTTTTTATTTTCTTCAAGTCTTTAAGTGTAATTTCAAGCTTGTAATAACTTTGTTAAAGTATCTTGAGTGTATTTGAATGTTTTCCAAATAACTAATTTCAAGTTCTAATCTCATTTCAAGTTTATGCATTTTCATTAAATTCAAAATCTCAAGAATGTTTAAATGTTGTTGTTAGGTGTTTGAATGGTGAAATAGGTCATTAAGCTCCTAGAAAGCTTAATCAAGCTTTTAGATACATTTAAAATCGGTTTAGAATCAAAATCAAAATCACCAAAATCCCAATTAAATAGTTGAAAATAAAAATCACATGGAGATGGTGTTCACAATGGGCGGGGTAAATCATGGATGGCCTTGGGTTAGTAGCTTAGTGGTAAGCTTATAGGGGTGTTCATTGGTCCTTGATCTCGGTTTGAGCTTGGAAGCTTTTGTAAGCACTTTTGATCAATTTTGCATTTCATTTGTTACGAGTTGTTAATTAGCTTATATTTACATTTCTTTGTGTTCACTAGTCATAATTAAGTATATCTAAGCTTTTAAATCAGTAGGTTGTTCTTTCAAATTTGTGTTTTGTGAAAATTCCATTTTAACAGTTAAAGTAGCATAGTCTTAATTCTTGTGTTTCATGTTGTTAAAACTGTTTGTTCATGTTTATTTAATCTCACTTAATGATAATATAGAGTCTGCAGTCAAGTTTATGGTCTAAAATTGTGATTTGCTTTGTAAAACTTCAAAACAGACATCTTAAGTAGTGTTTGGTTTTTTGTGTTTAAAGGTCTCTGGTCATTGGACTTGTTGGAAATCTGTCTAACTTGGTTTAAATAACTCATATCAGTCAAGAAATCCAGTCTTAGTTCATTAAAAGTCAAAATATCGATTAATCATGTCTTATGTGCTTCTTGTTGGATTTTTAGGATATATGATCATGAATTTGTGTTTATAAGTTGTTAATCTTGCTCAAATAAGTCTTAACAATACCTTAAAACAACATATTCGATGATTAGTAATCAATCAAAGTTCATATAAGTCAAACTTAGTTTTCTTAAAAGTCAAATTTCTCATTTGGTCGTTTTGATTAAAACAAATAATTTCACTGTGTGTTTATTAGTAAGTTTTAGCTTAAAAGCTCTTAGGATATTAAAGTTTGGTTGCTAAACAAAAATACAAAATGCTAGTTCTTTGTTTCTCGACTTTTTAAGTGCTTATTTCTTAGCTTATTTTGGGTACTGTTTGAAAAGTGCCACATGCACGATTGATAGGTCCATATTGATAAGCTTGCATAGAGCTTATTAGTTGGTCAAATCTTGTGTTCTTTGGTTCTTTGGAAAGCCAACCTGGCATCTTGAAGTATCAAGTTTGGTTTTTCATTTTGGAGCTTGTTTGCTAGAAATGCAAGTAGCTCAAAGCTTGTCCCATTTCGTGTTTATCATAAGTGCTTATTGCTTTTTCTAGCTTATCGGTGTGCTTGTTTGTGTGTTTTAGCTTCATTTGAGTTCATTTAGCTTGTTTGCATCTTATTTGAGCTTTTGTTTCAACTTGTGAGCTTGTTTGAGCTTATTTCACCAAATAAGCTCATAAAGCATGTTGTTGGTCAATAAGCTTGTCAAAACAGCTTATTTGTGACTTGTAAAATTTTGTCTTTGTTAAAGTTTCATAATATCAGTATTAAAGTAGTTTTCAAAAGAAAATCCGAGAAAAGATCAATTAAAAATCGGTGATAGTGTTTATTTAATATTTTTAGCTTTTGATTTTTCTTTTCATCTTATTAATAAGCAAATCTTGTTTTCTATTTTTCTTTGTTTTCTGTCATCATATAGTATTTTTAGAAAAGTTTCATATTTTCTCTATCTTTTAGTATTTATTATAATTTTAATTAGTTAAAAATAGTAATTAATTAGTAATAAATAATTAAAAGCATAAAAATATCTTTTCAGTTTTAAAATTAGTTTTATCATATTTTAGATTTTTCAAAGTTAAAATTTTATTTTTCCAAGTTTATTTTATATTTTCTAGTAATTAAGTGTATTTTAAATAGTTATTAATTAGTAATAATTAAATAAAAGTGTGAAAAATATATTTTTAATTTTAAAATTAGTTTTATAGTATTTTAGATTTTTCTGAATCATAAGTTTATTTTTCTAGCCTTATTTTGTATTTTCTTCTATTTTAGAGTATTTATTAAATAGTTAAAATAGTTTTTAATTAATAATAATTAATTAAATAGTGTTAAAAATAATTTTCTTTTCTAATAATTTTCTTTTATTTTTAGGATTCCAAAATGTCATTTTCATATTTTTAGGTCTTTTATTTCTTAGTTTTCACTTTTTATTTTGTGCGTATCGTAGTTTTTAAACTTACGTTTACGTTTCTTTCATCGATTGTTGTGCTTTCCTATTCGTATCCCATTCCATTCCAATCAATCGGTAGTGTAATATTTCTAATCATAACCTTTACGGATCACTATCCTTAGTGATCACTCCATCATCTGAGTTTGTTTTAACACACCATTGAGTCTCAGTGGGACTAAACGACCGAAATTCATTATATTCTCGACTTCATTGCATTTGTGTTTTAAGCGGTTTTAAGCTTCTTACGGTTAGCCATTCACAAGTGGCTAGCTTGTGTGAGGATTTAAGCTAAATTTAACAAGAGTATAACACTTATACTTAAAATTGCAAATTTTGAAGTAATGGCTTACAAGTTGTGTATATGCACAAACTGAGAACTGAGAACATAAGATCCAAGGACACTTCCTATAGAACCTCCACAGGTTCACTAACCCATTTCCATCCAATAATCAACCTGCTTCAGCTTACTTGCACCTTCTTCAATGATTTTTTGATTTTTATTTATTTTATTTGTATCTTTGGTAATTTTGGCTTTTTACTTTTAAGCTGAGTTTTAAGGTTTCTAATAGCTTTTAGAAGCTATCTAGGAGCTTAAGTTAGCTTACTCAGTCCATATTAACAACTAATAACAACATTAACATAACATGAGATTTTTGACTTAAAATATTGCACAAACCGAAATTTTGGAACTTAACTGAAATTGAAACCTAAAAGGTTTTAGATTACATCAAAATGATTAAACAAAGACTTGAAAGTCGAAAATTACACTGGAAATTGAAAACTTATTAAAACGACATGTATTAACTAAAAAAAACTAGATACTCTTCACATTGCTTCCCTTTCCCTTTATAATCATCTTTTTCAGCTTTGTCGACATCTCTGAACATATCCCACCTCATTCCAACCATTGGATTGGTCAAAGTCATCATATTCGTCCATTTGGCATTTTGGCGCCAAAATAGTCATGAGCAGGTTTTTAGCATTTAAAGAAGTTTGGGAGGATGTGGAGGTGGAGGGGAGTGGGTATACAAGTGGTGAGGTGAGGTGGAAAGGTGGAAACAGGCAAGGTGGAAGAAAACCACCCTGGTTTTGGAATTCAGGTGATGGAGAAGGAGATGAACAGTGGTACGTGGTTTTGGCGGGTTTGACTTCTTTTGACCGTTTGATATTAATAAAGGGGGGTCAAAATGGGGGGTCACAGGTATAATGGCAGGGGTCTTTTGGGTTTTGGCTGGGGTAAAAATACAAAAGAGGGCCATTTGGTTTTCTGTTATATACAAGGACCATTGTTGTAAATTCTGCAAACTTGAGGGACCAAACCTGTCACTTTTCCAAAGTTCACACAAGGACCATTCCTGCCAAATATGAATAGTACAAGGAACATAGTTGATTATTTTTCATTTTTAAAATATCCAAGGACCATTTATGTCATTTTTCAAAGATTAGGGACTAAAGTTGTAATTTTGCAATTTTAAATTTCAAAGATCAAATTTGACAACTCATGAATCCCTAGGGACTTTAAATAACATTTTTATTTATTTTGAATTACCAGGGACTATTTTTGACAACTTTTGAAACTTGGGGGACTAAAACTGCCAATTATGCAAACTTGATACGTTTTTCATCTAATTTTGATATTTTTTCATTTAAAACACATAAAACACTTATTTGTGATATTTTCATCATTTTGATGCATTTCTAAGTGTTTTCAGATGTTTTTGCAGTTTAAATGGTACAAAAATGATGAGTATTTAGACACTCATCAGTCGTGTTTAGCCGTAATTGAGCACCGCTAGTAATAGTCTCATATTCATTGTCTCACATGAGAAATCTATACTCCTATGTTTTCATAAAGTAAGTTTGCAATGGAAATACTTTGCATTGTCTTAGTATTACTAATCAAACAAGTTGTAAAATTAATTTTTCTTTTAGTTAATCACAACCAATTGCCTCATCAAGCGATTGTCTTGCTTTGATCGAGAAGAGCTACATTACTTCAAGGATGAAGTTCATTATACGCTAATCACCATCCATAATAACTTTACTTAGTTCATTACCTTTACTAAACCAAAACAACCATCTAAACAATTCACTTTCTTAAGGACGCATATACATGTCTTTTCTTACTCTTTAAAATACCAACACATAGGTAAACTTCTCTTAGCTAAAACCAACTCACAAAACCGTACTTGCTTCAAGACTTTCTATATCCAACACTTACTCTTCTAAACGCAACTCCTTCATCTCCACAAACAAACTCCACCTTCTAGATCTAAATGAAGTCTAGGATTGTCCTGAACTAGCACCTCACAACTCTATTGTCTTGAACACCATCATGTACTATTTTTTTTCTTAACACATACCTTGCATGCCATTGTTAATACAATCGATTTACTAATCTAGATCATAAATCTGTTTTGAGCTTTTTGAATAGCACTTGCTAAAGTTTGATAAACCTGTGTGTTATTTGTGAGCTCAATCTCATTTGATTGCTTATGTGTTATTCCTACATGCTCTCATTGCTATGCTTTACTTACATACATGTATGCTTGCTGTAGTAATCATTAGTTTCAAAATTCGATACCTAAAGCAAAATATTGCAATCATTCTATTAAGGAAATCTGTCCCAGATGCCGGATCCCTTGGCTATAACTAGTCGGATCCCTAAAGTGAAGGATCCGTGGGATCCAGGTGGAAAAAAGTGCAATTTTAGCTTCCTTGCATCAATCCAACCTTCCAGACCTCATTAGACTAGTTAAACATAATACCTTAGGATCACTTAAGTCTTCCTCGAGATGAGTAGGTATCACACTCACTCATATTTAACTTTGGATCACATTCAAGGTGCTTTTTGATTTATCATTTCACCAAAACTCATCATCCTTCCGCTCCAATGCTCACACATCATTTTTCACATCTCAAGACACCTAGTTTTATAATTCTCTCAATTTTAGCAAATTGATTTTAGTCAACCTTACCTCAAAATGGGCCAAAAACTAGTTTCTCATTTATCATGATTTTTAAAGAATTTTCCAAATTTCTTTCAAACTACAATCTGATTTCTAGGATCATTTAGCACCACTTGACACTCTCAAAATTCCTAATGTCATCTTTGATCATCCATTGATACTCATAAAGTCCCATTTTCTTCCATAAAAGGCAATCATTAGCTACCACCACTCATTGCTCTTGATAATTGATTGTACAATAATTCGTATGACCAGGCCTTTGATGGTGATCGAAGGGTATGAGGGGTGGAATGATTGCTCCAAAATTGTAACCAATCTGCAATAAGAAATAGTAGACACTTCGTTAAGTGATTGCGCAGGGATTGGACCCTGCGAACCACCTCCGGCGTGAGAGTAAGTATGTTATATGTGTTTTAAGTAATGTAGAGTATGTAAAATACTATGTTGAGTGAACATACCATTGAAATGACTCGTTCAACCTATTTATAGATAGATAAATAAGCTTGGAGAGTGTTTGCGCATGTTTCGGAGATCATGGGGGCGTCCCATGATTTGTGGTAACCACTAGGGCTTCATCTCCACTCTCTCTGTCTTGGCGGGGAAGCTAAGGAGATAGTGGGAACGTAGGGGAAGACCAAGTCAATGTTCTCCTTTGTATTAGTGTCTTCAAGGTAAGACCCCAAAGGGCATAGGCCTTCGGTTGGCAAATTCCCAACTGGTAACCTTATCAAAGATGAATGGTTTTACGCCAACGATGACTTATGAAGATAGACTTGGTCCTTCGTAATGCAAATTCAACTGAGGTCAAAGGGGAGTCCTTTGACCTGATCGGAGGGTAGGTCATCAAGCCCCCTAGTCGAAAGTGATATGTACGAACGAGGATATATTGCTTACGACTCAAAAGTATATACGAAACCTCTCCTCCGTCACAAACTGAACGAAGATGAAATGTTGGATATATGTTGACTGCGTATTTAATGCATAGTACTTATCCTAACCACCCTTTATCTTGGTAAATTCAAACGTCCTTTCAAAGTTTAAAAAGGATTTGAAATCTGGAAGTTAGGTGACCCCGAAAGACACGTGTAGGGCTAGGATGAAAGATGCAATAGGGTATATAAATTCAAAACAGTAAAACCCTAACTCATTTTTATCCCTTGCCCAAAAAATTACACCTACCTTCCTATCTTCTGAGCAAGCTTTCGAACAAAAAAGGTAAAGCATTCCTTCGTACCACTACGTTTTCATTACTTTTTTGTTGATTAAAAGTACCATGGCTGCCTATTCTAAGTTCGTAATCAGGCAACAAGGTTGTACCTTGACCAAGGAAGAGCTCAAAGCCTTCCTTACTGATTATCCCATTCCGAGACAGTATAAGATCATGTTACCCAACAAACGCCAAGGTATTTATGATGCTCCAAAGAATTATGTAGGCTTGTATACACATGCATTCTCCACCTCCAACTTAAGGATACCTTTGCATCCCCTAATTTTAGAACTCCTTCAATATTATGAAGTACACATATCTAGGTTTAACCTGTTTGGCATAGCCAAGCTCACAACGACATTGTCATGTGTAAAGCATATGGGTTTGAACCATCTTTGACCGTGCTAGAGGTTTGTGAATCTTTACCCCGGAGGAGATCTGGCCGACTTTGGCCAAAAGGGGTGAGCGGATGTGCCCATTCGATTGAGAAGCCTTTACAAATATCAAAAAGCGGAAAGGAAGTTCTTTTACATTCAAGATACAATTGTACCTCCACAATACCTGCGTTGTTAAACCCGGAGTTTCAATTTGATGAGAAGAGATTTAATGATCCCCCGCTTTATATCTTGTGAGGAGGAATCAGATCAACGCCTTGCTTGCCATCCAGTGATTGCTAGACCTTTCCGAGCCAATATTGTTTATGGTCGGCCTTCTTGAAAGTTGGGAGGGTCTCCGTTACATCCCGAAATTATTTGTTGTGGAGAAAGTATGTAAATTTCTAATTAAAATAAGATATAGGAACTTATCTTTCTGATATTTATCTGTTTCCTTCCTTTTTGTAGAAATGTCTTTCCGTAATTTCGTTGTTGCTGGTGGTGCTAAGGAAGTGAGCTTCATTCCAAAGGAAGCCAAGGAAGTTAGCTACGGTGTAGGTTCTCCTTCAGTTTCAGTTAACAATAACGATGTTGATGCCCAACCAATTGAGCCTGTGTCATCTGCTCCTCCTACAAAAGAAAAGAAGCCCGTGGAGGTTGAAGACCAGTTAGTGGAGAATGTTGCGAGACTCGAGATGACCTCGCTCGGAAGATCACCAAGCGATCGTAGGGTCCTCTGGTATAGCGGATAGGGTCCGGAGCAGGAAAGGTATGAGTTCAAAAGCTGCAAAGTCTGCCTCAAAGAGGAAGCTCATCTTGCCTACTCCTCCATCTCGAACTACAGGCAAAAGAGTGCTCGTGGTGGTAAGGTGGTGTTTCCGACCATCGAAGGCCCAACACGAAGACATTCATGGTAAATCTTCTTTCCTGTTGCAAAAAATTATCAGCATATTGTGTTATACTAATAAATTTATTTCTATTGCAAGTCTCCCTGATACGAAGGAGCTTCCGTCCCCCGTAGCTTGTCACTTGCTCGTTGAGCGTGTGACCCCACCTAGCTGGAAGAGGGTGATGGATAATATGACTTTGGAGAGGCTGTGCGACCTGCACGGCAAAAGCTATGTGAGACAATGTATGTTGGACAACCAGCTCAATACTCAGACAAGGGATCTTCTTCATGCTGTCAACAAAGCTAGGGAAGATATGGACGTCATGCTTGCCAGGGAGAAGGCCAGAGACAAGCAATACGCAGACCTGCAAGCAAAAATGTGAGGATTCTATGGAAGATTTCAACAAAAATCCTCTGGTCCAAGATCTCCGAGCAGATGTAGAGAGGCTCAAAGGTCAGTTAGCCGAAAGCCAGGCTGAGTGCAGCAGGCTATCTCTCAAAGGCACTAAAGTCATAGGCTACAAGGAGCAAATTTCTGTTTTGACTACCAAGTGTGGAGGCCTTGAAGAAGAGAGGGCAAAGCTGATTGACCAAGAGATTAAGATTAGAGAACCGGTGGATGGGTTGGATCTTCGTCTCAAAATGCTCAAGAAAGACAGGGTTGATCTGGTGACCAAGGTTATCCCATACATTGCTATGGAGTTGTACCATAGTGATGATGTGGGCATAATGATTGGGAAGTTGGTGAATGCAACCATTTTTCATGGGAAATGCACTACTTTTGAGGAGGTGGCCAAGACAGGTAAACCGGTGGATCTTACAGGTGTTCCATATTATAGGGCAACCTACGAGAAGGAATACGATGATGCACGCAATGCCTTATCCACTGCGGAGTTCCCATTCCTTGCTGAGGCTACGAAGGACCCAACGGCCTCCATTGAGGACCTGTTGTCAAAGAAGCCAAGGAAGGTTCAACCTGCTTCCCCCTCCAAGAAGACACCATCTGCAAAGGTCCCATCCCCAGGCTCTGCTGATCTAACTCATTTGAAGGTATGATGAAGGCTACCATGTGGTAGTTATTCGATCTTACAGGGTGGTATGTACCCTGTTAAACAATTTGTCTTTGTTTTCCTTTCCAGGCATGATGCTTGATGAAACAATTTATGTTCTGTATGTGGTGAAGGCTACGGCCTAAGACAATATTTGCTTTATGATCGTTAAGGCTGCGGCCTTTAGACTAGTTAGACTAGGCGTTAATGAATATCTACATTATGGCCACTATGGCCTATATTTTGCTTAACTTTGATTCTTCTCTTACATTTCATTTGCACGTAAATTTTTACAACCTAAGGCATATGGTAGATGCATAGCCTCATTGTGTGTAATTTCTGCACCAAGAATATAGCAATCGTATAATTTAATTACTGACAGACGGTCGCGACCCACTCCGTCTTAATCCTTTGGGTAGCAAAAGGCTTGGAATACCTTAGGACCACGTAGGAAAGTTAATGTGAAGTTGAGATGGATGTTAAGCGATGAGCAAGACGTATTGTTAGTCTTTTTACATCCCTTCGACATTGAAACTTATAAAACGACTTGGCGGACAAATCTTTGTTATATTGAACGAAACAAGAGACTTGAGGGAAATGTGTTATATCATTAAGTGGGTAGGGAGGATTACATCATTTTAAGACATGAATACTAGACGCCTACCATTAATGCTTCTTTCCCCAAGTGAGAAGAATGCAAATACATTGATTGAAAGAAATTTAAAAAATATCCTTAGACATTGTAAGTTTCATATGTAAAACTTACGAAGGGTAGTGCCATTCCAAGTCCTATCAATAGTGTCTCCATCAAGGTTTTCTAGCTTGTAGGCTCCGTTGCCATATGCTTCGGTTACGACGTAGGGCCCTTCCCATGTAGGCCCTAGTTTACCCTGATACTTAGCTTTACTTGCAATTTGTTGAGTCGAGGACGATTCGCTGGCTTGAATGTCGGAAGGTCGAACCTCTTTGTTGTAGTACTTTTCAATCTTTTGTTTATGGATAGCCTCCCGATCGAGGCGATTTCCTTCTTTTTCAAGTAGGTCCATTGTCACTGAGTCTTTCTTTGTTGTCTGTTGCTTGAAGTTCACGACTGTTCTGCTTCGACATTTACTCCGAAGGAATGACAACTTCATGCCATATGTCAAGCTAAAGGTGTCTCCCATGACTTGACTTTGTGTGCGTTACGTGGGCCCAGTACTTGGGCCAGCTCATCCACCCAACCATGGTGACTATAACCGAGCCTTCGTTCTATGCCTTGGATGATGTCCCTGTTAGTAACCTCTACTTGCACGTTACCTTGAGGATGGTAAACGGAGGTGAAGGACTGCTTTATGTTCAGGGCTCTGCAAAACACGGGAAACACTCCTTTGGCAAACTGCTTCCCATTATCTGATATGATGATATGAGGTACTCCAAACTGACAAATGATGTGCTCCCACACAAACATTTCCATATGCTTCCCTGTGATTGATGTTAAGGGTTTCGCTTCGACCCATTTCATGAATTAATCGATGGCTACGACCAAAAATTTACCCCTCCTGAAGCAATCGGTAGAGGGCCCACGATATCTATCCCCCATTGGCTGAAAGGCCATGCGGATGTCACGGAGGTCATATCTAGTTTTGGTAGCCTTGGTACTCTTGAATGAATTTGACAGGCTTCACACTTCTGGATAATTTCCACTGCATCCATGTGCATCGAAGGCCAATAGTACCCTATCCTCATTATCATAGAAACAATAGAGCGAGGTCCTGCATGTAGCCCGCAAGATCCTTCGTGCACCTCTTGAATTATGTTTGAAGCTTGCCTAGGTCCTACACAACGGAGCCATGGAGACAAGAAAGACCTTCGGTACAGGTAATTCCCCATAATCATGTACTATGGTGCCTTGATGCGGACCTTTCGTGCTAGCTTTTGATCCTCCGGCAGTATGCCACTTATTAAGTACTCTTTGATCGGAGTCATCCAGTTTGACTCTTCCTCCAGTATTACGTCAGATACCTCCTTTCGGACGATGGACCTTTCTACCAATACTTCGACCAGAACCTCCTTAGTTAAATGAGCGAATGCCATTGACGCCAATTTTCTAAGTGCATCTGCCTTTTTGTTTTGGTTTCTTCGAACATGCTCTATGTCATAGGAAGTGAATCCTTCGAGCATCTCCTTGGCTTTGTATAGGTACTGCTTAATGACAGGCTGTCTTGCTTCGTAGGAGCCCTTAATCTGGTTGGCCACCAGTTGTGAGTCAACAAAAATAGCCAAGTCTTCTACCTCCATGTCTTTAGCCAGTCGGAGACCTGCTAGCAAGGCTTTGTACTCCGCTTCATTATTAGTAGCATCAAATTCGAAGCGGAGTGCATAAGTATGCTCCTTTTCTTTATGGCTAACTAGCATCAACCCTGCACCTGATCCATTGGAGCTGGAGGCACCATCGGTGTAAAGTTTCCACCCTTTGACTATCTTCGCAGGCTTCTTGTCAGCAACTTTGTTGTCCTGCTTCGGCTCGGAGGCTGTCTCTGCTAAAACGTCTGCCAGTATTTGCCCTTTGACTGAGTTCCTACCCTTGTACTCAATTTCATGCTCTCCTAGCTCGATGGCCCATTTAGCTATCCTTCTAGATTTCTATGGCTTCAAAAGTATCGGCTTGATTGGCTTGTCAGTGAGCACGGTTATGGGGTGAGCCTGGAAGTACCTTCGAAGGCGCCTCGCAGCATGAACCAAAGCTAGGATTAACTTTTCTAACTCTGGGTAATTTAGCTCAGCTCCCTGGAGAACTCGACTAACAAAGTAGATAGGGATTTTCTTCTTTTCCTTTTCTGCCAATAAAACAAGATTGATGCTTTCGAAGGAGGCTGCGATGTACATAAATAACACTTCGCCTTTGATTGGGGCAGTAAGTGTAGGTAGAATTGCCATGAACTCCTTGAGCTTTTGAAAGCGACACGCATCATGCTCCATTGGAACGTCTTTTTATCTATGCATCCTTTAAGTATCTTGAAGAATGGCAAGGACCTGTCTGCACCCTTCGATAAGAATCTGCTGAGGGTTGCTAGCTTTCTGTTAAAACTTTGTTGATGAGTGTCTAAATACTCATCATTTTTATACTATCTAGACTGCAAAAACATCTGAAAACACTCAGAAACGCATCAAAATGATGAAAATATCACAAACAAGTGTTTTATATGTTATAATGCAAAAACATCAAAATCTGGTGAAAACGTATTAAGTTTGCATAATTGGCGCTTTAGTCCCCAAGTTTCAAAATTGTCAAATCTAGTCCACAGTAATTCAAAAACTTGTAAAAGTCATTTAAGGTCCATAGGATTCAAAAGTTGTCAAAACAAACCCTTCCAAGTTTAAAATCACAAATTGACAACTTTAGTCCTTCAACTTTGAAAAATGTCAAATATAGTCCTTGGTTAATTTAAAAAGTGAAATTTATCAAAAATAAACCTTGTACTATTTATAAATGACAAAAATGGTCCTTATGATAAACTTTTGGGAAATTACACTTTTAGTCCCTCAAAATTCAAAAATGGCATAAAAGATCCTTGGAATTATAAAAAATGGAATTTTATGCAAATGGTCCTTGTACTATTCTTATATGGCAGGTTTGATCCTTATGTGAAGTTTGGAAAAGTTACAAAGATTGGTCCCTCAAGTTTCAGAATATTACAACAATGGTCCTTGTATTTATCAAATAACCAAATTGGACCCTTTATGTTATTATTCCAAATCCAATAAACCAAAACACTAAACCACCGCCCAAATCCTAACCCAAGCCCAACTTACCCGATATTAATAAAACCAACAACAAGTCAAATACCGAGGCACTGCTTATCTCACACCCATTCGCGCTAAAACCAGATACTGTCAAAACCACCATGGTTTTCCTTTCCACCTCACCCCACCTTTACGACTCTTTACCCACTCCCTAACACCTCATAAACCAAACCAGACCTCAATTAATGCAAAATACCCACTCAAATTACTTTTGGCGCCAAAATGCCAAGTGTACGATTCGATGCATTCAAGAGTGGAAAGAGGTGGGATATTTTCGTGAGGTCGACAAAGGGATTTGAAAAGCTCAATATAAACAAGTGGGAGCATTAGAGAAGAGCAAGTAGTGTAGCTTAGTTTTAGTTTATGTCGTTTAATAAATTTTAAATTCCATGTAATTTTAATCTTCCAAGTCTTGTTTTAATCAATCTTAATGTATTGTGAACCTTTTTGATAAGCAATTTCAAGTTTTCGGTTTCAATTTCGGTTGATGCAAATTTCAAGTTCAAAATTTTAATATGTTGTGAATGATGTTAGTAGTGTTGTTTTGGATCCTACACATATAAGCTCTAGGAAGCTTATCAAAGCTTTAGAACCCTTAAAATCGAGTAGTAGTCAAAAGAGAAAATACCAAAAATCACCAATAAATTAGTTAAAAATAAAATCACATGGAGATATGATCAAGATAATGTTGCGGTGCTAATGTTGGATTGCTTCTCGGTATAGTGCTTGGGAAGCATTAGGATTGATCCTCGGACCTTGGTTATCTGTTTATGCTTGAAACTCATTTGTAAGCTTCTTGATCCATTTTGGTGTTTCACTTTGTTTAAATTGTTCATTACCTTGAATCTTTGTGTTTTTATGTTTATTAGCTATAGTTAAGTTTATTTAAACATTAAAACCGGTAGCTTGTTCTTTGGAATTCATAGTTGTCTTTAAATCTCATTTTCACAATCATTAGAGCATACTTGTCAATCCTTAGTTATATGGTGTTATTATTGTTATTTAATGTTTCATTAGTCTAATTAAATGATATTATAAGATCATTATCGCTTATATGGTTTTAGTCTTTGAAACACTTTGAAAAGTTTCAATTCAATTCTAATAACTAGTGTTTGGAATTCTTTGAATTAAGACCGCTAGAGACCATTTGTGTGGTTGATCATTGTTGCTTTATATCATGTTAGCTCTAGATACCTCGCTTAAAGCCTAAAATATAGTCTTTATTTGTTTAAAAGTCAAAATTCCAAATCCTAAGCCTTAACAAATCCATCATTGGATTTTCATGATCCTTGATCATGATTTTGTATTCATAAGTTGTTAACATTGCCTAAATCGGTCTTAGTACACTTTAAAACAACATAATCGGTGAGTATCATTGATTCAAAGTTCACTAAAGTCAACTGTTTAGATTTTATAAAAGTCAAAATGAGTTTCACGCTTTTGGATAAAATAGAATAAGTTGCATAAGGTTTAATATTAGTTTTCAAGATTTAGGTTTTAGGGATATCAAAACTTTAGTTGCTTAGCTTTAACCTAGTGTTTTTATATTTTCTCATCGACTTATTTACTAGCTTAATTTTAGCTTCTATTAGACACTGTTTGTAAATGGTGCCTGCAGACAGCCAGTGCGATCCATCTTGATAAGCTCACGAGAGCTTATCGGTTGTATAACTTGTGATCTTTGGCTCTTTAAGAAGCTATGCTGCTCATCTTCAAAGTTCAAGCTTTAATTTTCATTCACAAGTCCTTTCACTAGGTGCATCTCGACAAGCTTGTCCATTCACTCGCTTAAGCGAGTGAATCGATTGACCCCTCACTTCACAAGCTCTTTCGAGCTCATCGGTGGGTCCCATACCCTCAATCTTGGTTCTTCCAACCCACCTCCTACCAGGCTTGACCCATTGACCCTTTGTTTGGCCTAGATCATAGTGGACCCCACTTGGTTTTACCTCAAAGGTTGTCCCATTTTCGTCTCGAGAATCCAATAGGCAAAGTGCTTATTTGTGTTCTTTGGCTCATTCAAGCTACTTATTTGGTTGGAATAAGTTAGTATTTAATTAATATAGCATACCCTAGCTTTTGTGTTAATTTGGTGGTCATTTATGGCTTTTAGCTTATTTTGAAGTGCTTATTTATAAGCTAATCCATTGCAGTTGCATTTTCCTCCACATAAGCATATGTTTTTATATTTTTTATAAACTTAGAATAATATTTTAGCATTTTCCTGAATTTTCAGATTTTTCCATCATTGCTTTCTATTTTCTTTATTTTAAATAGTTTTTAAGTCTTTTAAATAGCTTTTAATACAAATAAATCGGAAAAAGCTTAAAAAATATGTTTTCAATTTTTATAGATTAAGATAAATATAAAAGTCATAAAAGTATTTTTCCATAATTTTCTTGGTTTAAATAATATTTTTAGCATTTTAATTAGTTTTAAATAGTTTTAAATTAATAATAAATACATAAAAGTCTAAAAATATATTTTCAGTTTTAAAATAAGTTTTATCATATTTTAGATTTTCCAAGTTATAATTTTATTTTTCTAGGTTAATTTTGTATTTTCTTGTATATTAGTGCATTTTAAATACTTAATAAATAGTTTTTAATTAATAATAATTAAATAAAAAGTTTTAAAAATAATTTTCTTTTTCTAATAATTTTATTTTATTATTAGGATTGTAAAAATTTCATTTTTATATTTGTAGGTCTTTTATTTCTTTAAAACTCACGTTTTATTTTGTACGTTTACGTAATTTTATTTAAACGTACGTTTTAGGTTTTAAACCTTCATCACTTTAAAAATAGTGATAGCGTTTATTTAATATATTTTAACTTTTTAATTTCTTTTAATTTGCATTTAAGTCGCTGTAATTTGTAGATCTTTTCTTTAGGTAATTATCCATCCAAAACCTTCGATCACTATCCTTAGTGATCATTCTATCATCGATCAGTGTTTTACACCAATTCATCCTCAAGTGGGACTTAACGACCGAAATTCCTATATTCCTTTGATCTTCATTGTATTGGTTTCGGCGGTTTAAGTTTGTTACGGTTAGCCATTCACAAGTGGTTAGCTTGAGTGATTAGACTTGATTGTTTAGCACCAATCAAATTTTAAGCCGCCGGAACGAACCGGGTCACCCGTGACAAAGGGAATACTTACCACGATACTACAAAAATGAATGAAAATTGTAAATATTAAAAAGAGAATAATTGTTGTGTTTCTACACTTAGCTAGTAATGTTATCTTTTACGTTCTAAGTTTCGGCATAACAACCGGTACTTTGAATATTGAGGACAATATTCATTTCTAAGTGTGGGGAAATTACGTGAATTTGATCATAAATGTACCCTTTTAGTCCCTTTTCCCCAAAATGGCCAAATTTTAAAATTTTTATTTAGTGGTAGTACTATGTACTAAACACAACAAATGGTAATCAGTCCACCATGTCTAACCCACATAAGGATTGGCTAATCCAGAGCAACGGCTCTTGGTAAAGATATCTCAAATCCGTTTATGGCTTGCAATTTGCCCAAAATTGTATGGTGTTCACTCACCATATCCTAAAAAGTGAAGAGTTGGCTAGCCCGCAAGTTTATGGCTTGTGGTAAAGGCGCTTGAAAAATCCATAATTGGTAATCGACTCACCAAAGATAATATTTATAATTTATCTAAGAGTTGGCTAGTCCAAGAAGAAAACGCTTCGGTAAAGACAAATCAAAACCGTTGAAAGCTTATGATTTGCTCAAAATCATTTGGTTATCGATGTACCAAGGTTCTTACTTGAACTGAAACATTTGGCTACTCCGTAAGTGATGGCTTTTGGTAAAGAGTTTTTAAAATCCATTAAAGTTCAAATCATTGCTAGGGACTAGCAATATATTAGTGTGGGGATTGATGAGTGTCTAAATACTCATCATTTTATACTATCTAGATCGCAAAAACATCCGAAAACACTCGAAACGCATCAAAATGATGAAAATATCACAAACAAGTGTTTTATATGTTTTAAATGCAAAAACATCAAAATCGGTGAAAAACGATTAAGTTTGCATAATTGGCGCTTTAGTCCCCAAGTTTCAAAAATTGTCAAATCTAGTCCCTGTAATTCAAAAACTTGTAAAAGTCATTTAAGGTCCATAGGATTCAAAAGTTGCCAAAACAAACCCTTCCAAGTTTAAAAATCACAAATTGACAACTTTAGTCCTTGAACTTTGAAAAATGTCAAATATAGTCCTTGGTTAATTTAAAAGTGAAATTTATCAAAATAAACCTTGTACTATTTATAAATGACAAAATGGTCCTTATGATAAACTTTTGGGAAATTACACTTTTAGTCCTCAAAATTCAAAATGGCATAAAAGATCCTTGGAATTATAAAAATGGAATTTTATGCAAATGGTCCTTGTACTATTCTTATATGGCAGGTTTGATCCTTATGTGAAGTTTGGAAAAGTTACAAAGATTGGTCCCTCAAGTTTCAGAATATTACAACAATGGTCCTTGTATTTATCAAATAACCAAATTGGACCCTTTATGTTATTATTCCAAATCCAATAAACCAAAACACTAAACCAGCTGGCCCAAATCCTAACCCAAGCCCAACTTACCCCGATATTAATAAAACCATCAACAAGTCAAATACCGAGGCACTGTTTATCTCACACCCATTCGCGCCAAAAACGGATACATCAAAACCACCATGGTTTTCCTTTCCACCTCACCCCACCTTTACAGCTCTTTACCCACTCCCTAACACCTCGCAAACCAAACCAGGACCTCAATTAATGCAAAATACCCACTCAAATTACTTTTGGCGCCAAAATGCCAAGTGTACGATTCTGATGCATTCAAGAGCTGGAAAGAGGTGGGATATTTTCAGAGGTCGACAAGGGATTTGAAAAGCTCAATATAAACAAGCTGGGAGCATTAGAGAAGAGCAAGTAGTGTAGCTTAGTTTTAGTTTATGTCGTTTTAATAAATTTTAAATTCGATGTAATTTTAATCTTCCAAGTCTTGTTTTAATCAATCTTAATGTATTGTGAATCTTTTGATAAGCAATTTCAAGTTTTCGGTTTCAATTTCATTGATGCAAATTTCAAGTTCAAAATTTTTAATATGTTGTGAATGATGTTAGTAGTCATTGTTTTGGATCCTTAAGCACATATAAGCTCTAGGAAGCTTATCAAAGCTTTTAGAACCCTTAAAATCGATGTAGTAGTCAAAAGAAAAATACCAAAATCACCAATAAATTAGTTAAAATAAAAATCACATGGAGATATGATCAAGATAATGTTGCGGTGCTAATGTTGGATTGCTTCTTGGTATAGAGCTTCTTGGGAAGCATTAGGATTGATCCTCGGACCTTGGTTATCTGTTTATGCTTGAAACTCATTTGTAAGCTTCTTGATCCATTTTGGTGTTTCACTTTGTTTAAATTGTTCATTACCTTGAATCTTTGTGTTTTATGTTTATTAGCTATAGTTAAGTTTATTTAAACATTAAAACCGGTAGCTTGTTCTTTGGAATTCATAGTTGTCTTTAAATCTCATTCTCACGGTCATTAGAGCATACTTGTCAATCCTTAGTTATATGGTGTTATTATTGTTATTTAATGTTTCATTAGTCTAATTAAATGATATTATAAGATCTCATTATCGCTATATGGTTTTAGTCTTTGAAACACTTTGAAAAGTTTCAATTCGACCATAATAACTAGTGTTTGGAATTGTTGAATTAAGACCGCTAGAGACCATTTGTGTGGTTGATCATTGTTTCTTTATATCATGTTAGCTCTAGATACCTCGATTAAAGCCTAAAATATAGTCTTTATTTGTTTAAAAGTCAAAATTCCAAATCCTAAGCCTTAATAAATCCATTTGTTGGATTTTCATGATCCTTGATCATGATTTTGTATTCATAAGTTGTTAACATTGCCTAAATCAGGTCTTAGTACACTTTAAAACAACATAATCGGTGAGTATCATTGATTCAAAGTTCACTAAAGTCAACCTGTTTAGATTTTATAAAAAGTCAAAATGACAGTTTCACGGTTTTTGGATAAAATAGAATAAGTTGCATAAGGTTTAATATTAGTTTTCAAGATTTAGGTTTTAGGGATATCAAAACTTTAGTTGCTTAGCTTTAACCTAGTGTTTTTTATATTTTCTCATCAGCTTATTTACTAGCTTAATTTTTAGCTTCTATTAGACACCTGTTTGTAAATGGTGCCTGTGCACAGTTGTGCAGTCCATCTTGATAAGCTCACAGAGAGCTTATCAGTTGGCCTTAGCTTGTGATCTTTGGCTCTTTAAGAAGCTATGATGCTCATCTTCAAAGTTCAAGCTTTAATTTTCATTCACAAGTCCTTTCACTAGGGCTGCATCTCGACTAAGCTTGTCCATTCACTCGCTTAATCGAGTGAATCGATTGACCCCTCACTTCACAAGCACTTTCTGAGCTCATCAGTGGGTCCCATACCCTCAATCTTGGTTCTTCCAACCCACCTCCTACCAGGCTTGACCCATTGACCCTTTGTTTGGCCTAGATCATAGTGGACCCCACTTGGTTTTACCTCACAAGGTTGTCCCATTTTCTGTCTCAGAATCCAATAGGCAAAGTGCTTATTTGTGTTCTTTGGCTCATTCAAGCTACTTATTTGGTTGGAATAAGTTAGTATTTAATTAATATAGCATACCCTAGCTTTTGTGTTAATTTGGTGGTCATTTATGGCTTTTAGCTTATTTTGAAGTGCTTATTTATAAGCTAATCCATTGCAGTTGCATTTTCCTCCACATAAGCATATGTTTTTATATTTTTTATAAACTTAGAATAATATTTTAGCATTTTCCTGAATTTTTCAGATTTTTCCATCACTGTTTTCTATTTTTCTTTATTTTAAATAGTTTTTAAGTCTTTTTAAATAGCTTTTAATACAAATAAATCGAAAAAGCTTAAAAAATATGTTTTCAATTTTATAGATTAAGATAAATATAAAAGTCATAAAAGTATTTTTCCATAATTTTCTTGGTTTAAATAATATTTTTAGCATTTTAATTAGTTTTAAATAGTTTTAAATTAATAATAAATACATAAAAGTCTAAAAATATATTTTCAGTTTTAAAATAAGTTTTATCATATTTTAGATTTTTCCAAGTTATAATTTTATTTTTCTAGGTTAATTTTGTATTTTCTTGTATATTAGTGCATTTTAAATACTTAATAAATAGTTTTAATTAATAATAATTAAATAAATAGTTTTAAAAATAATTTTCTTTTCTAATAATTTTCTTTTATTATTAGGATTGTAAAATGTCATTTTATATTTGTAGGTCTTTTATTTCTTTAAAACTCACGTTTTATTTTGTACGTTTACGTAATTTTATTTAAACGTCGTTTTAGGTTTTAAACGTTCATCACTTTAAAAATAGTGATAGCGTTTATTTAATATATTTTAACTTTTAATTTCTTTTAATTTGCATTTAAGTCGCTGTAATTTGTAGATCTTTTCTTTAGGTAATTATCCATCCAAAACCTTACTGATCACTATCCTTAGTGATCATTCTATCATCTGATCAAGTGTTTTTACACCAATTCATCCTCCGTGGGACTTAACGACCCAGGAATTCCCTATATTCCTTTGATCTTCATTGTATTGGTTTCTGAGCAGTTTTAAGTTTGTTACGGTTAGCCATTCACAAGTGGTTAGCTTGAGTGATTAGACTTGACTGTTTAGCACCAATCATTTGTACATCCTTAAGAGACTTAGAAGCATGCAAATCTGTGATGGCCTTGACCTTCGAAGGGTTAGCTTTGATACCCTGCTTTGTGATTAGGTGTCCCAGGAACTGTCCTTCCTCCACGCCAAAGAACACTTCTTAGGGTTTAACTTCATGTTGATGGCGCGAAGCTGATCGAAGGTTTCTTTTATGTTGGAGAGCATATCCTCCTCCGTTCTGATTTTGATGACCATATCGTCTCGTATGCTTCGAGGTTCCTACCTATTTTCTTGTCAAGGCTTTGTCCACTAGCCTTTGATAGGTGGCACCGCATTCTTCGACCGAAGGGCATCATCTTGTAGCAATATCGTCTTTTCACGTAAAAAGCACATTTTCTCTTCGTCCTCTTACGCCATCCATCGATGGTAACCTTTGTAAGCATCCGAAAACATTTCATCGAAACCACGATAAGGATTCCACCTTCCAATCAATTTTGGTAGAGGATACAGATCCTTGGGCGTGCCTTGTTGATTTCAGTGAAGTCTACACACATTCTCCACCCTCCATCATGCTTCTTAACCATCACTAGATTGGCTACCTAGGTTTGATACTTCACTTCCCTGAGTATACCTGCTGCTACGAGCTCATCCACCTCCTTGCATGCTGCTGCATTCCTTTCGGGTGCAAGGCTTCGACGCTTCTGCTTGATAGGTTCAATGTGCTTGAACTCGTTAAGCTTGTGCTCAGTGCCGAAGGGCTTTCCATCTATGATGAGGGTTACGGGACCCCGTCATGTCATAATACGTCCATGCGAAGACATCGCGTTAGCCCTTAGTAACTTTTCGATTCCGCCTTAAAGGTGGCGGGGTCGCTTTCCAATGACCACCATCCGATCGGGATGTAGGTCGTTTACTACGATGCGCTCTTCGGCATCGGTCAGTGAGAATATCCTTCGAACCTCTTGAGATTTTGTTTGACCTTTTCCTACATATGTAGGCTTCTTCGCATTGTAGCTAGAAAAACCGTTCCAATACCGTAAGGTGTTTGAATTTGATCGCGGCATGTATGGTGGAGACAACGATACCCATTTTCGCATTGTAGTTCTCCTATTAAACAGGTTATAGGAGATTCAGACCTTACGATCACGAAAACCAGGGTTTCTGTTCTTTTTAGCCTTCCTTCTCCAATCGTAACCTCCAGAGGGACTTCTCCCAGAGGACATGAATGCTCCCTTGAGAATCCCACCAAAGGTACCTTCGAATATACTCTCTTCGACCTTATCGAAGGCTTGAGATTTAGAAAGCAATGTTCATAGATGACTTCGCAGGAGCTTCCGCAGTCCAAGTAGGCTCTATTTACTTCCCTGTTGGAAATTAAGACTTTCATAACCACGGGGTTATTAGAGAGGACCCTGCTAGTGATCGAAGGGAACGTAACATCCCCTACCCCGCATAATCCTTTCTCTGTTGCTTTTCTCTTTAAACCAGAATCATCCCTGTGAACCATGAGGATTGGAGCTTCGACAGGCGTGGTATCTTTCCCCAACTGTGTGTTTGAGACCTTTTCTTTACCTTTCCTTATACCCTTCACCAAATGTCCCAATTGGCCAGACTTCACGGCCTCTTCTATCTGTTTTTTGAGCTCTCTACAACTGTTGGTGTCGTGCCGTAATCGTCGTGGAAATAGCGATTTGTATGTATTTCTACTTCTTCCTCTACTTGCCAAACGAGGGGAGGTTCAAGGCCTTGCACCCTTTCAGTAGCAAGTATTTCCTGGAGATTTAGACAGTTGCCAAGAGTCCGTGGTTGATGTTTTTCTTGTAGGGTGTGAACCGTCCCACGCCTTTGTGTCATTTTGGACCCTTCCCACAAAGAGTGCTCGGGATCTTGATGTGTCTTTATTTACTTTCGATCGGAGCCCCATTAGTGGACACTTTTTGGCTTCGATCCGGTGTACATCTTCTCCATTAAGCCCTTGTAGGTTGTGGGAAGGTCGGTGGATAGGAATTCCACCGGACTTACATTTGTGAGCCATGCACGAAACCGGATATCGTTGGTCTTCGTGCACCTTAACTGCAAGGTGTCATCAGTGTATCTAGTAACGAAAGCCCTAGTGCTCTCGTTTTCCGTCGCTTGATGTTGTATACTGTCAAGTAAGTCCTTGTGAACTTTTCTGTTGGCTGAAGTGTGATCTAAACTTGGCCTTGAGATCATCCAATTCACTATGCTACCTGCTTTTTGCCCATTCCACCGTGAACATGTGGCAAGCAACTAGCATAACCCATTTCGCATTCTAATAGCCCCATCGAGCGGATGTAAGAAATTATCCGGATCCCCTTCCCATCATAAGTACCAATGTGTGCGGGCATTTTAACCCTTGGGTGAGGGTAGTCTTCATCCATCTTATAAAGGTGTTGTGGAACCCATGGGCTTGAATAAAGGCGGTTGTAAGGTGGCATGTAAGTGGGGACAGTGTTGTATGGGTTATGGTTCGGAGGTACTCGACGTGATTTTAGTTAACATAAGGAGGGTAGCGGTGAGGTATAAAGATGGGTGACTCCTACGGATACGGAGGGTATACCATAGGTTGCCCGTAGGGCATGTTCCGTATGGTTGAGGAAAGCTAGGGTTGCTAGTATGCCCATTAGGTTGAGCCTAAAAGGAGGTACATACCATGAGGAGAAAGATTTCCTCCCCATTCATTTGAGGTTGATTGCCTTCTCGCGGATGCGTGAGAATCTTGCAGCGGAACTCCCGCCTGATTATCCCAGTGGGTTGCCAAGAGTGGTGGCAAGTTAACCTCCGTAGTCTCCCCGGTGACTCCTCCCATTGGAACCTTCCATCGTTCCTTCCCTTCTCGTCAAGCCCTCTCCGAACATCTTGAAACCCATCGATTTTCCACTCGGCCTTGACTTCCGGAGATCCTACCCCGACCGAGCGTGCGGCCCGTGAGCCGAGGGCCTAGTCTCTATTTCTATCTCTTCGTCATACTCATCACTAGAGTATTCCAACTCCTCCGCATCTCTACATTCCGAGCTTGCCTCCTTCGAGCCCTTAATAAGGACTCAGTGCTTGATGTTAGCTTGACGAGCAGGACGATTCTTGGTTCGGGTTAGTGACATCGAAGCATGGTTGTTGGGAGTTATTTCGGGGTGAGATCGTGTGGTGAAAGTGGACGCGTTATGTTGGGAAGGTTGTTAGGATCGTTGATCGGATTGGTGTCAAGGTCGAGAAACCCGAGGGGAGTATCTTCTTCCTTGATTCATGCCATAAAAGTAGTAAGCGCGATTGTTGGTTATAAGTTTAGAATAACGAGACCAATTGTAGCGGGTCCCACGATGGCGCCACCGATTGCACAATAATTAAATGACCGGGCCTTGATGGTGATCGAAGGGTATGAGGGTGATATGCTTGCGCCAAACTTGTAGCCAATCTGCAATAAGAAATAGTATACACTTCGTTAAGTGATTGCTTGGATTGGACCTCGCAAACCACCTCCCGTGAGAGTAAGTATGTGATATGTGTTGTAAGTAATGTAGAGTATGTGAAATCTTGTGTTGAGTGAACATACCATTGAAATGACTCGTCCAACCTATTTATAAATAGAAATAAGCTTGGAGAGTGTTTGCAAGACGTTTGGAGATCATGGGGGCGTCCCATGATTTGTGGTAACCGCTAGGGCTTCAACCCCACTGTCTCTGTCTTGGCGGGGAAGCTAAGGAGATAGTGGGAACGTGGGGGGAAGACCAAGTCAATGTTCTCCTTTGTCTTAGTGTCTTCAAGGTAAGACCCCGAAGGGCATAGGCCTTCGGTTGGCGAATTCCCAACTGGTAACCATATCAAAGATGAATGGTTTTACGCCAACGATGACTTATGAAGATAGACTTGGTCCTTCATAATGAAAATTCAACTGAGGTCGAAGGGGAGTCCTTCGACCTAATCGGAGGGTACGTCATCAATCATTTAAGTCCCATTTCATTTAAGACACTTAAGAAGACTGAAACACTCAAGATGTATAGGTTCTAGACCTTACAAAACATCATTTCCTTCTTTTCTCGGCTGCTGAGAGCCGGATCCCTAGAATTAGCCTAGACGGATCCCTCATTGAAGGGAACCGGCTGATAGATTCAGCTAATCCTAGCTAAAACAATCATTTCAAGCTCTCCTTGCTAACTTGAACACTCCATCTTACCTCAATTAACCTTCTTGATCAATAAAAATCTGAAGTTGACTCTTGTGCATGAAAATCATCACATTTCAAAGGATTTTAGTGGTTTAAGCCTTGAATGCACTTGTCAAACTCTTCCCTTTATAAACCATCTTGTTAGGACTTCTAAGTCACCATCTACAACTTAATTTCCAGCAACTAGAAGCCTCTATCTCACAAATCTTTTATCATCTCATCATGAGGAAAGCTTCTAGTGCTAACTCATCCACCAAAGGACCACCCAAGAAACTTGCTCGTGTTGTTCACGAAATTTCTTCAACCGAATCATCTCTCGTTAAATCCACAAACACAAGGATTTCCCCTCCACAAACTCAACCAATCAAACCAATCCCTAAAAGGATTATTCCAACAAAACTACCATTGCCAAACACCACTATACCTCCTAAACCAAACACTTAGAGGACTTACCTTCTAGGCCATCACATCCTCCACCATTGCCAACTGTGAAAACGTAAAGGGGGGTGAATACGTTTCCGTTTGATGTGCCCGGTTGGTGCAAGTTTTAAATTTATAAAGGTGAATTACCAATATTACCAATAACACATACGAGCAAGTATACTCGTCCGTTATAGCAAGATTATGAAGGTAAGTCGGGATCGTTCACGAGGATTTGAGTGAATCGAGCACAAGTTTGAATTAACGAGTCTATCAAAACATATAACAAAGCAAATAGATATAATGAAATTCATATGATTAAAAATTACACTTGCTTAAACTAGTATCATAACATAGATTAATGTGATTATGTTAACTACTTAACATGTTGGTTGTGATAATTAGTTAAAAACTAATCTATTGTTCTTACAAGTTAAACCTTCGTCAAGATTTTAGTTCATAAAAACAAGCTTTAAGTTTAACCAATCAATTCAAGTTTCATAAGTCTACATCAATAAACTTAAACACAAAAACATCCGCTTGCTCATCAAATTGCTTAAGAAATGGTCAATACAAAAGGTAACCGATCATAGACAAAAGGCTACAATTGATTCTCAACAACTAATCTTACGACCATTTAGATGTTTCCAACCAATCCAATTTGATAATCAAAAGCGTTTATTACAACCACACCTTAGTTCCTTTGTATAATCAAGAATAATGGGTAAAACAATCATCCATAGACAAAATGATTATGACTAGTTGAATAACACGAAGTTCTTTCGACCCCAACGATTACTACCAATTAGCCAAACTTGATTAACAAATGTCACTATGAAACTTTAGCACAATTGGATCTTAGAATTAACTTGAAATTGAATTAAAACATGTTAACACAATCACTAACTAATCATATGATAATCAACATCATTTAAGCAAGTGTATAAAGAAACTAGCCACTCATAGCAAACATGAACATAAACTCATAACTTTGATCATTAGAAAACATGATTGAAAGTCTTACAATGCTTGGAATAAGATTACAAATGATGAAGTAATGATTCCCAAAGGATCGTGGTGGACTTCTTGGTGTTTTGGCCTCCAAAGGTGGAACTTCGGAACTCCAAACTTCTACGGATTTCTAAGGACGAATTTTAAGAGGTTAAGGCTTGGTTTGATGAGTAGAGAGCTTTGTAATTGAAGTGTATGTCATATGCTCACAATTAGCCTCTATTTATACTAATTCTAAGGCCTAGGGTGTTAAATGCTTAACTTGGCCTCCAAGGAGTAAGGAAGGGACTAGAATACACCAAGGAAGGACCTAGAATCGTTTGGATGCAAAGGAAAGCTTAGTGATGAAGATTTGACAAGCTGCAGCTTCTCCAACCGGATCGGTCATACGACCAACCGATCCGGTGGTCTTCAATAATAACACACCGACCGATCCGGTTGCGGGTTGCGACCGATCGGTTGGCTATGGCAAAAATACTAATTCGACCAACTTCCAACCGATCCGGTGTCAGGTGTAACCGATCCGTTGGATCTTCCGAGATGCGAAACTAGATCTTTTCTCTTCACTCTATCTTGTAGAACTTGGTTCTTCAATTACTAAGGTCTTCAAAGGTACTTGAGATTTAGCTTTCTTGAACGGGAATCTTCGATTAGCGCATATTTCCACATTTTCCTCTATTTCCCGCACTTGGTTATAAATACTAGACAAACATCTCTAGATACGATTAAGTACTAAAATCACGCAAATATAACCAAATAATGTATATAAAAGTACACATAATGCTACTAAAACATGCACAATCGAGTGTTAACAAATTCCCCACACTTAAACTTTGCTTGCCCTCAAGCAAATCTAGGAAAAACATCCACTGGTACCAGATCGTGATTATGAAAAATGTGATGCAAATCAACCAAGTATAAATACGAGAGAAGATTCATCAATTATGCTTATAAAGGTGAAACGTCAAGATGTTTGACAATATCCAATGATTTTCTTGCATGATAAACATTTCAAAACACCTCACGAAAAATAATGGAATATAATTTACTCAATCACTCATTTTTAGTGGAGTAACAAGATAAATCACACTTATTGCTCACCGTGATTAGATTATTACCATAAGCTTGTACAAGAAACAAAACTCCACCGATGTGGCATGAGCACCAAGTAAAACATCTAAAGAGGGCTTTTATTCGGGTTATAATGATAGGCTAAGGGTTAAGGGTATGGATAAGGCATGGAATGTTAATGAAATTGGTGTTAACATAAAATGAAATCAAGTCTAATACCCATGTTGCTAGCTACCAAACAATCCACGAACCAAATAAATGATTATAGCTTTGCTTTCTTCATTTCCACTTTCCATGACTTTTGCTTTGCCATGACAATTGTTCCACGAATATAGCACATTGGCCATTATTTACATACTTTCAACACAACTTTTTTTTTTTTTTTTTTTTTTTTTTTTTTTTTTTTTAAACTCATACATAATGCATGGCTCAATCAATCACATAGGATGTGGTACTCATAATCATTTGAACAATCTTCACTTTCCATGAAACTAGCAACCAACCGCTTAGACATTGATATGGGATAGGCTAAGGTTAAAATGTAAAATCTTTTGTATTTTCCGGGTGAAGCAAAAGCGAAAGGGATGGCTCGGAAGGTGTAACTAGGGTATCTAGTGCTAAAATGAGCACTACAAATGGGTCCATGTGGGTGGTTAACTAACCAATGAGGCTAGCTAATATAACATTAGATGTAAAATGGAAGGCCATTTGGGTTAAATCCTAAGGTGCCTCTTTATCACACGAATTCACTTAAATCGCATTTAATGCAATCTCACTGCGGTCCGGTAATGATTTACAAGCACAAGTTCTAGAATAAATAAAATCACCCAAGACACTCATAACAAAAGATCTAAGCATAAAAGATGTATGCTATATAAGAAATAGGCTCAAATCCTCACAATTTAGTGGAAAGGGTATAATATGTGTTAGCAAATGTTATCGATCCCGAATGGATTGCAATAGTAATCGAACACATCTCAAAATTTCAAATATTACCAATTTTACCAAATGAATGATCCGCTTATTCTAATAGATAATCCTAAAAATGTGAAAACAACTAGATCACAAGGGCAAGCAAAATTTTAAATTTAAGCATGAAAACTCTAATTTTACCTATTCACCCCCCACACTTAAGTTAGACATTGTCCTCAATGATAAACGAACTTCAAAGTATAGAAATAGGAAAATAGAGATGAAACCAGATATGTCAACGAGTTTATCAACTTAAAATCTTCTTCATTCTCAAGCGTCCCATCGGAGAAATCATCACCGCACACAATCTTATAAACAAACAAAAGGTTTTATTAAAGGTGGCACCCCCACACTTAAGTTCAACCAAAGGTTAAAAACTTTGGGAGTGACCACGAAAATCAAATCAAACACACGGGTTGCCTCCCGAGAAGCGCTTGTTTTATTATCGAGTCATCACCGACTCGAGTCTTCCCGATTTATTCAAATTGCAAGGGCAGCTTTGAACATTTTGTAAAGTTCGGGGATGTACAGAATTCTTCACCAAGAGCTTCAATATCGTCACAGCATTTAACTCGTGATTGGTTTCCATGGAACAGTTTGTGGGATTCTTCCAGAAATGGTGCTATAAAGGTGATAGTTTCAATTCATTCTCATGGTGTCTCAGGACAACGTCATAATCGAAACTTCATTCGTTTGCTCCTTGTCGTAGTATAACTTGATTCGGTGTCCATTAACAATGAAACTTCCACCTTGTTTGTCATAGAGTTCGACATACCCGGATGCATACCGGATGGATATCCATGTTTAACGACATATGGTCCAAACCATTTTGGTTGCAACTTGAGCTTTGAATTTGAATTTCATGTTAAAAGCGAACTTTATCTCCGGCTTTGAATTCTTTTCAATTCGTAGCTTTTATCATGATAAGCTTTTGTTCGGCTTTATACGCTTTGGAGTTTTCATAAGCTTGGAGTCTTAATTCTTGAGTTCGTGCAATTACGTAAATCTTTTCTCTCCAGCTATTTTGAGATCGGTGTTACATTGTCGGAGCGCCAATAAGCACGATGTTCAACTTCGAACGGCAAATGACAAGTCTTCCCATACAAGAGTCTCGTAGGAGTTGTACCAATTGGTGTTTTATAAGCCGCACGAAATGCCCACGAGCATCGTCAAGTTTTCTTGCCCATAAAGATGGATTGTCTTTTCCGTTTTTCCAAGATTCTTTTGAGAGCTCTGTTGGTATTTTCGACTTTACCACTAGTTTGTGGGTGATAAGCGATGCAAATCGATGATGAACTCCATATCTTTTCATGGTTTTTCCATTTGTTGATTGCGAAATGAGTTCCACGATCGCTATGAGTTCTTTGGGAATTCCATAACAAGCTAAAAGCTTTTGAGAAAATTAACGACGACACGAGCATCGTTTGTTGGTAAAGCTTCACTTTACGCCCATTTGGACACGTAATCTATAGCAACGAGAATGTATTCAATTTGTGGGATTTAGGAAAGTCCCATGAAATCTATTCCCCAAATATCGAATATTTCACACACTTGAATGCTTGTTAATGGCATTTCATCCCTTCGAGAGATTGGTGGTTCTTTGACAAGCGTCAGCTTTGAACAAGTGTATGTGTTCTTTGAATATTGTTGGCCAATAGAATCCAGCATCAAAAACTTTCTTAGCTGTGGTGGAAGGACCATAATGTCCCCAGTAGGGCCATGGTGACATTCGTCAAGAATTTTACGAGTTTGAACCAAAATACATCTTCGGATCATCCCATCGGACACATTTTGAAAAGATATGGCTCTTCCCAAAATTAGTATTTGAGTTCGAAAAGAATTTGCTTCTTTGAGCATGAGTTAGTCCTTTTCTCGAGAATTCCTCCGTGAGGTAGTTTGCAAAGTCGACAAACCAAGGATCGTCATTTCCGTCGATGGTCATGAGAGTTTCATCGGAAAATAATCATCGATTTCTTCTTCTTTCAACTCCTCAAGATTAGGATTTTCGAGACGGGATAAGTGATCGCAGCGAGATTCTCTCGCTCCTTTCTTATCTTTGATTTCGATGTCAAATTCTTGCAGAGCAAAATCCATCGAATAAGGCGTGGTTTAGCGTCTTGTTTTGTGAAACAGATACTTGAGTCTTTGAATGATCGGTAAAACGATCGCTTTTGAGAGCACAAGATATGATCCGAATTTGTCAAAGGCAAAACGATGACTAGTAATTCTTTTTCGAACGGTATAATTTTGTTTGGGCACTATTTAGTGTCTTGTCGGCAAAATATATAGGCCGAAGTGTTTTCCTTCGCGTTGTCCTAAGATGACTCCAACAAAGAAATCGCTTGCATCGCACATAAGTTCAAGGTAGTGACCAATTAGGTGAAACCATGATCGAGCACTAGTAAGTTGAGATTTCGATGATTCAAAGCTTTTATGCAATCAAGATCAAGTCAAAGATAGATTCTTTCTCAAGAAGTTTTGTCATCGGACGAGATATTTTGGAAAATCTTTGATGAATCGGCGGTAAAAACCAAGATGTCTAAAAACTCCTAACGGCTTTGATGTTGGTTGGTGGTGGAAGTTTTGAGATGACATCGACCTTTGCTTTGTCGACTTCCATTCCGCACTAGAGATTTTGTGGCCAAGCACAATTCCTTCGGTTACCATAAAGTGGCATTTCTCCGCTTGAGAACAAGATGTGCAACAGCATCTTTCGAGCATTTTATCGAGATTAGAAAGGCAAGCTTCGAATGAATCTCCAAAGATCGAAAAATCATCCATGAAAACTTCCATGGAGGTTTCTAGCATGTCTTGAATATGGCGATCATACACCTCACGAAAAGTCGCGGTGCATTACAAAGACCAAAAGGCATACGCCGATATGCGTGAGGTTCCAAAAGGACAAGTAAAGGTGGTCTTTTCTTGATCGTTAGGATCGATGGGGATTTGGAAATATCCCGAAAATCCGTCGAGGAAACAAAAGAATTTATTTCCGCTAGTCTTTCAAGCATTTGATCCATGAACGGAGCGGAAAGTGATCTTTTCGGTGGCTTTGTTTAACTTACGATAGTCAATACAAACACGCCAACCGGTGATGCTTCTAGTTGGAACTAGCTCATTTCGCTCGTTAGTTACAACCGTCATTCCTCCTTTCTTGAGAACACAAGAATGTGGCTTACCCAAGGACTATCCTCAATTGGGTAAATGATTCCAAAGATCGAGAAGTTTAATAATTTCCTTTTAACAACTTCTTTCATGTTGGGATTTAATCTACGTTGACGTTCTACCACGGGTTTAATCCTTCTTCAAAATTGATTTTGTGTTTGCAAAATTAGGACTAATTCTCGGGATATCGATGTTTTCCAAGCAAAAGCTTGTTTGTGATTTTGAGCACGGAAACTAAACTTTCTTTCTCATCATCCTCGAGCAATGAAGATATGACTACCGGAAGAAGTGAGTTCTCCTCCGTATAAACATATTCAAGATGATTTGGGAGAGGTTTGAGTTCGAGATCCGTGGGTGGTTCTTCGATAGAGGATTTTATTCGCATCTTGTTATTGAAAGTGATTTCCTCAAAATTTTCTTCCTCTTCCTCTATTTCTTCTTCTTACGAGTTATCTTCTTCAAATTCTACTTTCATGAAATCATCAAACTCTTTGTCGAATCTGTTTCATTGATTTTTTCGTATAGTCATGAATGGATCGGATTCGCTTCAAGAATGCATCTAATTCCTCATCGGTGACTTCATCAATAACATCGACGTTAAAACAAGTGTCATCACGGAATGTGGGTAGCGCATTGCTTTATCGATAAGAAAAGTGATTCGATCTTCCCAACTCCAAGGTTGAGTTCTTTTCCTTTAACTTTGATGATTGCGTCGGTATTTAGGAAAGGTCTTCCTAAAATGAGTGGGACTTTACTATCTTCTTCCATTTCCAAGATTACAAAGTCCACGGAAAATGAATTTACCGATTTGAACAAGCATATTCTCGTGATTCCCAGGGATATTGATAGGAATGATTTGCCAATCGGATGCTCATTTTGTTGGTTTCAGTCGTTGTTTCACAACTTGGAATAGAGTGAATAAGGCATCAAATTGATACTTGCGCCAAGATCGGCTAAAGCATCACATTTAATGTTATTCCGAAAGTACATGGAATAAGAAAGCTCCCGTGATCTCCGAGCTTTGGTGGAATTTTGTTTTGAACTATAGTGAGCATTCTTCGTTAAGAAAAGTTCTTGATATTTGCTCAAGCTTGCTTTTGTTATTAAGAAGTTCTTTCAAAATTTCCGTAATTGGGCATTCCGCTATAACATCAACGAGAGGAACATTGAGTCTAACCTCTTTGATTATTTCGATAAACTTCTTATAACGCTCTTCCATCTTTTCTTTCTTTAGGCGTTGAGGATAAGGAATTTTTGGTGTATACGCCTTGACGGATGGAATGTCTTTCTTTTGGTGGTTTGAGTTGTGTTTGGTTCTTCGCTTTCATCCTCACTATCAACGGTGATGGAGTATTAGGATTAGGTGGTGGATCGTACGAGACCACTCCTTGTAAAACAAGATTGATATGTTCATTTCTTGTTTGAGGTGGACTGATGCGTCTTATCATTTGATGGTTTTGGATTGGATTGAGTGTTACTTGGCAATGAACCGGATGGTCTAGAGGAATGTTGGTCGAAAGTCTCGCTAAGCTTGTTTTCAAGATCTTGGATAGATGCTTGATGATTTTTCCGCCTTGCTCAACTTTGGCTTTGAGATTGAAAATTGATTTTGATAAAATCATTTGCGGATTTTGACCACCCACGAATTCTCTCATGGTTTTTCGAATTCGGTTTCTTACGTCTTTTTGTCGGAAGTTTGGTGTGGTGGATCGTCGGTTCGTGGTTGAGAATCACGGTTATCATCCCTTGGTCGGCGATCTTGCCAATTTCCGAATTTCGACCGTAATAATTACTACGATATCCTCCTCCACGGTATCCTCCTTGAGCGTAATTTGCTTCTCCTTCTTTCGGTACACCCATAGGTTTATCGTCGCACTCGGACGATGGGTGATTTCTCTACAATTGTTGCATCCGTCTCGCATGTCTTTCATTTCATCTCGATATCCTTGTATTGCGAGTTGATTTGTGAGGTTAACGCTTCCATCTTCTCCATGAGTTTTGAGGTATCGGTGTTTTCGACAAAAGCAACGGTTTTTCGGAGAGGTTTGGTTTTGGAATCTTTGGACCAATCAAGTTTGAGAAGTACTCGATCTTGAGCAATTGATGTGCATCATTGGGAGTTTTATAGAAAAATTCCTCCGGCATCAAGGATGCCTTGAGAGATTTCATCTAGTCCATGGTAAAAGATTTGGATAATGGTTCCTTTTGATAATCCATGTCCATGACAACTACGGCAAATCTTTCATTCGGCCAAGCTTCGACAAGTGATTCGTTTGGGTTTTGGTTGAAAGCGAAATTTCTCCCATTAATCGATCAAACATGGCGGTGGAAAGAATCGGCTCACAAAAGCTTGCCTCATCTCCTCCCAAGTATTGATGATTCTGGGGTTAATTCATTGTACCATACTTTAGCATCTCCGTGAGTGATGATGGAAAAGTTTGAGTTTAATGGCATTGACATCGGTGTCGCCATAACGGAACATGCCGCAAATTTCGATGAATTCGCAATGTGCTTATCGCGGATCGGCCAGCACGCCATCGAATTGTCGGTCTTTGATCATAGAAAGGTGATGTCCCTTCACGGTGAAGTTGTCACCAAGGTTAATAGCAACAATAGCACTTTCGGGAGTTGGTGCTACGGTTCGATTGGTTCCCATGGGTTGATCGTCCGCCATGGGAAAAGGTAAATTGGTGAAAGGGTTGTAAACAACTTTGGCTTCAATGAGGTTATCAAATGGTGGGTTAGGTACTCTTGGTACACGATTTTCCAATGGTATGAAACGTGTTCTTCTTCTTCTTCGAATCAAACGTTCGGGGTTGGTAAGAGGTGTAATAGGTTCTATTCCCGCTGCTCGAGTGTTCATATAATGTCCTAGAGAATCCAGGAAATATCTAAACACACGGACAAACAACGAAAACAGTTTTCCAGATACAGATTAGGTAACCGGATCGGTTGCGGGATGCGACCGATCGGTTAGACCAGCTGAGTTATGGGTAAAAATTGTAACCGATTCGGTTGAGGGTCAACCAGATCCGGTTAAGGTTTCGTGAAAGAAATTTTTTTTTAGAATCGGTGAGGAAATTCAAAAACTTGTTGAAACACAATCAAATCCCTTGCGGCGCCAAAACTTGATGTGCCCGGTTGGTGCAAGTTTTAAATTTATAAAGGTGAATTACCAATATTACCAATAACACATACGAGCAAGTATACTCGTCCGTTATAGCAAGATTATGAAGGTTTAAAATCGTTAGATCTTTTGTATCAAATCGTTTATGAAACTTGTTATAATATGAAAGTACCAATTATTGTTTGTGACTAATATAAATCATAGTAAACCAAGTTGTCACACAAGCATCAACATCAAACCACATCACAAGCAATAGTATAGTGCAACTATAAAAGTAAAGAGATAAAGAAAGGAAAGTGCAAACCGAACACGATGATTTATAGTGGTTCGGTCACGGATCTCCTCTCCGCCTACTCCACTCCCGAGTACCCAACTCGAGAGTTACTTCACTAAATCAACAAGCTCCCTTCTCGTGGAGAAAACCTTACAATCGTAAACACACTTTTTCCGGTACAAAGCTAAATACGGGTTCTAGTTCGAGGTAGAACCAACCTAACGTCGCCTATACAATATTTCCGACACTAAGCTAGATGTCGAGTTCTTTTACAAGGGTACAACCACTCCCATTATGTTTTATGGCTCAACATAACAAACCTTGTGTTTTATAGCACAAACACATAAACCATCTAATCTAGTTTGGTGAAAGTGTTGTGATGATGCAATGATGTTTTACAATAATGATCCATGACACAAATGTCTAATGGATATGAATAACTACTTCTAAATGAACTTCCATTGATAGGAAGCCTTCATGATGAAGATCACAAGTTCCCTAAACTTGTTGTGATAGATCTTCAACTTGTGGTGAGTGGGGATGGCTAGATCTCCAAGCTTTTCTTGGTTGATAAAAATGTAGAGTATGCATACAACAAAGATGAATGTTAGAAGCATTATAATCATGATCATTAGGGTGTTTAATGTATGTTACTACATTGTTAATGATTGATCTAAATGTATGCAAGAAGGTGGAGAAGATGTGTTTTGAAGTGGTGAAGAAATGAGAAAACAATGGGCTTCTATTTATAGGCAAAAGGAACAAGAAGCCCGGGACCAAGGAACCAAAAAGGGTTCCGCCCTTTATAACTTTTGGTGCCGTGGGTGTCTGACGGAAAATCTAAAAAATCTTTCTTCAAATCTTTCCAAGATATTACCAAATCTTACTAAGATCACATTTGATATATTGAGTGACAATCTAACCAAAATATTCAAGAGATCTTCCAAGGATTTCAAAGATGATGATGTAATATGTATTTCTATTTTAGATTAAAAAGTTTATCAAAGTAAACTTGTAAAATGTATTATGTAACTAGTTAATAAAATGTCTAGTTACCTTTTGTAAAAATATCTAGTTGAGTGCTTGTCAAAATAAAATGTATTTTGTCAAGTGTAAGTAAACTTTTAGTACTTGTATGAATATTATAGTTAGTTTACTTGTACAAATAAAAGTATATATTTGTTAGACATTTTACAAAAGATGTATTTGTATAAAATACTTGTGAATGCAAAATGTAAAATGAGGTTCGAAATAGAATGGTTAACCTATTAAAATACTTAGTGACTCTAAACGTATTTTAAACATTCTAAATGATTTGTTAATGGGTTTGATCATAATGCCACATAACAAACATGTACGAACTGTGTTGTAACATATGAGGACTTGAGACATCGAGAGGTGTTGAATGTATGTTGAGACAAAGTGTGATTACAAGTAACTTGTACATTTTACGTTATGTATTACAAGTTACATGTTTGTCATCAATCAAAACAAACGAGACCAGATAGATTAAATATCGTAATATTTGCACTAACAATCTCCCCTTTTGATGATGACAAAGATATGTAAACGTAATAGAAAGTAAAATGTAAAAAGTTACTTGTATCCTTACTACCTTTACATTACCTTCTCCGTTTACACTCTTCTCCCCTTTGTCGAAACAAAAGGGCGTGTCCTTGAGTTTAACTTTATTTCTCCCTAAAAGGTGAGCTTGCATCATCCCTAGTGAAGTTAAATTGTCGACTTCAATCCGTCCCTTGTTTGCTAACGGATCCATGGATCAAATTAAGAGGCTTAACCTACATCAAGGTTAGTTTTATGCAACAAAATTATGAGAAATATATGAAAAGAAAATGCATAGCAATGTTAGCCTATTTTCTCCACTTTTATCAAAGCACAAATGCTTGTTGAAAAGTGAGAATGATGATAAATGCGTGCATGCTCCCCTTGACGGTTGCTCCCCTTGTTTGAGGCGTCAAGGTATGATTAAAACCTACAAAACAAATATTAGTGCAAAACTATATTCGTCATTGGACGAGTAAGTGATATACAACAAAGTGTGTATAAGATGCATTCAAGAATTCTTGACGAAGCTCCCTTGCTCTAGGGCGTCAAGATGAACCTTCAAAATAAATATTAGTATAATAGAAGCTTTGTCTTTAGACAAATATGTCATATACAACCAAGTGTATAGACGATGCAATATGAGTGCTTAAAGGATATTCCTCCTTGTTCGAGGGTGTCAAGAAGCACCTAAAATAAGAAAAATAATTGATGCAAACTTCATCCTTAGATGAGTAAGTTATATACAATCGAGTGTATATGATGATGAACCTACAATGAAAAACATTAGTGCAATATATTTCATCTTTTTGACAAAGAAAAATAAGATGTATATATGTGATATATAAATGATATAATCAAAGATCTCATGAAGTGTAGTCTCCTAATTACAATCATAAGAAAAGTGAGAATATAATATGATAAAAGCCTACAAAATAGTTCCTAGAAAGAAGATATGAAGTGAAGTTGGAATATAAAGAGTTAAAGCTAGTGGTGATGGTAGATGACTCAAGATTTACAAAAGTAAGTTTTCGCTAATCCATGGTGGTGATGATTAGTGAAAGTGGTGATGGAAGGTGGTGGTGATAACGTAGAAAACTATTAAGGAGTTAGAAACTCGTATGTATAGCAAATAATATAAAAATATGGACTCATGCAATCCTTTTGTAATGTCAAGTGACCAAGACAAAGAGGAAAAAAAATATGAATAGACATGAAGATAACTTCGTTCATTGATTGATACGAAAAAATGATCTATTCTAGGTGACAATGGGAGAGATAGTATTAACATGGTTTTGACCGACATGGAAAATTATGACATTGAAAAGAAGTGAAGACAATATGTACCAAAAAATACCTATATGAGGATGAGAATGACATCATATGACAGAGAGTTGGATAGACCAACGTGTTGAAAGAGTGTTAGGAATGGCGGTTTTGATTAATATATCGTTTGCATCGACAATGACATGCATGATATCCGCTGCGAGAGAAGAATAAGATCCTATGATGGTGTTCTAGATAGTGAAGTTGTAAGGTGCTAGTTTAAGGAAAATCCTAGATTTGTTGATTGTGGAGATGAAGAAGTTTGTAAAACACATGATGCGTTTTCACTTGATGAGGTATTGGTGCAAACTTGTGATATAAGGTTAAAAGGTTGAACTAGTTGTGGTTTCGTGAACCGGTTTTAGCTAAGTGGTGTTTACCTATGTGTTGGTATTTTAGAGTCTAAGAGACATAAAATTTGACAAAAGACAATTATGTGAATGGATTTCTCTCCCCCTTAATTGGTGGACATCCAACATAATGTGTAATGTATCAAATAAGGAATGACAACAAAGTGTTTAGGAGGTTATTCGGGTTAACGAAAGAGATGAGCTTAGTGATGTTTTTCTGGATGATGGTTAGCATACAATGAACTTCATCCTTAAAGTCACGTACCTCTTCTCGATTAATACGAGATGATCGTATGATGAGGCATGTGGTTTCCTAATAGGAAGTGAAGAGGATTAGAGTATTGTTATAACTAAATAGTGATGGAGGTGATTTTTGGAAAGCGGAAGCAAAAATGAGATTTGGAAAGAGGTTGGTGGAATGATATGAAGATGTAATCCCAAATCACTAAATGTTATATGTTCTAAAACAATATGCAAGTTTAAAGGGTCCTATAAAGCATATTACTAATCTACGTAGCAATAAAGGGATTATGAACATATAAAAGTTAGAACGGAGTGAGATAACAAATAATTTGTTATCAACCTACAAAACAAATTTGTTAGTGACAAAAGATATTAACATGATAGAAATCAAATGATAACATCTTATATAAGCAAAAACAACACATTTCATTAGTAGACAAGGAATCACCACACAAGATAGCATCAAAACAATCATATTATGCAAGAATACAACTTTTTTCAAGACATTTGATTTTGAGGTTGTTTTGTCGTTAGACTTAGACGCTTAAGCATACTTGGCTATAAATAAACACAACAATATATGTGATTAATAAAAAGACTTCTAAAAGTTTGTCATACCAAAATCACTTTGACATATTATAAGTGCACATGTAGCGAGCAAATAGTGTGACAAAGACACAAAAGAAGCAAGACGGGAGATTCATGCAAGCCATGTTTAAATTATAACATTTAGGAGCATGTATCATTTAGACCATCTTCTGCATAGATTTAAGGAATGTCAACAAAAGACAATAGCTTTCAAACATGGATACATCAATGACATATTATGAGTTCACAAATAACACATTAGTCATGCGAAACATTATATAGATGACAAAAATTTCTTCAACCGTAAATATCATGCAAATCATGTTTACGCTTAACATTAAGTAGCATAAAGCATCACAAAGACAAAAACTTTCTAGGGTTTACACATTTGACAATTAATCAAGTAGGTTTCAAACACCAAGAAAATGTCAAGACAATTGATCATTTTAAACAAGAACATGTAATCAACACATGTATGTGTGATGCAAGTGGTTTAAAATAAACTTAAAAGAGGAAAAGTCGTATCTTCTACTTGTTTGATTGGTATTCCTAAGGCGAGGCAAACTATCACTATTTTAACACTTACTTTAGGCAAGTATAGGAAAACAGATTTTTCAAGTTGGAGAATGAATATGAGACTATTACTAGCGGTGCTCAATTAAGGCTAAACACGACCATTTTTACGGGTGATTCCACATACCCAACTTCTCTCCTGGAAGCAATTCAACCGTTAGGTCAAATTGAGTTTCTAGTGCAATAAGTTCTCCAAGAGTCATTCTCATGTTAGAAAGATGGGAACTCCTACTTTTGCCTATCTAAGTGTATAAAAGATGATAGTTTAACAATACTTGGCTTAATGTGACTTAACTAATATGCAATATAACTAAGGTGATGAAGACGTGTTATACACATGAATTTTAACAATGGTGTGTTGATAAACAATGTGTTTTAATCTTGTGTTTAGAATCTAAGGTTGTTCAAATATCATAGCTAATTGGATGACATCTTTTGCGTTGAGTTGAAATGTATACTTTAAATGTGATTTGATTATCTAAGACTAGGGAATGGAATATGTTAAATTAAGAACGTTCTCAAGAAAGCTGTTTGGAATTTTATTTAACAAGAATCTAAATAAGGTTACCAACTTCAATAGATCATGTGTATGTTCTAGAGATGTGTAGTTTTAACCTTGGATGTGCACAAGGTTTGAGCAAGATTAGGTTATGATGTACACTTGAAAGGAAATGGATACAAATAGTATCTTTCAACAAATGAGATTATCGCATGGGATAAATTTATCATGCTTATGAAAACAAGTATGACAATATGAATTGGATACGCTAGTTCATAGAACTTGTAGATGTTTGTTTCAAGATCATTTAGCCAATGAGGTGTAATGAAATCTCTTGTAACACAACCATTTATGTCGCAAGGAGAGAATGATGCATAGGATATACAATATCCTTTTAACAAGATGAATACTTAACGCATGATTTCTTAGGCATAATGTTTTTCAAAACATCATGTTTTCCTAAATGAAGATATGAAGCCAAAGTGTTTGAATCGGATAGTCCCATCTAAATATACTTGGTCTCAAGATTATATTCACTAGATGATGACAAGAGGAATTCACTCGAGTTTCTTATGTATACTCCTCAAGAGTCATTGTTGCTCGGGGTGTATGATGTTGGCTTTGAGATTGCATTTTAACATATGTTGTTAAAATGTTGATTTGAGGTTTAACGAAATTTATGCAGAAGTTTAACGACAAAGTATTACCAATACTTTGATAATTTGTGAAGGTAGTACTACTTATACCTAGTGGAAATTGACAAAAATTACCAAGAGCACCATGCTTATTTGATAGTTGAGGTTCTAGCCATAATGAATTATCTAAGTCCTCAAAGGTGGGAAAGTATGGTTGAGTTTGTTCAAACGTGCATTTGATTCAGTACAAGTGTTGGACACAAGGGCTTTTTGAGCAATACACTCAACGAATTCAAATGATGGTAAGGATGGTGGATTGGTTGATCTAGGTGGTAGGTCTTCTAGTGTGTCTAAATAAGGATGTGGTGATGTAGGGGTTTGTTGTGCTATGGGAGTACTTAGGTTGATTATTTGTCCATAGATGTTGAACACAAAAAGTACGGATACTAATTCTTATGGTTCATTGGTTGGTACAACTAGTGGGTGAAGTGCTTGAAGTTTTGGTCATGTCTATGAAGCTTAGGGGCTGAGGTATAGGTTCATCTTGAAAGGGCGCGTTTGGTTTAAAGGATGCTCTTGGAAGTTCATGAGCAACACGCTTAATGGTGCCAAAAGATGGAAGAGGGATAGTAGGTGTCAAAGAGGGATAAGTGGCACAGTGGGTTGTTTGTTTTGGATAAGTGTTTGATTCATTTTAGGATTAGTGTTTCAACATGTGTTGTTAAAATACTTGGGTGTTGATTTTTCGGATATGACTTTTAATGACTACAATCGTAAGTCGCATATACTTGAATATTTCGGATGAAATACTTAAGTTGTCAATCCTAATTTGTTGAGATTATAAAGCTTAGATTGAACTCAAGGATAACAAGACTTGATAATATGTCTTTAACATACGTGTGAGTTATGACTCGATGTAAATACTTATCGTCTTGAAGGATGACACATTATTTTCATGTTAACCAAGTGAGGCAATACATGTAGATACAAAACAATATCTATAGTCATATGTTAGACTTGTGTATGATATCTTTGCAAATAATGAGTCCAGTTGTTAGTCTCGGTGAGTCATCTAAGTCATCCATAACGGGTGAGGAGATGTTGGTGGTGTTGCACAAAGTTTGATAGGTACAAGTTTTGGAGACTTTGGTAGTGAAGGTGTTTTGGATGGTGGGTGATTTTGGTGGTGGAGTTGGAGTACTTAAGTTTAGAAAGTTCACATCTTGAATGGGTGATGAGATGTTGAGAGGTAACGAGTCTGAGGATGAAGAGTTCAAGTTAATGAAGCAACAAGATCGAATGTTAATCCTAGTGGTTTTCTTAAGTGGCTTATTTGAGGTTAATCCATACAAAGATGGTAGTTTCTAATGAGATGGAAGTGTCTAAGATCATGTCAAACATCCTAAGTTAATCCATTGAGGATGTGTTGAATGAGATATGAAAGATATGCATTAACAACTATCCTAGAATCGAAATTTGGTAAATTAGATTGCGGGATTTAGTAAAATTAAACAACTTACCTGTAGAATCCACGACACCAATTTTTACACAGGCGGAACCCTTAATTTGGTGCCGCCTGGTCGGCCTGCACAGGTATGGCGGTACCAAAAGCTATAACATACGGAACCAAATATTTGGTGTCGTCTGGTCCGTGGTGACCATAAATCTTCACATACCCATATTTTAACTATCGGGGACTTTTCGGAAACCTGAAATTTTGCTTAAAACATATGACATTAATTATTTCTAGTTAGGAAAAGTCGATAACACACATACAAACATAGTGGAGCATAGACTTTGACCAAGGGCTAACGATTTTCACATATAAGTGAAAATGGGTAAAATTTGATAACACCCGTGTGCTATCCCCCTGCATGAACCGATTAGCATACAACATTGTTTCAAGTTATTTTATCATCCTACAAAGTAAAAACGACTAAATAGTATCATACACCATTGTTTTTGTCTTGTTCCAAACACTCCTTTAAAACCTCACTTTTTTTTCAAAGTACTTGACTAATTTACTTAGTACTCATTGCTAAGTGAGTTATGACATTTCATAAGTTATGTGAGATGTTAGTATAACCTATGCAAAGAAAGTGATCTAATTCTACAAGCGATGGTAAAACAATTTTCCAACTTAGTGCACAAAATCTAGCAAATATCCTATTGTGCATAAACAAGAAATCGTCAAACAAGCGAATAAATAACATGGCAAGATTGACACTTATATTATGCAAACAAACAAGTGTAAACAACAATTTGAAAATAAGCAAGCAACATATATGCAAACAACATAAACAAGTGGTCATTTAGCATAGCATAACAAGAAAAACACTTTTCGTCACTTTGCGTTTAAATATGACGATGTATACCAAGCTTGATTAGTTTCCTTTAAACATATTACCAAATTATTTAGTTTCAAAATAAATTGTATCAAAGTTCTAAGAATACCAACTTAAATTGCTTGATTCAAAAATTTGAGTTTTTATGTTAAAGCGAAACTTAATATCTTAGATATACTGTAGTATTTGGTCTATTTCACTTATTTAAAATTAGACTCAGGCCATGAGAGTATTTTTAAATGAAAGTAGACTCAATTCCCTTTAAAATGATAGGTGGCTCGACTTGTACGGACTTACGGTTAATTAGTTATGATTTTTTGAAGTTGGTCAAAAACTACATATTGTGCAGACGGATTCCAAGGAACCAAATTTAGGGTTCCGCCCTTTATATGATTTGGTTCCGTGGTCCTCTGAGACAGATTCACCTAAACTAGTATTTTGACATAGATAAAACATGTGGGACTTACTATATTTGATAGTAAACATATAATACACATATTTGACAACATTTCTACCTATGTGACTTATCTTAAACATTTACGGAGGTGATTTTTCAACTAAATTTATAGTTATCCCAAACACTCCTTTAAAATTCATATTTCTTCGTAAATTTTCTATAAGCACACAATAAAATACTTACAAGTTCTTTCAAGAAACTTTTTATTTTATTTTTCAAGAAAACCTTCAAGCTTGTATACAAAGTTATATTTAACAACAAAATTTCTAAGTATAATTAGCAAAACATTTTTCATATTATTTTTCGTTTCAATGGTAATTTGATACATGGATCGTGCTCCATTTTAAAACCATTTGTTTTGAAAATAAGAGCTACGAGGCTCGATACCAATTGTGAAAACGTGGGGGGTGAATACGTTTCGCTTAAAATCGTTAGATCTTTTGTATCAAATCGTTTATGAAACTTGTTATAATATGAAAGTACCAATTATTGTTTGTGACTAATATAAATCATAGTAAACCAAGTTGTCACACAAGCATCAACATCAAACCACATCACAAGCAATAGTATAGTGCAACTATAAAAGTAAAGAGATAAAGAAAGGAAAGTGCAAACCGAACACGATGATTTATAGTGGTTCGGTCACGGATCTCCTCTCCGCCCTACTCCACTCCCCGAGTACCCAACTCGAGAGTTACTTCACTAAATCAACAAGCTCCCTTCTCGGCGGAGAAAACCTTACAATCGTCGCTTACACTTTTTCCGGTACAAAGCTAAATACCGGGTTCTAGTTCGAGGTAGAACCAACCTAACGTCGCTTATACAATATTTCCGACACTAAGCTAGATGTCGAGTTCTTTTACAAGGGTACAACCACTCCCATTATGTTTTATGGCCCAACATAACAAACCTTGTGTTTTATGGCACAAACACATAAACCATCTAATCTAGTTTGGTGAAAGTGTTGTGATGATGCAATGATGTTTTACAATAATGATCCATGACACAAATGTCTAATGGATATGAATAACTACTTCTAAATGATCTTCCATTGATAGGAAGCCTTCATGATGAAGATCACAAGTTCCCTAAACTTGTTGTGATAGATCTTCAGCTTGTGGTGAATGGGGATGGCTAGATCTCCAAGCTTTCCTTGGTTGATCAAGATGTAGAGTATGCTTACAACAAAGATGAATGTTAGAAGCATTATGATCATGATGATTAAGGTGTTTAATGTATGTTACTACATTGTTAATGATTGATCTAAATGTATGCAAGAAGGTGGAGAAGATGTGTTTTGAAGTGGTGAAGAAATGAGAAAACAATGGGCTTCTATTTATAGGCAAAAGGGAACAGCAGTGCCCACGGACCAAGGAACCAAAAAAAGGGTTCCGCCCTTTATAACTTTTGGTGCCGTGGGTGTCTGACAGAAAATCTAAAAAATCTTTCTTCAAATCTTTCCAAGATATTACCAAATCTTACTAAGATCACATTTGATATATTGAGTGACAATCTAACCAAAATATTCAAGAGATCTTCCAAGGATTTCAAAGATGATGATGTAATATGTATTTCTATTTTAGATTAAAAAGTTTATCAAAGTAAACTTGTAAAATGTATTATGTAACTAGTTAATAAAATGTCTAGTTATCTTTTGTAAAAATATCTAGTCGAGTGCTTGTCAAAATAAAATGTATTTTGTCAAGTGTAAGTAAACTTATAGTACTTGTATGAATATTATAGTTAGTTTACTTGTACAAATGAAAGTATATATTTGTTAGACATTTTACAAAAGATGTATTTGTATAAAATACTTGTGAATGCAAAATGTAAAATGAGGTTCGAAATAGAATGGTTAACCTATTAAAATACTTAGTGACTCTAAACGTATTTTAAACATTCTAAATGATTTGTTAATGGGTTTGATCATAATGCCACATAACAAACATGTACGAACTTGAGACATGTTGTAACATATTGCGAGGACTTGAGACATCGAGAGGTGTTGAATGTATGTTGAGACAAAGTCGAAACAAAAGGCGTGTCCTTGATTACAAGTAACTTGTACATTTTAAATTAAGTTATGTATTACAAGTTACATGTTTGTCATCAATCAAAACAAACGAGCATGCTCCCCTTGATCAGTATAGATTAAATATCGTAATATTTGCACTAACAAAGATGAGGTCAACAAACCTAAACAACCTTGAGCTTAAGGATTCAAGTGGTGTCCTAGTCTTAAGCTTAACTTAGATAGGATTCAAGTGATGCCACTGTTGGAATTTTAGATCTAGTTAACCAAGTAACACTACGAGTACGCAGCGGAATTTGGATCTAGTTTATGCAATTAGGTTAACACATAATTAATAAACAATAAAGAATAAAAGGGATAAAGTAAACTAACCCTCGTAGTCACCCGCAAGTAATTAACAAACAAGAAACCAAGTATTCAAAACGAATACCTCTACGAGTCCACACACAAACACTTAACCACGAAGACGCCCGATAAAGCTAGTCGTAAACGTTTACCCAATCAACCCTTGAATACTTGAACAAAATACGAACCAAAGAAACCAAGAAAACTCTTTTTCCTCTGTCCGAGATATCACAGCAACACCCGAGAACTTTTCTGCTTTCTGTCCGATATCGGACAAGCTTTGTCCAATATGTTTCTGTCACTTTCTGCCCAAGAACAACCAACAGAAAAAAACCCTTACTTGGCAGCTTCTAATTACCAGGAACAAGTTGAGATACCAAGTACTAAAACCCTACAAACACCTTGAATTCAAACGAAGCAAGTTTAGGATTCTTGTGTGTACAAGTCGATTGAAAAACCTAATCGGTTTTATGGATGTGATCGACTAGAGTATAGATGGGATTAGACCGATTCTTTTGCTGAGAATTTGAAAGTATGCGTGAGGTTTGAGGTCCCCTTGATAGAGTATATATAGTTTCCAAAACCTAAAACTCTTGGGCCTCAAACTTGTTCTCCAAGAAAGCATATTATCCTTATACCATTCTAACTCTTCTAGCCCATAAGCTTAATCCAAATGACCCCTTTTGAACCGGCAATAGGTCGTGGATCTTTGTACAATCGGGTTCAAGTTATACGGGTCAATATATATCAAACGAGTCGAATAATAGTTCAAGTAGTAAAAGTGTTAAACGTACTCTCGTATTTAACGTGTGTGCCCCCATAGGCTCACACACTTCTAGTCATTTTCATACGTATCAACTCCCACAATCCAACAAGAGTTTCATATTGTCTCTTGATATAATACCATCCATAAACTATATCGAGTTTTCCATGATTTGGGCCTAATATACTTGTCTAATCAAGAATTCACATTTAATTTTAATTTATATATATTAGAAACAAATTTTTTTATTATATCAACAACATTCTGTCTGCAATTGAGTTGCCTTGTCTATAGATGCGAGAAACCATCATGCCAGAAGACAATAAGCTGATGCATTCTCTGATCAAGTAAAGCACATGTCAAGGGGTGGATATAAAACCAAGGATGGAGTCCATCATAACTTTGGAATCAGATTCAATGTCATTCACTTGGATGCCCTTATCAGAACATAGTTTGAACCCATCTCTGAGAGCTCTAGTCTCAGTCATCATGTTAGTACCATTGTGATAGTAACTCGGATCTAGGACTAGGAAGGGAAGCTCTTCTTGTCCTACCGGTTGGTTTGCTGGACTAGTTGTTAGCGGAGAAGCCCTGGGAGAAAGACAGCTTATTAGAGCATTGGCGGTCAACGAATTCATTTATCATTTAATATATCCTTAGATTCTTTTATACTTTTGGACATACTCTCTTGCTTTACGTTAGTAGATTAGAAACTGGCTTTGCCTTCGCTAAAGCGATGCGCATAAAAGAATGGTTTTCGTAGGAAAAATCTCTTAAGAGAAGAAAGATCTACGCTACGAAAAGGAGCGAGCGGAGAGAGCATAAAGAGCTTACTTATAAGGTACGAGCTTAGAGCCTTGCGTCACTCTGGTATGCTAATCACTTCGTTGTACGACTGAAGCGGTGGTCGCTAGTGCGACAAAGACACTATGGGATGCAAAGAAGCTTTGTCACCCTTCTTTAGTTGCTTCTCTTTCTTTCATCGAGATTGGGACAGGACCGGATAGTGCATTGCAAATTCAAATCTTTTCTTTTTCTAAATAGCTCAAATATTTACATTTTCCTTTTATGAAAATATGAATTCTATATTAACATTACCGTTAACAATATATACATTCATTAACCCCAAATCATTGTTCATAAACACTTTTTAACTTTCACTAGCTTAGTAATGGTTAAATACAATTAATTTTAATGCATGACATAAAACGAAAGTGTCTTAATAGTTTCTTATCCTTCACATTTTTTGCTTTAAATTTTTTTTTTATCAAACATTGAAAAGTTACATTTTAACCTTTAATAATGTCTTATAACTTACACTTTTGACATAATAAATAATACTTTACACATAGTTAGTCACTAAACAATAATTTGCTTTAATTTTTTTTATAATGTTATATATTTGTAAAGTTATATATGTGTTGTTAGTATTTGTGTTTTTGAGTTTATATAGTTAGTGTATTTGTTATTTTGTTTCAGTTTTGGTTCTCAAAAACGTTCCTTAACTCATCATCATCATCATTTGGAATCGAATCGTTAAACGATCTGCGAGTCGAACCTTGACCCATAGAATACTCTTGACTCGGATAACCTTGAGTCGGATAACACGAACCAGTTCTCACATAAAAATCTGGATAATTGTATACTTGTTCTTCAAAATCACAAGCAGCAAGATTAATGTGGTTAACCGGAGAATACAGTTGATGATTTGAGTGGGAAGAAGTTGATGAATCCATTGTTGGATGATACAACGCTTCTGGTGAGCCAAAAAAATATTGTTGGGATGAGCTTCGATGGGATAGGCTTTGTTGTTGTTGTTGGTTGTTATTATAGGGTAGAATAAATAGACGATTTATAAAAAATGGATTGTGAGTTTGTTGTTGTGGAGTTACTTGCGAATGATAATCAAAACTAGCGGGTCAAAAATTCACGTTTGGTGATACACCGGTTAACCGGAAATTTGGATCCGGTGTTAATTGCGGAACGTTATTGTTGGAATCACTCCTAAACTAGATTTCAAGTGTTAGTAATTAATATGTAATAGTTAGCTTAATATGGCTTTTATGTTAGTTATCATGCCAAGGCTTATGTAGAAAGCCCATGAGCCTTGGCCCAAGCCCATAAGAAGGGAAGGTTGCTAAATGTGTTGCCCTAGCTCCTTGCCCTATAAATACTCTTGTATAACCCTCACTTGAGGGTTGGTTGTTCACTTTACATTATCACTTTACGCTTAACCTTTCTTCATTCCTTAGCCGTGTGTTTGTCTTGTGTTCAACCGATCATTCTCTTCTCTATTTCTTCTATTGATGCTTGTGTTTCATATATGGTGACCTAATAGTGGTATCATTCGCCAAATCGTTGGGTGAAAAGCTTTTGTTTTTGAAGTTTTTTGGTTTACGCGTAATACGGTTTCCAACTTTGTCACGCTTAAAAACTTATTTTTTACACTTTTTAATCCAAGATTCTTGTACTTTCAACGTTTTTAGGTGTTAAAATATCTGTTTTTGGCAAAAAGTTTCAAACTTTACGTGTGGATCATTGTTTTTAAGCTTGGTTTTAAACGTGGGAGTATTTCTACGCATAAGGTGTTTAGTAGTTTTGGATCATCAAGTTTCACACTTATGTGTTATTTTGGTGATATTGAAGTTGTTTCATCACAAAAATCTGGTTTAGAAACATCATTGGGCAGAAATCATTTTTGGTCAAGTTTTACGTGTATCAAAACCCTAATTTTACGCGTAACTTTTGCTTGGATCGATCTTGGTTTTAGTGGTTTACTCGGTGTTTTCTTTCTTGGATAAGCACGAAAACACTTGATTTTGGATATCCTTTACACTTGTGATAGTGTAAAGATTTTTAGGCAAAACCCTAATCTTACGCATAAGCTCAAACTTATCGTAGAACTCTTCCGCATAAGATTTTTCTTACGCCTATGCTTTGGCTTACACATAAGCTAATCCTACGCCTAAGTCTTCTACGCCTAACTTCCAGTTTACGCATAACTTTAGGGTTTCTCAATTCTTACGCGTAAGCTAATCCTACGCGTAAATACTGCTTTTACGCGTAAGTTTGGTGGTTTTACACCTAAGTGTTGCTTTGCTTAAACATGGTTTTTATACGCCTAAGGATACTTCATCAACAACGTTTCATTCGACTACAAAGATCCATTTAACAACACAAGTTTTCAACATGTCTCAACCTCCATACTCAAGCTATTTTCCTTACACTTATAATCAATAACAACAACAACAACTAAGTCCACAACATCAACAATTCAATCAACAACAACAAATTTATCAACAACAATTCAATCAACAACATTATCCACAACAAGGAGCAATTCCACCTCAAATGGTTCAACCACCACCTAGTCTTCAAGTACAACCTTACTCAAACGTTTGCAATCAACATCCATCCAGGAATACTATGAAGGAACCAACTTGGTTTGCAAAGATGTGTGAAGCTTTAAGTAGCCAGCAATCCATTCATGAGGCAGGATCACTTGATAGACCTCCAATGATCACTCCCGGTAACTACGATCAATGGGTGATTAGGTTCTTTAGGTTTTGTGATCTAAAGAAGCCACATGGAAAGTTCTTAAAGAAGGTTATCTTGGAAGGTCCATTTCAGATGCCTATTGTTGTTACACCAGGAGATCCAAATGATGTTCCACCAAGAGATGATCTCACAAACATTGCAACTCTTGCGACCTTTACGGTGATGAACTTCTACACTCTGAAGGCGATGAGCTAGCAATGCAATATATCCTTTTAGGATTACCAAACCCAATTCTTGAAGTGTTGATGCTCAAAAGGCGCAAAAGCAATGTGGGAACATATTCATCTTCTCATGGAAGGCACTGCACTCAATCAAGAGGATATGGAATCCAAAATTTACTTGGCTTATGAATACTTCATGATTGAACACGGAGAGACACTAGAGTCTTATCATCATCGATTCTCGGACATCATCAATGATTTGGATAAACACAACATCATCATGCCAAGAATTGTAGTCAATACAAAGTTCCTAAGTAGTCTTGGTCTGAATGGGAGAAGTATGTCATTTTCATCCGTCAGCGAAGAATCTTCATCATGCTTCTTACGGATTATTGTACGACTATTTGAAACCACATCAAAAGAAGTTGACAAAGAAAGGGTTATTAGTGGACAAACTTCTTCACCATCACTTCGGACAATCAATAACTTGCTTTGTGGGCTCAAACTAGTTATCCTCCTCAACCCGCTCCTCAACCAACCGCAACAATTACACCATATGATCGATCAAGGCAACAATCTCAACAAACTCAATTGGTTCCATATAACAACAATGATCAAGCACTTTACGGTGAAGCTAATGAGGACTACGAAGCTTTTGATGCATTGCAACAAGGATTTGTTATGATTGCTAAAGCCTTGACCGATATACAAACAAATCCAACAATCGCATTCGCTCCTCATCAAACACAAGGAATCGGGTTGTTGTGAACAATGGACGTGTTGAAGTTCGAGAATCGTGGTTATGGTCGTCGGATGGGAGGTGGTCAAGGGTTTAATGTTATGGGAAGGAATAACATGGGTGCTCCACAACAACGAGCTCAAGTGGTTGAGCAGTAATGCTCGAATGGGATAAATGGTCTTATTTACAATCTGTAATGAGAAAGGACACTGGCTAATGCATGCCCAAAGCCGAGGACTAGGGGCATTGCTTATCACAAGGAGTCTTTACTTTTGGCTCTTAAGGATGAAGTGGTGGAACTCTCACAAACAAAGAGCGGAGCTTTATGGCGATCTGAGACTCGATGATGATATGGAGGACTTGCAAGGCGATGCGGCGGTGATGTTGATGGCACAAATGCAAGCTCTCCACATGAGTGACACAGCCCAGTAGTATGACATCGATGGCTTGTCTCGGTGCCGAACAAACCATAATCATCATCGATCTAATATCTCGGCCCAACATCTAAATCCGGCAAGGCTCGAATGTTCAAAATGAGCCGTCCACATATCATTCGGCGATTCTCAACTAGACCCGTAGTTACATTTGACGATCAAGATGATCTTATGGTTACCTTTGATACTCAAATTGACTCGTGGTTATACTTGAGGATACGAATAGTGATCATGTTGTGACTCGCGTTGAACACGTTGAACTTTTGCCTAGTCCGGATATTGATCTCTTACTTAAGACCAACAATCCCGAATGGATGAATGTTATGCATTAAATCGAAATTACGGTAAAAATGCAGCTGTTAACCGAGGATATTGAATGCTTAAAAGCGGCAACTCAATTTTTTTCAAAACTCAAGAAAACCGTGAAAAAGGTTTTGAAGCCGCTTTTGCTAAATCACATCAAAACGAAAAATCTTTAGAACGACAGATTCGTGATCTAGCCGCATCGAAGAATGCTTTGTTGTCTCAAATAGAACAACTGAAACATGAACATAAAAAGCAACTTAATGCTCTTACTTTGGAAACTCAAAAAGCCAAGGCTGAGTTGTTAAATTGTCAAAAACAGTTCTCTGGGTACAAAAAGCATTCAACGAAACGAATAGATGACCATCTTGAAGAAATTGTAGGCTTACAAAACAAACTTAAAGAGTTTCAAAATGTTGTTTATAAACATGGTGAGTCAATCACAACAATTCAAAGTTTACTTTAAAACCCAATCAAATGGATATGGACCGAATCTTGCGATTACAAACCAAAGCTTTCAACGAAAGCATTCAAACCAAATCACGAAGTTTCCGGTCACGAATACAAAATTGATGATTCTTTTGAGTGTTGTTGAATATCATCGTCAAGAGGAATTAGATCTGAGAAGATGAGAGTCGATCAAAATTAGAAAATGTTGTTTATAACAAACCATTCAACTATTCAAAAGCCGTCACTTTCGTCCCACCAAAGGATTCTTCTAACACACCTAGGATTATCACAAAAACGTCTGAGTCTTCTAATGTTGCTCCCCAACCAAATTATGCACAACTTTATGGTCCTTTACCTTCACTCAGTGAAGTAAATTCAAAACCCAAAAATCGTCAAATTCTCAGATATTTCAACATTTTCACTTCTGACCTCAAACTTTTAGAACGTGAGATTGAATTTCATTCTGAAATAAAAGTTGAACATTTTCAATCGCCTAAGGTGCGAGAACAAAGAGATATTTTTTAGAAAAGAATTTTACCCCATGTTAAAAATTTGAAAAATTATGCATTGTATTGGGAAAGGGAATTTCATAAGGAACTTGGATTGATGAAAATCATTTTCGATAAAACTGAAACATCTATTTCTAATACAAAACGTAAAAAGAAAATGTTACGAAAAGATGTTGATCGACTCTTGGACGATGTTATCCGTGCTGATATCCATAATGTTGTGTTATTGCATTCTTTGCCATATGCATCTGATTATATTTCGATGATTACGGTTGATTCTGTTGAAATTGTTGAGAATCTGAGATAATGTGCATCAAATCGAGTCTTTAAAATTTGAAAATTAACGATTGTTAAGCGAACTTTCAAACTCAAAATGTAAAGCTTCAATGGTGTCAAAAGATTGTCAAAATCGTGAACTTGCTCGCAAAACAAACTCACCCGATTCGCTCAAAATCTTTTGATCCTAAAATTGAGCAAGCTGGATGATCAAAACGTGTCTTTGAAATGTCAAATCTCAAAATATGAACAAGAACTTGCAAAGTTAAAAGGAATATGGTATCATATTTGATTTACTCAAAAAACTCGTAATGAAGCATCAAACGAACTTGATCATTATCTTGCACACACTAAAGAAGTCATGAACTTTTAAAATCTTAGATTACGAAAATCAAGATTTGGTGCACACTATCATTAAGTTAAGGAAATGTTAGGTAAGTATGAACAAGTTCACCTAGCATCATTAAGAAAATTGCACATGTAACACTTAGCAAACGTGATCCCGAATGCCTCTTGACAAACCACAAGATACTAATGTGCTTCCTCTCTTGAAGCAGAATAATTGCCTCTTTTCCAAAGGTTCGCACTTCACAACCTAGGAGCAATACAAGGAAGAATAGGAAATTGCAACCTAAGAAAAGAACAATAAAGAATCTTTGAAGTGAAGAACACCTAGGACTTTGAATAAGACTCAAGTTGCACCCGCTTTAGATATTGCATCGACAAATGTAATGGAAAAAGTGTTGTAACGAATGCTAAACCTTTAAGTACTTTTGATATTCATCGATGCCTCTTGTGTTATTTGTCGTAAAATTATGCTTCGATTGTCATGACAAATGTGTTGCTAGAGCTATCTTGTCTCGTTTAAAGAATCCTAAAATCGGAATACCTCTAGGCCCACTCGCTTCTAAGTCCGTGCTTGGTAAACCACCCTCTTTAGATTCTAAGAAGCATTAATATCCCCTAGCTCGATATCACCTCCAAGGATTGTAGTACCACCTAGTGCATTCACTAAGACTAAAGCAAATACTAGTTGGAGATGGCAGAAATGGATACATAATACACTAGGATTTAAATGGATGCCTAAAGTCATTGATGTGTGTATTTCTACTATAACTTCTTTGGACCTCTAACTCATCGGGTTCCACATCTACTTCTATTCCATATGTGTCGATGCATGTGTAATGCGGTGATCTGATCATCCTTTGGATTGTTGATAGCGGATGTTCCCGACACATGACGAGCAATCTTAAGCGTTATCAAACTTTATTGCAAAGTTCATTGGCTTTGTCGATTCGGGAACGATCACTTCAGCGACTATCATGGGCTACGGAGATTATATCAATGGCAATATCGAAATTAGCGGGGTTTATTATGTGGAAGGCCTCGGTCACAATCTTTTTCGATCGGTCATTACGTGATAGAGATTTAGAGGTTTCTTTTCGAGAGAAAACTTGTTTCATTCGTGATCTACAAGGAAACGATCTTATGTATAACTCTCGCAATTCTAGTCTGTACACAATCTCAATGCAAGACATAGTTGCTTCTTCTCCCATCTGTCTACTTTCAAAGGCAACATCAACAAAATCTTGGCTATGGCAATGTCGTCTCTCACATTTAAACTTTCAAACCATCACCAACCTTGCTCGACACAAACTTGTTGAAGGTCTCCGAGATTTCGGTATTCTAAAGATCACCTTTGCTCGCTTGTGAACAAGGGAAAAGCACTCGTGCTCATTTTCCTTCAAAGGTGGAACACGACTCTCGACATGTGCTTCATCTTCTTCACATGGATTTGTGTGGCCCGATGCGCGTGCAAACGATTAATGGCAAATGCTACATCTTGGTAATTGTCGATGACTACTCACGATGGACTTGGGTCTACTTTCTTCAAAGCAAAGATCAAGCTCCACAGATGATCATCACCTTTCTCACGAAATTCAAGTTCAGCTCCGGAACACCGTTTGAGCTTATCCACAACCATAAACCGAATCTCAAACACTTTCATGTATTTGGATCCCTTTGCTACCCAAATAATGATCGTGATGACTTTGGAAAGCTCAAAGCCAAAGCTGGAATTGGGTCTTTATTGGATCTTGTGAAAATTCGAAGGTTCTGGGATGCGGAATCGTCGTACAAAGCGAGGTTATGGAAGCGATTCATGCAAATTTCGATGAGCTTACTGAAATGGCTTACGAGTATAACGACTTGGAACCCGGTCACAACCGTTTAAACTTCCTCAAACCCCATCATCGGTGAGCCAAGCCCCGACTTACTCGTCAACAAATGGAAAAGCTATTTGCTCATTGTTTAGTGATGACATTGATGAGCGTGCTCGGTGTATCCATTGCTTCATTGCTCAACTGATCATACTCTTATACGATACACTGCTACAACAACTCTCGTTGAAGAAACACCACCGATTGACTCTACAACAACAGTTGAACAAACTTCTTCCAACAACGGCGAACCATTGCGATGTTCTTAATGAAGTACCCCACCTCTGATTTTGATCCAAATGTTCTTTAACCCGTTTGCTAATGAAACTCATGCACGATGTTGCGGAATCATCAACAAGCCATTTGAATCCTCAAAATCGCACAATGTATACCAACATCAACCCTCGACACATCGTTGGACAAAAGACCATCCTCTTGAGAACATTATTGGTAACCCAAATCAGCGGTCATAACAAGACAACGTCTTCACACGATGGTGAACATTGCATTTATGCACTCACTTTGTCTAATCGAACCTAAAAACATTAAAGACGAATGACCAAAGACAATGGATTGAATCCATGCAAGAATAACTCGGTCGGTTTAAGCGTCTTGAAGTATGGGAGCGGTTGAAAGACCAACAGGGTCTCGTCATTGGTCTCAAATGGTTGGAAGAACAAATTGGATCTTTGAAGGGCGTAATCGAAAACAAGTCACGTCGGTGGCTAAGGGTTATAGGCGGGAAGAGGCTATTGACTTTGAAGAATCATTCGCTCGAGTTGCTCGTCTTGAAATTGTAAACGGTGTGAATCCGATCACCCCTCTCGATCTCACACCTTTAATAATCAAAAAACATTTAAGCTCTGCTGGTGAAGATTATGCTCTGGATGCTAAGCGGTTACATCAAGTCCGGGAGCACATTGAGAAACAAAATAGAAAGTACAAAGAACGGGTGGATAAGCATCGCAAGAAAGTCATATTTAAGGAGGGAGACTTGGTGTGGATTCGACTAGGAAAGGAATGTTTCCCGGCTGGTAGTGTTAGGAATTGGAAATTCCATAAGTGAAGTGTCGGTCACCCCAAATATTATCTAGCATAAGTTAGCTCGTAGACATATCGTTTGTTACGTTATTAGTTAGTTTATTAGTTAGTTATTAGCGTAGTTTAGTTTAGTGCAACACCGTGGAGGAATGACGGGTCTTTACCCACTGTATACCTGATCCACAGGCCATCAGGAGGTCGTTTAGCTTGTAACTATAAATATCCTTCTCACTAAGGGAAGGGTGGTGCTTTCTCATTAATCTAACCTTGCATTTTGTATTACAACTCTCTAACAAGAACACCCTTTCATCTCTTTCATCTCTCTAACCATGGCATACTTGATTCATCACCATCCAAGGCCACCCGAATTATTACAACACAATATTTATGATCCAACAAATGGTATCAAGAGCCAAGGTTATTGTGTTGTGTTGATTTATTAAGGTTTTTGAATCTTGTGTTAACTGTTTTTGTACTTTTTGGTCGGAAAACTTTTTTTTCTATTTATTGTGGTCAACAGTTTACACAAGTATTGTATCCTTTAATTTGGTTTATGTCCAATAGTCGTTACAAAGTTTTACATCTGTTTTTTGTGTCCATTTTGTTGGTCCAAACAGTTATCAAATCTTTGACTTGTACCATACCGTGATTATTTTAAGTCATCTGGTCTTGTAGTCAAAAATGGGTAAAAGAAGAGTCTTTATGTCTTCTTCTGGGTCATATGAATCTGGTCATATTTGCTTATTCAAATGTGGTCAAACGGGTCATTATGAAGCATATTTTTTTGATATTTTCTGGGTAAGTATCAAGATAGTCGGAAAACATGGTCGGAATACTCGCCGAAAAAAATCAAATGGTCATGTTTCAAGAAGCGATTTGTTTCAAAACTGATGCGTTTTGACGCATTGGTTCACAAGCGACTTGTGAAGAAGCAATTTGTCAAGAAGCTACTTGTCAAGAAGCGACTTGTCAAGTAGCGACTTGTCAAGTAGCGACTTGTCAAGTAGCGACTTGTCAAGAAGCGACTTGTCAAGAAGCACTTGTGTCAAAAAGCGACTTGTCAGAGATGAAGAAGAAGAATCGTCAATTGACCACGACCACATACCAATTACCAAACATCAAGACCTCAACAACAATTCATCATTGGTCCATATTCAATCAGATAATGAGAAGAATAGAAGAAAGCTTAAATGATCCGAAATAATTACAACCTACATATAGACTCACCAAAGGACCCTCACCATCTCTCCCCAACTCACAATCTACATCTAAACATGACTCGAACAAATGATTCACATGATCTCTGAAACGGTTCATAAGCGGTTCATAAGTTTCAATCTTTTAAAATAAAAAGTTTTTCTTTGCTTGAACCAACATCCTCACAGATCTATGATTCTATCCGAAATTAAAGACAAGATTATAACAAGTTTGTTATATCTTCTCTTAGCTTCGTTCATGACTCAAAAGATAAAACAATCAACAATATACGAAAATCAAAAATAAAAATCAAAACAAATGTGTTTTATATCCTTTTTTATCTTTCGATCAACATCACACAAGAACAAATGAAAGAAATACCTACCCGAGACCCATTTGGACCTTGAAGATTTTTAATTAATCTCTAGAGTCAGATTAAAACAAAATCGTGAAGTAATAAGGATCGGATGTGTTTGTTTATGTTTGAGAGATTCATTGATGATATAAGGGATGTTATGAATCTGAGATGAGGAGTGTTTTAGTATCAAATGAGATATGGTGAGAGAATCAGTTGGTGGTAAACGTTAGTTTTGAGAAGCAGGGATATTGGTTTGGTGAGTGAATTATTTGTGGTAGGCGTATTTTACTGAAAGAGTTTTTAGGTTTTGTAAGGTAAGAATTATTAGGGTTAGACAAGGTTTATATCCGGTTATCAACTGGAAATGGATCCGGTTGGTATATGAGTTTTGGTTCGTGGGCTTTGGCTTCCCAATTCGAAGTTGGGCATGGTATTAATTTCATTCATGGGCTGGTGGTGTTAAATTTCATTGAGCTGATGTTTTTCAAAAGCATGTATATATTCAAAATTGTCATCCGAATTTTTGTATTTACAAAAATTTTGGATACACCTTTTGATATATTGCTTGAGAGTAGTATTTTTTGTATGGTATATTTTTCACGGAGGATACTCAAATTCACGGCTTGAGCGATAATCAAAAATGACTACGGAGTTTTTGTATGATATTACTTACGAGATATTAGCCGTATCGGGTTACCTCCATATGTGGTCATTACTATTAGCCGATGAATCAATGAAGGTTCAATTTCAGCAATTCCCATGAGATATTCGACTCCACAAAATGTCAATGATACTTCACAGTCTAAGCAAAATCTTTCAAAGAATCATCAGCGTCAGTCATGATTTTTCAAGATGTCTGCTTATGACAAGAACTTCTCGTTCAAATGGTCGTACATGTTAATGATGCTTCTGAAAGTTCGAAACCATCATGGGGGAGAAACATGTACTTTAATGTCAATCTTCAGGGGAAGTACTATATACTACTTGACTTAGTATGGTTTGTGAAGTTGTCTACATATGGGTAAAGAATTGTTGATGATGAAGATGAATTGTTGATGAACCACTGCATGTTCCCTTAAAACAGATATTCACAGAAACCAAATTTATCATAACACTTTCAAACTGACATTGTTTACGATTTAGTCTTGATTTTGTAAAATCCCGCGAAAGAATCTATTTCTCGGTTTAAATCATAGACTTGTAAAATCCCGTGACAATGAAAACATCCCGGTTAAAGTAATGTGCATTTTCGGATCTATCTTGCGCTTTATTCTTGGTTTTGTAAAATCCCGCGAAAGAAACTATTTCTCGATTTAAACCATAGAATTGTAAAATCCCGTGATCATAGAACCATCTTGGAGAAAGGAAAGTGTATTTCGAAGTCTTATCTGATGCTGGTGCTACAGTTTCTACTTAGAAGAATGGATAAAAGGGTGTACTTCATGAATTGGATGTGTGTTTGGATATTCGTCATGGCGGTTTGGTTATTACATGGTTTCACGGGGTTATGTGCTTCTAACCATGGTCGGGATGAAAACCATTATCATAGTTCACTTAAAACGTCAAAGGGGGCTTAGATTTGAGCTTTTAACCAGAAGATGTGACAACGGGTTAATTCACTATTATTTATTTGAGGTTGAAGTGAAATATCACGGGCGAGTGTACTTAGTATCTGAAGGTATCGGGGATGGTTGGATGAAAATTCTTCAAGATCCTTGTTCGAGTTATTATCAAAAATGAAGACTTGGAAATCTAGTTATTGTTGGGTGAATTTTTCCTTTTCTTTTACCACTTGGGGGAATTGGGCTCTTACCACCACAAAATAACTATCACTTTAAGGAGTTACGTTGTAGTGCTCAGTGTCACATTCAATTGTGGATTTTCAAGAGGTGATGTACGTCGTATACTTGATGGTTGGTTGGATGAAGAGTATAGAGTACTTTGAGATTCAATGGAGGAATGAAATCTCGGCACCGCTCTTTGTTACATATGTACAAGTTTAAGTCACGAGTTCGGGTTGTTTTACTTCAGGGTCAAATTCATCATATTGGGCTTTCTCCATCAGCTGTCACTACAAAGACCCTACTGAATGATAATGGGTTGATTACAAGTTTTGCCAAGAGAGCTGAAAAGAGAGAGATTATGACGTTTGAACACAACAGTTCAAGCCTCGTACTCTAAAGAAAAGAAAAGTGTACGTTTCAGTGCGCTTTATCTTCCAAAGAAGAGACATCTTCTTATGATGTTTGAACACAACAGTTCAAGCCTCGTACTCTAAAGAAAAGAAAAGTGTACGTTTCAGTGCGCTTTATCTTCCAAAGAAGAGAAATCTTCTTATGACGTTTGAACATAACAGTTCAAGCCTCGTACTCTAAAGAAAAGAAATGTGTACGCTTCAGTGCGCATTATCTTCGGAAGAAGAGAAATCGTCTTATTATGACCATTCTCATCAACATGATCCATGCTTTTTCCATGCACTTTCAATTATCAAGTGAACCGGACTACCGTTGCTAGTAATCTTATTCCACTTGCTCTATTATAAGGACGATGGCGACATCATATGCAACCTTTGAGGGGGAGAAGTGTGAATAGACTACATTTAGATGATTTCACTTATTCAATCAAAAATGGCAACTCCGTTTGCAATTCTTGAGGGGGAGAAGAAGTGTGAATTTACTGCATGGTTGATTGATATCTGAGAATAAATGGTCAAACGGCTCCTAACTCATGTAAGAACCGAGCTTCTTCTTATCGGGTCATCTTCACATGGAGTTTCTTCTATGAGCCATTGGTTGACATCTTCTCACGGGCAGATATGATTAATGACAAAGTGCTTCCAGTTGCGGGGTTGATTTCCTTAATGAACATCTTTCTGTTCTTGTTTGATTGGGAGGGATTTGATTTAAGGGGATTTGCTATATTCAAGTTAACGGGAATGCATGTGGTGAGAAGAAGATGTTAACTTTCTGATCCCCAAACGGACAATCTTGAAGAAAGTCGAGTATACAGTCTGTTCTACATTTTCTACTACATGTTAGAAGACAAAAGACGAGTTGCATTTGATTACCAAAAGACTTCTTCTTAATCTGGGCACTTATCAAACAGATTGTCAGTTTTGGGGAGAGCACTAATTGGGGGAGAGTTAAATGTCAAATTTAATCCCTAATTAGATTTGCTCACACTGTTCTTCAGCAAGTTGATTCTCACAAAGACTTCAAATGATCTTCTCAACAGATTTCAAGTTCTTGGGCTTATAATGTTTCTTGATTACAAGTATCAAAACCAAGAGGGGAAGGAGACACGCATCTAAGCGAGTAAACTTGATGAACTTAATTCTTCTAAGTGATTGAAGATATCCGGGAAGACAAATGTCATGACCGCAGAAACTCAAGGTTTTACTCATCAAGGCTTTTAGTGTTATTATTCCAACTCGTGGGAAGTGATGTAAGAGAAAGTTTACGAAGATAAAAGAGGTACACAAGTGTGTGATGATTTCGATATTATCGCAATCATCGGGGAGAAAATTGTGTACATTGGGCTCGACTATTTCACTTGAGTGCTGTCGGTGATTGAGATATAATCACTTATTCAGGAGTTGACATCCATAAAGATTGTCATCCGAGAGATAATTAGTGATTCGACTGCTTCTTCAATGTTATCGGTTATTCTCTCTTTGGGCATTCGGGTACTTTGGGTTCTTGAGCTTCATACACTTTCTTGAGGGAGAAAAAGTATACATCGGAGTTATTCTTGACTATCGGACTTAATCGCTACTTGATGCTATAAGTTTCTCTGTCTTTGAGTATATGTGTATTCGGGTTCGTGAGCTCTAGTCTAAGAGGCCGATCGCATCAATTCATCTACTTGGGGAAGTGGTCCCTTGACAACTTTTGGTATGGATCGCTCTGAGACTTGATGGATAAGGAATTTGAGAAGATTATTCAAGTGTCGGATGATTCTTTGTTGTTCTACGTGATGATATAACCCCGAACGGATTACGGTGATAATTCTTATATGAAGCAGCAAGATCGATGATATGGTGTGCTTCTTTGTGCATCTGGCTAAGACAAGCTTGAAAGAAAGCTTAGAATCTGCTCAATAAGAAGATTTACGGTTTGGGGGGAAGCTACCAAAGTCTCACTTTCAAATGGCTCAATTTCTCTCTTCGATTCAAGAGCCTTGGAAGCTTTGGTGGTGAATGTTTAAGAGATCATGACTTCTGTCTTCTACAACGAGGCTGCTCGATATCCTTATCTCGGTACTTGTATCATCATCTTCCTTAACTATATCATCTAAACTATATTTGTATTTATTTATCAGAAAAACAAAATACAAAAATATAAAACCAACAAAAACAAAATAGAAAAATATAAAATCAACAAAAACCCATAAAAATCAGAAAATTTAAAAAATACTAAAAATATTGTTTTCTCAAGACATGTCTTCTAGTATCGATAACATCTACGGTCTCAGAAATGTCATTCAATAATGGCACGGGATCATAGATGAAGTTCGAGCAGGAGATGTAAATATTTCTTTTCAAAACATGTCAAAAAACTATGGCTTACAGTTACTTCAGACTGTAACCCGTGCTTAAACCATGGCTTGCTATTATTTCCGATAGCAACCCGCTCTTCAAGGAAGGAAAGTGATGCGCTAAACCAATTTTCTAAAAAAATTTCGTGCACTTATCCTAAAACATATTGAGGAAAGTATGTCGAAGGACTGCTGTTCCTACACAAATGTTTTTCCTTCTAAAATTTTTCAGAAAAATATTTGTTGTATTTCAAAATGGTGGAAAATGAGTTGTTGAAAAATCAATCGAATTAGAGTTTTATAATATTTGAAAACTCAATCAATGACTTGACTTTTAAACTTTTCGGAAAATGAGTCATTGATTGAGGGGAGAATGTTTTTCAAATTTATATCATCTATCGGGCTTATCTAATTATCCTACGTGCTTAACTGAAAAAGATATTTGCCTATGTCGAAGGACTAGGATTCTAGGATATGATTATTTAGATTAGATAATTAAAGTTTGATAAACACACAATTCTCATGCCTTTTATGATCGATTGATATGTTGAATTGACTTTTATTAGTCGATTCTTTGTATTGGTGTTGTCGACCACCATATATCATTTGTATGTCCACTAACGTGTCACGCGATATCATGGATTATAAGAATGTTCACGATCCGGATCCCACAACTATTGATGATTGGATGCGAAAGGAAAGGCAACTATTTCTTGGGTCGACAAAAGAAAGCGGGACTTAATTAGATCTCTATGTATAGTTGGCACGATAGATGCAACTTGAGAGATCTCATTGCATCAATGAGATGGTTTTTCTTCAAGCCTTACAAAGAACAAACGAGCGGCTCAACCACTTAACATATCTTTGTGCGGGGAAAAAGTAGTGGATAATACCATTTTCAACAAATTTGTTAAAATTGTTTTGAAAATGGGAAAAATATTTGAAAATAAATTGAACTCAAACTTTGGAAATCAACCGGACTTCATTTTAAACATAAGTCACTCAATCAACGAATCGATCATTGATTGAGGGAGAGTGATTCAAACTTAAGTATTTTCAAACGATATTTCTTCATAAAGTTAGATTACATGCGATATAAAGTGGTGATCTAAAGATTTAATGTTATGTCATGGTATGATTTTCTTTAAAACTCAAAATCTTTCAAAATGAAATTTTTTCTATTCTTGTTTGATTGTGAAATTGTTTTATTTTACTTAAAGATCTCTTAAAAACTATCATACCTGACACTAACAATCTTTAATGTCTATAATTGGTCCTCATAAGTCAATTTCAAAAAATTAAATCTTGCCACGTCTTTCCCCAAAAATTTTTAAATGATTTAAATCAATTGGGATCACAAATCTCAAAAGGTTTGAAATTTTTAATCGGGGGAGAGATCGTGATTTAAATCTCAAATCGGTTTTAAAAGGGTGATTGTTTCTAAAGCACTCCTTCCTTCATGTGCCAAACGATTTTGAAATACATAATGCACATGATTGTGGAGGAGCATTTAACCATAAACCAGAAGAGTTTTTAAATCAGGCACATATTCTCCCATGTTTTCCAAACCTTATTAAATCACTTGGGATCCAAAATCTCAAAGGGTTTGATATTTTTGATCGGGGGAGAATTTGTGATTTAATATGAAACTTGATATAAGATGATCGTTTTGATTCAAAGTGCAAGTTTTCTCTAATATGTGCTAAACTCTTTACCATATCGATGCACATATTAAGGGGGAGCGAATGGTTTCTATTGGCAATCGTGAAAAGTACTTCAAAAACCTCTTGCCTCTATGTGCAAAATGATTTTCTAATATCCAACGCACATATTGAGGGGGGAGAATTTACCAAGAAAATCAAATGGCTTTTTCTATGGAAATTATGATCAAGAAATTATTTCAAAGAACTCTTGCCTCCATGTGCTAAACAATTTCAAGATCATATGCACATGTTGAGGGGGAGCATTTCTAAATGATCAAAAACAATTAAGGTACAAAACGATTTTGATATTATATCACTAGTACCTTGATTGATTTTCCAAATGATTTTTCAATTGGTTTCAAGAAGGAAAGAACCGTACCAAAAGACTGGCCATTTTACTTTATGCATGGAGTTATAAGGATGGTGAGGTTAGGTATTAGTTCCCACGATCCCGCCAGAGCCGGAGGGATCTACCCAGGGACAATCCACTAGATAGTGTAGAAGTCCTTAGGTATGATGAAAAAAAAGGAGAAAAATTAGAATATGGGAAGAGTGCGGTGAGGCAGGCTAGTCTTGGAATAAACCCAACAAGGTTCTAGTAATGCGGTCTCGGTAAGCCTTTGAAAGGGTTGAAGAATGAAAAAGAAATGAATGTAAAAGGGTGAAAAGAAATAGCCTCAATAATTCAACCTTAGGGCGTAAACTGGGTTCAATACATATGCTCTTGGTGGTTACTAAGGTAACTTGGTATTGAAGACAAGGCGTCATGGACCCGGTGACTCACCGCACCTAAACTTCCCAAGCTACTCAAGTTCTCTTAAAAGGACTTGTTTCATTCTCACGGGGAACCTACATAATCTATCGACTTTTTCTTAGAGATTGTTGATATTGAAGAAGGAGACCCTCTCCCTAGTCTCCGGCATAGGAACCAAATGTGCACTATTGAGTCTAGAGCCAAGAGATCATTCACAAAATCTCATTAGGACACAAAATTAATGAAGACTTGTTGTTTCACATAATGTGGAAAGTAAGAAAATATTAAGAGTCCTACGCATCATCCTTGTGATATTGCCAGAACATCCGAGTGATATGTAAAAGTATTCACGATGAAGATGGAAATCCTTCTAGAGCCAACATCAAACAAGCTCTTGGTGGGTGACATGTGAGATCTTTTCTAAAGATCAAGCTTGTGACAACTGGATAGAAACAATGGGGCGATTCATTCTTGAATCAACCTTGGTCCAGGAAATGAATTGACGAATACTTTTGGAAAAACCGTTTGATGTGCAAATCTTCTTTTCTCTAGCACGTCGAATGTGTATTCATTTTCAAACACAAAAAGTATCTCTGATTGAAAAAATACTTTTGGAAAAACAGTTCGATGTGCGAATCTCTTCTTTTCTCTAGCACGTCGAATGTGTACTCTTTTCAAATACAAAAAGTATTTTTGATTGAAAATTGATATTTCTCATAAAACCTTCGTCGTATTGCAAAACTATTTCTTCTAAGCAATACGCGATTGTTTTCAAATCAATATTTCATCAATCGGTGAATCTCAATTATTGGTTCACTCACTCCGTGTTGTCTTCTTTGAGGCGTTCGGTTTGAGAACAGCTAGAACATTGCGAAACCACATCAAGGAGATTCTTGATTATACGATCACAAGCGGTGCTTGTACGATCAGCGAGGAACCGTGGGCGTGTACCTCAATTCAATGAAAGTGATCAAAGACACTTTCATATGTTTTATTGCTAACTGTTGTTTGCGGATACATTTGAGACGGTTGCGGTGATCGAATTGAGAAGTCAATCAAAGCCGCATGCTCACAACATCCACACTTAATTGAAGAAATCATGACTAGTGCATATCTACATAACACGGCTCGATATTTTTATATTATGCTTCTACTACGCTCATCGCAAATATCATGAACCGATAAAGCTTCCGCTACTCGATGGAAAGATGTCATGATTCGAGAAAGTGTGAGCATGTCGGTCCAAAAGTCACAACATCACATGATGGCAACACAACAAAGGGTGATCCGTTTCTTGTTGTTGAAAACAAACAAAGACCTTGATAGATCTTGAGCTCGTGGATCGTTATGTATGCCTATGTAATCACAAGCACAATAAAGACAATCTCTACTACTAATGTTTATCGTGAATATAAACACAAGTAACAAATAACTAAGAACTTCTTGATCCTCTATGGATCTTTATATTAACTAAAGCGAGTTTTTCCAATCGGTACATAAACCTTTCTAATGTGTTCCTTTTATAGATAAGGAACCCTAAACAATATCGCTAAACCGTTTTCCAAGAAGCGTATAATCATAAAACTAAATAAGATATACACAATCACTTCCTAATAAAGCTCATGTATATCCACACTAAATAAACTAAATACGGAATAGACACTTCCATGAAACAAACTAATCACTATTATACTTGATGAGAATAAGTCTTGGCGAAATCCACTTCACTTGGTAGAAACACTTGGCATTAATATCGGCATAATCCGGACTTTCACATAATTCCCAACAATCCTCCCTAAAGCGGAATTTGACTTGTTAAGTTCGGTTTCTTGATAGATCTTCTGACACGAGAGGATTGTATACAAACAACGACAACGACAAAGAATCCAAGAAGAACATCTCTATGATGAAGAAACTGAAACTCCATATCTTTGCGGCAACAAATGACAAAAGGTACATCAAAGCAGTTAGTTTCATACTATTCTCATCACATCCGGTGTGTTAACTCACATGAGAGGTGAATCATTGAAAATAAATGGATTTGATGTCTCTTTACCAATAGCCATCACTCTTGGAGTAGCCATATGTTTCGGTTAAGTAAACTATGGTACACTGATAACCATCGATTTATGGGCAAACCAGCAACCATATAAGCGGATTTGAAATGTCTTTACACGGAGCCGTTTGCTCGGGACTAGTCAATTCTTAGAATTGGTGAATTGAGAACCAAATATGGAATGCCACTTGCCTTTACCACACACCATATATATGTGGGCTAGCCAATTCTTGGATTCCAAGCAGGAACAAACCATGGTGAATTGAAAACCATACAACACTCGACAATAAAGCATAGGTGGTTGCATACCCTATGATTTTTAGCAAATCATTCTGACTATCATGATTTGATGTGTCTTTACCAAAGCTGTACCCTTTGGACTAGCTAACTCTTTGACATACCCAAAGTATATCGGGTGAGTCAAAAACCAAAAATATACAACAAACACGCAAGAAAAGTTAGATAAAACCAAAAGCATTTTTTTTTTTTTTTTTTAAGAAAATAAAGAAAGAAAACAAATATTACAAAATACTACAATCAAGATGAACCTTTATGTGATAGAAGTTGATTCTTAATCAAACCAACACATTGAGTAGCATGAAGGTCATCATTGCCAACCGGATTAGGGGCACTTCCAACTTGTGTCTCGACAACCTTTCCATAAAAGTATCGGATAAAGGATAAAGCCTATCGATAGCATACACAAAATCATCCCACATGTAGTCCGAACTACATGAACACAAAGCGAGAGGATAAAATCGCCAACTCTCAATCTCCCATTTATGAGAATTGTTCCAAATAGAATACCCTTTACCATGTGGAGAATCGAGAATCAAACATAACACGAAGATCACCCAACAAATATAAACGAAACCGGTTCTTTGAATGAAACTTGTAATCTTGAATGACATGCTCATACAACATTTTCAAATCATGTCTATTCACCAAATGAAGAATATCCTTTAAGAAGTTAAACTCGAAACAGTTTTATCCGACCTATAAGCGATGTTAAGCTTACCACTTGTCAATTAACCAAAACCACATGAGTACCTTGGGAAAAGCTTCAATAGATCCAACCTCAATAAATGTAGATTCATCGACCTTAAGATCTAAAGTAGTATTTCTTGAAGCATGTTTCTTAGCCAATCTATCCGAACTTCTTGTAACCAAACTCGCTTTCCCGGATCGGCAATGTTATCGATATCAAGTTGTAGATCGGTTTCTGAATCGAGAATCACTTATTGTGGAGCGAAAATATGCCGTAGAGAATAAATAGAAATTTCCCAATATCGGTCAAAGTTGACCAAAGTCGACGTGGATATCTACTTTTGCTCGAATTCACATATAACCGGTGAAAGCGAAAACCATTCTGTCGGATCAAGTAGAATACTCGATTGAAACAGATGACTTACTCAATAAGAAAGCTTGATAAATATCTTTTCTTTGTTTCACCCACACGCATTTATTCTCTTACCACTTGAACCCGTCTATAAAACAATCCCAATGCACATTGACTTCCTCATCAAAAATCCCTAAATAATATTTCAAACCCTAATTCCTCCAATACTTCAAAATTAACCATCATTCATTATGAGCACCAAACCTGAGATCATAGATCTCACAACAACATCCTCATCATCATCCTCATCATCTAGTGAAGATACCAATCCATGGTTTCACTATTTTCCAAAACCATATCCACTACCAAAGAAGTCACCTTTCTCTCCTCATCGGAAGATGAAAGTGTTGAGAAACCAAGTGTATCTGTGAAGATTACGATGAATCCTATAATGAGGAACATCTTACTCCCAACCCTCGGCACCTAGGCCTCAACGAAGGCCACGAGCAAAAATCCACCACTTCCTATGGGAAGAAAGGTGGTGCTTGGTCTCTTTGCATCATGTTTTGGTGCATCATCACATATCGTATCGAGGAACGGAAAAGGAAAATGATGTAAGTTGATGTATGATTGAAAGAGTAGATGATGCACAAATGAAAATCTTTCCTTCTCATCTCTACCACAATCGACTTGACTTCTTCGTTTTCATCAATCCATCCTCTCCATTTTGATCCTTAGCATCTGTTAGAGTTGGTTATGCTTATCACAAAGGCATAGATCGTGCATTTAGTGTGAAAGATGTGAGCGGTCATGCTCATCGTGCTCATCTTAGATGTTGGAGCAGATGATATGTAATAGATTAGGACTAGTAGATCATGTAGATGCTTTTGATGTTGCCGATACTCTACTGTAATCAGTAAGTCATGCTGTTTCTTGAATGAATGAATGATCTATTTGCTTCATACTTCTTTTGATTGAATCATATAACTTGATGCTTTAACTTGGAGGAAACAAATAACACACTTGACACAATGAATTCGGTGGAAACAAGCTTAAGCTTTCTTGACCATATCTCAACGATCGAGACAACCATTACGCAAAACAAACACAAAACATACACAAACCAACAAAGAAACACACTAAAATTACATTAGCGAGTTAGAGTTAGTTAAAATCTATCAAATATACAAAATTACATAGCAAAATAGCAAAGTGCAAAGTTACACAAATCCTCCCACGAGGCATATGCCTCCCAGAGGCCTATGCCTCCCTCAAACTTTGCGGTTAAGGGTTAAGCATGCCAATATGGACCACAAGGTGTTGAAACCTTGGTCCTTCAAAAGCCTTTGTTAACAGATCGCCACATTATCATCGGTATGAATTTTGACCACATTTATCAAATTTTTATCATATGCATCTCTTATAAAGTGGTGCACGATTTCAATATGTTTTGTTCATTGTGAAAACTGGATTTTTAACAATGCATATGGTACTTTGATTATCAATAAAAATTGTTGTGTTCATGAAATTATACCCATAATCCAACAAGCGATTTTGAATCCAAAGAACCTATCCACGACAATTAGCGGCAGACCACATACTACTTTGATAGATGAGGTAGCCACAATAGTTTGTTTCTTGCATTGCCAAGAAATCAATCTCTTTCAAGGAATTGGCAACCTCCGGTGGTGGACCTCCTATCCGATTAGCACCGGCATAGTCACTATCACTATAAGCTTCCAACTTAAAGGAGAATCTTTTGGGTACCAAAGACCTAAACAAGGTTGGCCTTTAAGGTACTTAAAGATCTTCTTAACAACATTGAGATGGGAAGTCGGTGGAGTAACTTGATGTCATGAACAAACACTCATGACAAAAGTAATATCGGGCACGGAGGCTGTTAGATACATCAAAGACCCAATCATAGACTGTATAAAATGAACATTCACGGTGGATCGACTTCATTGTTGGTCTTTGTCTTTGGAGCTTCATAAGGTGTAGTAGCAGTCCTTACACCCTCCATACCAAACTTCTTCAAGATGTCCTCACATATTTGTCTGGTGATAAAGATACCATCGGGTTTCTGTGAACTTGAAGACCCAAAAGAAAGTCATTTCTCCCATTGCACTCATCCGAAACTCTCCTTCATAAGCTCCTCAAACTCCCTGCACCAAGCTTCCTTTGTGGATCCAAAGATAATGTCATCCACATACACTTGCACAAGAATAATGTCGGTGGAATTCTTCTTTAGGAAAAGAGTCTTATCTATTGCACCTCTTACGTAACCATGCTTGAAATGTAGAAACCTAGCATACCGGGCTCACGGGTGCTGATGTAGTCCATAGAGAGCTTTGACCACCTTATAAACATGATTAGGATGATCGGATCTTCAAATCCTTTAGGTTGAGTGACATACACCTCCTCTTCAATTTCACCATACAAGAAGGCTCCTTTAACATCCATTTGATAGACCATAAAGCCCATATAGGATGCATAAGCTAAGAAAATCCGTATAGCCTCAACTCTTGCCTTTGGTGCAAACACTTCATCATAATCTATCCCTCCTCTTGTCTATAACCTGTGCAACTAACACGGCTTTGTTTTTAATGACAACACCTCTAGCATCTCTCTTATTCTTGAATCCATTTTGTCCCAATAGCATACTTACCATCGGTAGTGGTACCAAAATCCAAACCTGCGATTTTGAAATTGTTGCATCTCATCTGCATTGCTTCAAGCCAACTTGAGTCTTCAAGAGCACGAGTAACACCGGTTGGTTCCACTTGTGAGAGAAAGCAAGCAAGCAGACAATGTTGATAGTCGTGTGATTGTCTCTCTGTGATTTGAGACATAAGAGATAAAAGCCACTGTCCATATTTAGAGCGCGCCACGTACCTCTTGTTCTAACAGGGGCATGAGGATCACCAATAATATTAGGCGTGGATGAACATTGTTAATCCTTGTAGTAGTGGTGGTGTTGACATCAATGGAAGAATCAAGATTAGTCATAGTGGGTTCAAAGTCGATATCATAGGAAGGTGTGTTGAAGATGCACTTTAGGTAGATGATGACCAAGATCCGAAGGTTTGGGAAACCTTGTATAGGGTTCACCAAGATCATTGACACTTTAGTGGACATAGGAGTAGTGTCAACATGTCTTTCGGCCGAATTGGAGGGTGAGGAGAAAGCAGATTCCCTTCGTTGAATTGGAGTTTCTACCGAGTGATTCATTTGAACTATTTTCAAATTCCTCTCGACATCTAAAGTGGTGCATACTCTTGTTTCTTCATCAGCAAGGTCCTCGGCATAATAGAATTCATCTTCACCCACATCGGTATAATCTTTAGAAGTGTCACCTACAAAATTGTTAGGAGAGAAGGAAGGCACTACAATGGGTTGTTCATCATCATCGGACCAGCTGTCGAATGAGCTTCAATGTTTACGCACTAGTAGTTGGAGATGTTTGAATCGCATTTTGATTAGCCATATGTCTAGCATAACCCAAATAATCGATCAAGTAGTCAAGATCAAATGACCAAACATGACCACGTCCTTGAACATTAGGCTTGTCTTCAAGATACCTCGATTCAAAGTTTCCTCAATCTTTTAGCGGATACATTGTAAACTCTGTATGCCTTACTTGAGCGAGAATACCCCACAATGTAACCATCATCGACTTTCTCATCAAATTTTCCCAATGGATCACCGGTATTCAAAATTGTCACTTAGCGACCAAGCGGTTTAAGGTAATGAATAACTGAACTTTCCCAAAAGATGTTCATATGGTGTTTTAAGGTGTGGTCTAGTAATGGACACTCTATTAAGTACATAACAAAATTTGTACCAATGACCTCGGTCAAAACATGGTAGGAAGTTTAGAGTCTGCTAGCATTGATCTTGCGCTTCTATTAAGGTTCTATTTTTCTTTACGCCACCCCATTTTGTTGAGGGTTCTTGGAGTGCTATAGTCCCTTTTGATTCCCTTTAACTGCGAGTTCTATTAGAATGGCATTTTGAACTCGTACCATTATCACACCTAATTCCTTTCACCTTTTGTTCAACCGATTCTCAATAAGGGTAATGAAGTCTTTTAATACTTGGATATTTCATCTTTGGTCCTTAGAAAGAATACCCAACAAAATTTACTAAATCCATCGGTGATCACCGGACAAAAATATTTATGATCAATGCTTCTCACTTTAGTTGGACCAAACAGATCCATATGAAGCGGTGAAGAGGTTCGAAATAATGGTTCTTCATGTGAGAACTCCTTTATATGAGGCTCTGTCTTTGCTTTCCTTTGTTGCATGCAACACGTTATGATCATTGGTGAATACTTTGGCGGAAGACCTTGAACTAGGCCCGACTTAGAGAGCGGTTGATGGTCTTGAAATTGACATGGGCCATCCTTCATGCCATTTAGTGGACTCATCCACGGATGCTTTAGCCACCAAACATGTTAAGTCACTGTTTGGTTGGACATTAGTTAAGTTGAATGTATAAAGATTATGACTGCGAGGAACCTTGATGAGAATTGAAGTTTCTTACGGGAGTTTGAAGTCTTTAGACGACACAAGACATTCATCCTCTGTGAAGAGTACTTTGTTCTTAGTGTCACAGATTTGTGAGGCGAAAACAAATTGAAGTGTTGAAGTTCCTTGACATAATAAACATTCTCAAAGTTCGGTGAGGTGTTTTGATGGTCCCTTTTCACGTAATTAGTCCATCACTTCCTCCAAAGGTTACATTGCCTCCACCTTCAATAGGTATAAAGTTATGCATCATGTCCTGTTTCACGACATACTTCTAGAACAACCATCGTCAACAATTCCAACATCTTTATGCTTAAGGGATGATCCTACAACAACAAAAATATACAGAGAATTAGTACACTATGGAGCTCAAGTCATTCTTGACTTGAACACGCCTTATGGATCATATGAGTTGTGCCATGTAGAAGTATAAGATCCACTATTGTTCTTGGGTTTCCAATGAAACTTAGGTCTCTGTTTATTCCAAGAACAACTTCTTTGAGGTCTTGACAAGATATCGATACCCTCTCCCATCGATCATAGGGTTAACATATCTAGGCCAAAACCATTTTAAAATATTCACTTGGTTGGTTGAACATATGGTTTTACAAAAGATCTTCTCAAGGAAAAGAAGTATTATAATTAGCGACTTGTGGAACATAAGGTGGTATATCATTAACATTGGTCCACATTGGTCTAGTTTTCCTAGAATCACCACATCTACTCATTCTTTGCTCATGATAATCACAATCCTTAATTAAATGAGATTTACTTCCACACACAAAACATTTCTTACGAAGAAGATTTATTCAAACCAAAGAAGTATTCTTACAAGCGAAGTATTCAAACCAAAACCATGAAAAGAATTGTTTTTAACAGATATTATTATGCAAAGAATTAAAAGCAAGTCTTGAGGCAAGCTGTCTTGGAAGTGCATTCCTTGGCGACAACTCTGTCATGCTTATTGGTAGTCTTGGGTGCGAGAAGACTTGGGAAGGTGAAGACTTGGGAAGACTTGGGAAGGTCGGACTTGTCATTTGAATCACACTCTGTAGACCCTTGCTTGGAGGACTTGTCATTTGTTAACACAAGAGACAAAGTCATTAGTAGAAGTATTAGGGTCGAGCAAGTCGTTTGACTTTTGCCATCTGAGATGGTGTGATCCATCAAAGTCATTAAGAGTGGAAAGGTCAATGGGCATATGCTCACCTCTAATTGGACCACGACGGCATGTAGGTCACCTTCTTTCACAAAATTAGCTAGGCTTCTTGGTGTAGATCTCGTGAGTCATCCCTAGCTTCTAGGCCTACATATTTCTTAAAACCTAAAGCCATTTGTAGAATTGGGAGCTTGACCGCTATAAATGAGACTTGCCAACTTATTACCATTCATCATCCACTCATTATTCCTAGCAATTTCCTCCTTAAGTTTCTCCTTAAGCTCTAGATTTTCGACTCTACATCTGCTCTTAACTTCTCAGACCATTTTAATTCATTTGTAGCACATTCGAGATCTCTTTCTAAAACACCTATTTTCTCACCATAAGCTATTTCATTCTTTTGTAACCAAACCTTTTGTCTTTCTAGTGTTTTTAAAGCCTGTTTATAAGCTTCTACTTCCACATAGCATTCATTATATTTTGGTTCCATAATATCATAAGCTTGTTTGAGTTCATTATAACGCTCACTACAACCAAACAAACAGTTTTGTACACGAGAGATGCCCATCAAGGCAATCGATCATGCCTATCCTCGAAATACGACTGCAATCAACCCAACATTATCGAACCATCATTATCGGACTCCTCATGTAGCTTCCGGTCCACATTGCTATCAAGAGTGACCAACGCAGTTGATCCTTTGAAGTTCACGCATCCTTACGATCTGGCGATAAGTAGAGTATCGTACTTCATCACCGACTTTCATGTCTTTGCATTCTCTAGAAAAGTGACCTATCTGTTGGCATGTGAAGCATTTAACCTTCCTTTTATCAAACCTTGATGGATCGCGTCCTTTGAATCCAAACCGTCTCGCGACCTTGCGCTCAAAGGTCTTGATATCCATGGAAAGCATGGCCACTTGCCACCTCGACTTCATCTCTTCAAACTCAAGTGGGTCCACTGATCAAAATCCTCATAAGCCGGTTCTGCTGAGGATCATAATCGACAAAGAAAGATCCAAGAACATCTTCCATAATTCCACCGGATCTAGGAAGAGAGCTTGATGAAGGAGCGACATTAGATGATGATGGATATGGGCTTGGACCATAGCTTGACTTTGGAGTAGAGGCTCCAACAAATGCGATATGACTAGCGATGAAGATGATCGAAAGGGCTTCTACATCATGTTCAAGAGCTTTAAGTTTGTTATCTGACTCATCAAAGGTCATCATGTCCAAACCACCTTTAGCTTTTAAAGCTATGCTTACATGTAGCCGGGAAGGAGGTAATGACCTCGAAACTTAGAGTTCTGATCATCATTATCCGGCTTAGCACATGGTGATTCAAGCGACTTAAGATCTTGTGAAACTTATCATAGCCCTTGTGAATTCCTTCCTCTTGAGAGATCGAAAGTCCCGAACTGTTGTCTTAGCATGGACTTCTTGATCTTCTAGACTCCTCATTCCACGAACTTCGCCTTAATCGCTAACCAGATATCTTTGGCATCTTGCATGAAGTGAAAATCACTCAAGTGATCCTCGGGAATAGCTTGCGAAGAATAGTTCGACCTTTGTTTCTCTCGAGCGCCAACAACTCTTGACGGTTTTGGGAGGAACATTCATCATATTACCAGCTGACATCCGTGGTAGTCCTCTTCAAACTGTTCCCCTTCAAAATTACACGCCATAGATTCCAATCAATGTTGGAGATCCGGTTTGCATCTTCATAGCCCAAAGATCATATTCCTCCCTTTTAAGGTAAGGAAACTTAGCATTGCTATTAGATAGACTTAGTTCTTTGCGGATGGGTGGAGTTTTGGTTGTTGGTGAGTTCGATGTCGACATCCGAACCGGGCATGATGTTTTGTTATGGTTGTATGGGTGTTTAGAAAAAGCTTGTCCTTAGTATCGTAGAGACTCTCACGAGGCTCGATACCACTTGTTGAAAACAAACAAAGACCTTGATAGATCTTGAGCTCGTGGATCGTTATGTATGCCTATGTAATCACAAGCACAATAAAGACAATCTCTACTACTAATGTTTATCGTGAATATAAACACAAGTAACAAATAACTAAGAACTTCTTGATCCTCTATGGATCTTTATATTAACTAAAGCGAGTTTTTCCAATCGGTACATAAACCTTTCTAATGTGTTCCTTTTATAGATAAGGAACCCTAAACAATATCGCTAAACCGTTTTCCAAGAAGCGTATAATCATAAAACTAAATAAGATATACACAATCACTTCCTAATAAAGCTCATGTATATCCACACTAAATAAACTAAATACGGAATAGACACTTCCGTGAAACAAACTAATCACTATTATACTTGATGAGAAGTCTTGGCGAAGTCTTGAGAAACACTTGGCATTAATATCGAAATCCACTTTCACATAATTCCCAACGATGTGGTTTATGATCTCAAAGAAACACATCAAGATGTGGATCGGATTAAAAAGTACAAAGAACTCGGACTATGAAGAGTCACTGCCAAAGCACAAAGATGCAGAATTTGAAAAATTCAAGTCTACAAGCTCAAGAATGAAGATGAATTAGAATGCTAGGATTCAAAATGTAAAACATGGGGTGACCTCCCTTAGGGGGAGATTGTTAGGAATTGGAAATTCCATAAGTGAAGTGTCGGTCACTCCAAATATTATCTAGCATAAGTTAGCTCGTAGACATATCGTTTGTTACGTTATTAGTTAGTTTATTAGTTAGTTATTAGCGTAGTTTAGTTTAGTGCAACACCGTGGAGGAAGGACGGGTCTTTACCCACTGTATACCGATCGATAACGCTCAGTTGTGCATGTTTTTAGTAGCGTTATGTGTATTTTATATATCATTATTTGGTTATATTTGCGTGATTTTAGTACTTAATCGTATCTAGAGATGTTTGTCTAGTGTTTATAACCAAGTGCGAGGAAATGGAGGAAAATGTAGAAATATGCGACAAATCGAAGATTCCGTTTGATAAATCTAAATCTCAAGGACCTTTGAAGACCTTAGTGATTGAAGAACCAAGTTCTACAAGACATAGTGAAGATAAAGATCAAGTTTTGTATCTCGGAAGATCCAACGGATCGGTTACACCCTCAACCGGATCGGTTGGAATTTGGTCGAAATAAGTGTTTTACCATAGCCAACCGATCGGTCGCAACCCGCAACCGGATCGGTCGGCTTGTTGTTATTGAAGACCAGCGGATCGGTTGGTCATATGACCGATCCGGTTGGAGAAGCTGCGATTGCCAAATCTTCATCACTAAGCTTCCCTTTGCATCCAAACGATTCTAGGTCTTTCTCTTGGTGTATTCTAGTCCTTCCTTACTCCTTGGAGGCCAAGTTAAGCATTTAACACCCTAGGCCTTGGAATTAGTATAAATAGAGGCTAATTGTGAGCATATGAGACACACCTCAATTACAAATCTCTACTCATCAAACCAAGCCTTAAGCTCTTAAAATTCGTCCTTAGAAATCCGAGAAGTTTGGAGTTCGAAGTTCCACATTTGGAGGCCAAAACACCAAGAAGTCCACCACGATCCTTTGGGAATCATTACTTCACCATTTGTAATCTTATTCCAAGCATTGTAAGACTTTTAATCATGTTTTCTAATGATCAAAGTTATGAGTTTATGTTCATGTTTGCTATGAGTGGCTAGTTTCTTTATACACTTGCTTAAATGATGTTGATTATCATATGATTAGTTAGTGATTGTGTTAACATGTTTTAATTCAATTTCAAGTTAATTCTAAGATCCAATTGTGCTAAAGTTTCATAGTGACATTTGTTAATCAAGTTTGGCTAATTGATAGTAATCGTTGGGGTCGAAAGAACTTCGTGTTATTCAACTAGTCATAATCATTTTGTCTATGGATGATTGTTTTACCCATTATTCTTGATTATACAAAGGAACTAAGGTGTGGTTGTAATAGAAACGCTTTTGATTATCAAATTGGATTGGTTGGAAACATCTAAATGGTCGTAAGATTAGTTGTTGAGAATCAATTGTAGCCTTTTGTCTATGATCGGTTACCTTTTGTATTGACCATTTCTTAAGCAATTTGATGAACAAGTGGATGTTTTGTGTTTAAGTTTATGTATGTAGACTTATGAAACTTGAATTGATCTTGAATTGATTGGTTAAACTTAATGCTTGTTTTATGAACTAAAATCTTGTGAAGGTTTAACTTGTAAGAACAATAGATTAGTTTTCAAACTAATTATCACAACCAACATGTTAAGTAGTTAACACAATCACATTAATCTATGATATGAAACTAGTTTAAGCAAGTGTAGTTTTAATCATCTGAATTTCATTATATCTATTTGCTTTGTTATATGTTTTGGATAGACTCCGTTAATTCAAACTTGTGCTTAGATTCACTCAAATCCTATGAGCGATCCCGACTTACCTTCATAATCTTGCTATAACGGACGAGTATACTTGCTCGTATGTGTTATTAGTAATATTGGTAATTCACCTTTTATAAATTTAAAACTTGCACCAACCGGGCACATCAAGTTTTAGGCGCCGCTGCCGGGATTTGATTGTGTTTCAACAAGTTTTGAATTTCCTCGATCGATTCAACCAAAAAAAAAAAAAATTTCTCGAAACCTTAACGGATCCGGTTGCCCTCAACCGAATCGGTTACAATTTTAACCCTCAATCAATGGTCTAACCGATCGGTCGCATCCATAACCGATCCGGTTACCTTCTCTTCCCATAAAAACCATTTTCGTTGTTTGTCCGTGTGTTTAGATATTGCTGGATTCTCTAGGACATTGTATGAACACTCGGCGTGAGAATAGAACCAATTACACCTCTTACCAATCCCGAGCGATTGATTCGAAGAAGAAGGAGAACACGTTTCATACCATTGGAAAATCGTGTACCAAGAGTACCAAACCCACCATTTGATAACCTCATTGAAGCCAAAGTTGTTTACAATCCTTTCACCAATTTACCTTTTCCCATGGCGGACGATCAACCCATGTGGGAACCAACGAACCGTAGCACCAACCCCGAAAGTGCTATTGTTGCTATTAACCTTGGTGACAACTTCACCGTGAAGGGACATCACCTTTCTATGATCAAAGACCGACAATTCGATGGCGTGCGTGGCGATCCGCATAAGCACATTGCGAATTCATCGAAATTTGCGGCATGTTTCGTTATGGCGACACCGATGTCAATGCCATCAAACTCAAACTTTTCCCATCATCACTCGCGGAGATGCTAAAGTATGGTACAATGAATTAACCCGGGAATCATCAATACTTGGGAGGAGATGAGGCAAGCTTTTGTGAGCCGATTCTTTCCACCGCCATGTTTGATCGATTAATGGGAGAAATTCGTGCTTTCAACCAAAACCCAAACGAATCACTTGTCGAAGCTTGGCTTGAATGAAAGATTTGCCGTAGTTGTCATGGACATGGATTATCAAAAGGAACCATTATCCAAATCTTTTACCATGGACTAGATGAAATCTCTCAAGGCATCCTTGATCTTTGGAGGAATTTTCTCTATAAGACTCCCAATGATGCACATCAATTGCTCGAAGATCGAGTACTTCTCAAACTTGATTGGTCCAAAGATTCCAAAACCAAACCTCTCCGAAAAACCGTTGCTTTTGTCGAAAACACCGATACCTCAAAACTCATGGAGAAGATGGGCGTTAACCTCAAAAATCGACTCATGATACAAAGATATCAAAGATGAAATAAAGGAAATGCGAGACGGATGCAACAATTGTGGAGAAATCACCCATCGTCCGAGTGCGACGATAAACCTATGGGTGGACCGAAGAAGGAGAAGCAAATTACGCTCAAGGAGGATACCGTGGAGGAGGATATCGTAGTAATTATTACGGTCGAAATTCGGAAATTGGCAAGATCGCCGACCAAGGGATGACAACCGTGATTCTCAACCACGAGCGACGATCCACCACACCAAAATTCCGACAAAAGGCGGAAGAAACCGAATTCGAAAAAACCATGAGAGAATTCGTGGTGGTCAAAAATCCATAAATGATTTTATCAAAATCAATTTTTCAATCTCAAAGCCAAAGTTGAGCAAGGACGGAAAAATCATCAAGCATCTATCCAAGATCTTGAAAACAAGCTTAGCGAGACTTTCGACCAACATTCCTCTAGACCATCGGTTCATTGCCAAGTAACACTCAATCCAATCCAAAACCATCAAATGATAAGGCGTCTGTCCACCCCAAACAAGAAATGAACATATCAATCTTTGTTTTCACAAAAGTGGTCTCTCGTCGATCCACCACCTAATCCTAATGCTCCTGTCACCATTGATAGTGAGGATGAAAGCGAAGAACCAAACACAACTCAAACCACCAAAAGAAAGACATTCCATCCGTCAAGGCGTATACACCAAAATTCCTTATCCTCAACGCCTAAAGAAAGAGAAGATGGAAGAGCGTTATAAGAAGTTTATCGAAATAATCAAAGAGGTTAGACTCAATGTTCCTCTCGTTGATGTTATAGCGGAATGCCCAATTACGGAAATTTTGAAAGAACTTCTTAATAACAAAAGCAAGCTTGAGCAAATATCGACAACTTTTCTTAACGAAGAATGCTCACTATAGTTCAAAACAAAATTCCACCAAAGCTCGGAGATCACGGGAGCTTTCTTATTCCATGTACTTTCGGAATAACGTTAAATGTGATGCTTTAGCCGATCTTGGCGCAAGTATCAATTTGATGCCTTATTCACTCTATTCCAAGTTGTGCAACAACGACTGAAACCAACAAAATGAGCATCCGATTGGCAAATCATTCCTATCAATATCCTGTGGGAATCGTGAGAATATGCTTGTTCAAGTCGGTAAATTCATTTTCCGTGGACTTTGTAATCTTGGAAATGGAAGAAGATAGTAAAGTCCCACTCATTCTAGGAAGACCTTTCCTAAATACCGATGCAATCATCAAAGTGAAAGGAAAAGAACTCAACCTTGGGTTGGGAAGATCGAATCACTTTTCTTATCGATAAAGCAATGCGCTACCCACATTCGGTGATGACACTTGTTTTAACGTCGATGTTATTGATGAAGTCAGCGATGAGGAATTAGATGCATTCTTGAGCGAATCCGATCCATTCATGACTACTTCTGAAAAAATCAATGAAACAGATTTTGACAAAGAATTTGATGATTTCATGAAAGTAGAATTCGAAGGAGATAACTCAGAAGAAGAAGAAATGGAGGAAGAGGAAGAAAATTTTGAGGAAATCACTTTCAATGACAAGATGCGAATAAAATCCTCTATCGAAGAACCACCCACGGATCTCGAACTCAAACCTCTCCCAAATCATCTTGAATATGCTTATCTGGAGGAGAACTCACTTCTTCCAGTAGTCATATCTTCATTGCTCGAGGATAATGAGAAAGAAAGTTTAGTTTCCGTGCTCAAAAATCACAAACAAGCTTTTGCTTGGAAAACATCGATATCCGAATTAGTCCTAATTTTGCAAACACAAAATCAATTTTGAAGAAGGATTAAACACGTGGTAGAACGTCAACGTCGACTCAATCCCAACATGAAAGAAGTTGTTAAAAGGAAATCATTAAACTTCTCGATCTTGGAATCATTTACCCAATTGAGGATAGCCCTTGGGTAAGCCACATTCCTTTGTGTTCCCAAGAAAGGAGGAATGACGGTTGTAACTAATGAGCGAAATGAACTAGTTCCAACTAGAACATCACCGGTTGGCGCGTTTGTATTGACTATCGTAAGTTAAACAAAGCCACCGAAAGGATCACTTTCGCTCCCGTTCATGGATCAAATGCTTGAAAGACTAGCGGGGAATAAATTCTTTTGTTTCCTCGACGGATTTTCGGGATATTTCCAAATTCCCATCGATCCTAACGATCAAGAAAAGACCACCTTTACTTGTCCTTTTGGAACCTCGCATATCGGCGTATGCCTTTTGGTCTTTGCAATGCACCGCGACTTTTCGAGGTGTATGATCGCCATATTCAAGACATGCTAGAAACCTCCATGGAAGTTTTCATGGATGATTTTTCGATCTTTGGAGATTCATTCGAAGCTTGTCTTTCTAATCTCGATAAAATGCTCGAAAGATGCGAAGTTGCACATCTTGTTCTCAATCGGAGAAATGCCACTTTATGGTAACCGAAGGAATTGTGCTTGGCCACAAAATCTCTAGTCTTGGAATGGAAGTCGACAAAGCAAAGGTCGATGTCATCTCAAAACTTCCACCACCAACCAACGTCAAAGCCGTTAGGAGTTTTTAGGACATCTTTGGTTTTACTGCCGATTCATCAAAGATTTTCCAAAATATCTCGTCCGATGACAAAACTTCTTGAGAAAGAATCTATCTTTGACTTGATCTTGATTGCATAAAAGCTTTGAAACACTTGAAATCTCAACTTACTAGTGCTCGATCATGGTCTCACCTAATTGGTCACTACCCTTGAACTTATGTGCGACGCATAGCGATTTTCTTTGTTGGAGCTGTCTTAGGTCAACGAAGGAAAACACTTTCGGCCTATATATTTTGCTAGCAAGACCTTGAATAGTGCCCAACAAAATTATACCGTCACCGAAAAAATTCTTGGCCGTCGTTTTGCATTTGACAAATTCGGATCATATCTTGTGCTCTCAAAAGCGATCGTTTTACCGATCATTCGACACTCAAGTATCTGTTCACCAAGCAAGGCGCTAAACCACGTCTTATTCGATGGATTTTGCTACTCCAAGAATTTGACATCGAAATCAAAGATAAGAAAGGAGCGAGAATCTTGCTGCGATCACTTATCCGTCTCGAAAATCCTAATCTTGAGGAGTTGAAAGAAGAAGAAATCGATGATTATTTTCCGATGAAACTCTCATGACCATCGGCGGAAATAGCGATCCTTGGTTTCTTGACTTTGCAAACTACCTCGCGGAGGAATTCTCGAAAAAGGACTAACTCATGCTCAAAGAAGCAAATTCTTTTGAACTCAAATACTACTTTTGGGAAGAACCATATCTTTTCAAAATGTGTCCGATGGGATGATCCGAAGATGTATTTTGGTTCGAAACTCGTAAAATTCTTGACGAATGTCACCATGGCCCAACTGGGGACATTATGGTCCTTCCACCACAGCTAAGAAAGTTTTTGATCTTTGGATTCTATTGGCCAACAATATTCAAAGAAGCACATACACTTGTTCAAAGCGTGTGATGCTTGTCAAAGAACCACCAATCTCTCGAAGGGATGAAATGCCATTAACAAGCATTCAAGTGTGTGAAATATTCGATATTTGGGAATAGATTTCATGGGACCTTTCCTAAATCCCACAAATTCGAATACATTCTCGTTGCTATAGATTACGTGTCCAAATGGGCGGTGAAGCTTTACCAACAAGCGATGCTCGTGTCGTCGTTAATTTTCTCAAAAGCTTTTAGCTCGTTATGGAATTCCCAAAGCACTCATAAGCGATCGAGGAACTCATTTACGCAATCAACAAATGGAAAAACCATGAAAAGATATGGAGTTCATCATCGATTTGCATTGCTTATCATCCACAAACCGGTGGTCAAGTCGAAAATACCAGCGAGCTCTCAAAAGAATCTTGGAAAAAGCGGTAAAGACAATCCTTCATTATGGGCAAGAAAACTTGGCGATGCTCGTGGGCATTTAAATGCGGCTTATAAAACACCAATTGGCACAACTCCTTACGAGACTCTTGTATGGGAAGACTTGTCATTTGCCGTTCGAAGTTGAACATCGTGCTTATTGGGCGCTCGAGACATTGTAACACCGATCTCAAAATAGTTGGAGAAAAGATTTACGCAATTGCACGAACTCGATGAATTAAGACTCAAGCTTATGAAAACTCCAAAGCGTATAAAGCGAACAAAAGCTTATCATGATAAAAAGCTACGAATTGAAAAGAATTCAAAGCGGAGATAAAGTTACGCTTTTAACATGAAATTCAAATTCAAAGCTCTAAGTTACAACCAAAATGGTTTGGACCATATGTCGTTAAACATGGATATCCATCGGGTATGTCGAACTCTATGACAAACAAGGTGGAAGTTTCATTGTTAATGGACACGAATCAAGTTATACTACGACAAGGAGCAAGCGAATGAAGTTTCGATTCTGACGGTGTCTGGAGACACCATGAGAATGAATTGAAACTATCACCTTTGTAGCACCATTTCTGGAAGAATCCCACAAACTGTTCCATGGAAACCAAGCTACTTGAGTTAAATGCAGGACGATATTGAAGCTCTTGGTGAAGAATTCATGTACATCCCGAACTTTACAAAATGTTCAAAGCGCCCTTGCGACTAAATAAATTCGGGAAGACTCGAGTCGGTGATGACTCGGTAATAAAACAAGCGCTTCTCGGGAGGCAACCCGTGTGTTTGATTTGATTTTCGTGGTCACTCCCAAAGTTTTAAACCTTTGGTTGAACTTAAGTGTGGGGGTGCCACCCTTTAATAAAACCTTTTGTTTGTTTATAAGATTGTGTGCGGTGATGATTTCTCCGATGGGCGCTTGAGGAATGAAGAAGAAATTTTAAGTGATAAACTCGTTGACATATCTGGTTTCATCTCTATTTTCCCTATTTCTATACTTTGAAGTTCGTTTTCATTGAGGACAATGTCTAACTTAAGTGTGGGGGGTGAATAGGAAAAATTAGAGTTTTCATGCTTAAATTTAAAATTTTGTTTGCCCTTGTGATCTAGTTGTTTTCACACTTTTAGGATTATCTATTAGAATAACTGGATCATTCCTTTGGTAAAATTGGTAATATTTGAAATTTCAAGATGTGTTCGATTACTATTGCAATCCATTACGGGATCGATAAACATTTGCTAACACATATTATACCCTTTCCACTAAATTGTGAGGATTTGAGCCTATTTCTTATTAGCATACATCTTTTATGCTTAGATCTTTTGCTATGAGTGTCTTGGGTGATTTTATTTATTCTAGAACTTGTGCTTGTAAATCATTACCGGACCGCGGTGAGATTGCATTAAATGCGATATAAGTGAATTCGTGTGATAAAGAGGCACCTTAGGATTTAACCCAAATGGCCTTCCATTTTACATCTAATGATATATTAGCTAGCCTCATTGGTTAGTTAACCACCCACATGGACCCATTTGTAGTGCTCATTTTAGCACTAGATACCCCTAGTTACACCTTCCGAGCCATCCCTTTCATTTTGCTTCACCCGAAAATACAAAAGATTTTACACTTTAAACCTTAGCCTATCCCATATCAATGTCTAAGCGGTTGGTTGCTAGTCTCATGGAAAGTGAAGATTGTTCAAATGATTATGAGTACCACATACTATGTGATTGATTGAGCCATGCGTTATGTTATGTTTCAAAAAAAAAAAAAAAAAAAAAAAGCCAATGAGCTATGATCGAAGAATAATTGTCATGGCAAAGCGAAAAGATGTGGAAAGTGGAAAGAAGAAAGCAAAGCTATAATCATTTACTTGGTTCGTGGAATGTTTGGTAGCTAGCAACTTGGGTATTAGACTTGATTTCATTTTATTTTAACACCAATTTCATAAACATTCCCATGTCTTATCCATACCCTTAACCCTTAGCCTATCATTATAACCCGAATAAAAGCCCTCTTTAGATGTTTTTACTTGGTGCTCACGCCACGTCGGTGGAGTTTTGTTTCTTGTACAAGCTTATGGTAATAATCTAATCATGGCTGAGCAATGAGTGTGATTTATCTTGTTACTCCACTAAAATGAGTGATTGAGTGAATTATATTCCGTTATTTTTCGTGAGGTGTTTTGAAATGTTAATCATGCGAGAAAATCATTGGATATTGTCAAACATCTTGATATTTCACCTTTATAAAGCATAATTGATGAATCCTCTCTCGTATTTATACTTGGTTGATTTGCATCACATCTTTCATAATCACGATCTTGTACCAGTGGATGTTTGTTTTTCCTAGATTTGCTTGAGGGCAAGCAAAGTTTAAGTGTGGGGGAATTTGATAACGCTCAGATTGTGCATGTTTTTAGTAGCGTTATGTGTATTTTTATATCTGTTATTTGGTTATATTTGCGTGATTTTAGTACTTAATCGTATCTAGAGATGTTTGTCTAGTGTTTATAACCAAGTGCAGGGAAATGGAGGAAAATGTAGAAATATGCAGCAAATCGAAGATTCCCGTTTCAGTAAATCTAAATCTCAAGGACCTTTGAAGACCTTAGTGATTGAAGAACCAAGTTCTACAAGACATAGTGAAGATAAAGATCAAGTTTTGTATCTCAGAAGATCCAACCGGATCCGGTTACACCCTCAACCGGATCGGTTGGAATTTGGTCAGAATAAGTGTTTTTACCATAGCCAACCGATCGGTCGCAACCCGCAACCGGATCGGTCGGCTTGTTGTTATTGAAGACCAGCCGGATCGGTTGGTCATATGACCGATCCGGTTGGAGAAGCTGCAGTTGCCAAATCTTCATCACTAAGCTTCCCCTTTGCATCCAAACGATTCTAGGTCTTTCTCTTGGTGTATTCTAGTCCCTTCCTTACTCCTTGGAGGCCAAGTTAAGCATTTAACACCCTAGGCCTTGGAATTAGTATAAATAGAGGCTAATTGTGAGCATATGAGACACACCTCAATTACAAATCTCTACTCATCAAACCAAGCCTTAAGCTCTTAAAATTCGTCCTTAGAAATCCGAGAGAAGTTTGGAGTTCGAAGTTCCACATTTGGAGGCCAAAACACCAAGAAGTCCACCACGATCCTTTGGGAATCATTACTTCACCATTTGTAATCTTATTCCAAGCATTGTAAGACTTTTAATCATGTTTTCTAATGATCAAAGTTATGAGTTTATGTTCATGTTTGCTATGAGTGGCTAGTTTCTTTATACACTTGCTTAAATGATGTTGATTATCATATGATTAGTTAGTGATTGTGTTAACATGTTTTAATTCAATTTCAAGTTAATTCTAAGATCCAATTGTGCTAAAGTTTCATAGTGACATTTGTTAATCAAGTTTGGCTAATTGATAGTAATCGTTGGGGTCGAAAGAACTTCGTGTTATTCAACTAGTCATAATCATTTTGTCTATGGATGATTGTTTTACCCATTATTCTTGATTATACAAAGGAACTAAGGTGTGGTTGTAATAGAAACGCTTTTGATTATCAAATTGGATTGGTTGGAAACATCTAAATGGTCGTAAGATTAGTTGTTGAGAATCAATTGTAGCCTTTTGTCTATGATCGGTTACCTTTTGTATTGACCATTTCTTAAGCAATTTGATGAACAAGTGGATGTTTTGTGTTTAAGTTTATGTATGTAGACTTATGAAACTTGAATTGATCTTGAATTGATTGGTTAAACTTAATGCTTGTTTTATGAACTAAAATCTTGACGAAGGTTTAACTTGTAAGAACAATAGATTAGTTTTCAAACTAATTATCATAACCAACATGTTAAGTAGTTAACACAATCACATTAATCTATGATATGAAACTAGTTTAAGCAAGTGTAGTTTTAATCATCTGAATTTCATTATATCTATTTGCTTTGTTATATGTTTTGGATAGACTCCGTTAATTCAAACTTGTGTTTAGATTCACTCAAATCCTATGACGATCCCGACTTACCTTCATAATCTTGCTATAACGGACGAGTATACTTGCTCGTATGTGTTATTAGTAATATTGGTAATTCACCTTTTATAAATTTAAAACTTGCACCAACCGGGCACATCACAAAACCTAAACCTTGCCTTTGTATTTATAGTGTAGATAACTTGGAGCTCAAGTTAGACAAGGAATGGGTAAACCCATCCCTTAACCGATCGACCACAAGCCCAAAGAGGCTTCCGGATCCTCTTGACTTTCCAATTAATCATATACAATACTTTCCTTTTATTCGTCTAACGGTCGTTAGTCATTTAACTTAAATACTTGACGGTCATTATATATTTTGTGATAATTAATAAATAAATATAACATTATATATATTTATTAATCTTTAACTCTCATACGTAAAGTATGCAATCTCGTAATCTCGAAGTCGATCCTAACACACGACTATTACTTCATGTCTATATGACTAATAGCTCCTACTTAGACATGTCATAATAGTGCGTCGGTTAGCGTCTTGCAACACGCCGATACCTCTAGTAAAACTCGAGTAAGATCTCCTGGAAAAACCTTTTAATGATTCATCATTATTATTATCTTTTTGTTTCTAATACCATGTTAAATAAAGATATAGATCTAAGTCATTCTTTATTCAACTATTTTGTTTCTCGTTATTAGTGATTGAGCAAGATTACAAAATCTTCTGAACATATTCGGGGGAGATCTTTGGGGGTGGCCACGCAAATATCTTGTCAACCCTACGAGGGCCTAGCAAGATTAAACTCCAAAATAAATTTGAAGGAACAAATTATATCTTGACTACAAGCATAACTCACAAACTTTGCAACATTTCGAAAACAACCCTTATGACTACCGCCACGCAGGTCGGATTATAGGGTGTGCAGAGTGATCAATCGCACAGGCCCCTAAAATTTCGGGCCTCCGATGTTATAATGCAGGATGGGTTTATTCCATGTTTTAAAGTAATTTTGATGAGAATGTATTCTAAACTTAATACCGGATGTTATTTATATAGTTGAAACATAGCTTAGTTTCAAGCGCCTAAAGAAAAGAAGAAGAAAAAATAACCGTAAGAAACGAGTAAGATGAGGAAGATGATAACTATGAGTATTACTCACTTTGCACCCTAAAGTTTGATAGATCTTACACTTGTATTTTAGTCTTTTTGTTTTATTCCTAAAAAGTAAAAAGTGCATATGATGATATGAACTTTAGAAAGTCATACTTTCAACCCACTTTTTGAAATGTTGTTAAAGTTAGCTCAATTTGTTTTATAAATGATTTTTTTTAAATAGTTTTCATCAAAAAGGCTTTAAATGTGACCAAATAATACTAATTCGATAGACATAGATAGGCAATTTTTATGTTCTCAAATACTCATCTTTTTTTATGTCTATTTTTAACGCTTATTCAAGATCATTCGTCATGTTTGAAAGGCCTATATTTCCAGAATGGCACAGGGCCCCCATAATCCACGGGACGGCCCTGCAGTTACGTTTAGCGTTAAGTTGTTCCACAGAAGTGCACTACATTCATGACACTTGTCTGGTATCTCAAGTCTGAGGATAACTATTCATGATTTACTTAATATCAATATCCATAAAGTAAAATCATGTAGTTGGGATAAATCATATATTCAATTCATTGAATATCATCTGAAATTGGCATGCATCACATCAATATTCATTCAAGTATATTCTACCAAATCACTTAGATTTGTCTTAATTTAATGATAATCCCATATCATTAATTGACTACGGACGATTTAGAATAAATAAATTATTCATGGATTAAACATGAAAATATAGGATATAATATATTATCAAAATCAAACATACAAAGTATTTTAATTCATTATAATAATTGTTTAACATCCTTTATCTAAATACTAAATAGATCTATGCATGAAAATTCTAGTTGATGAATTATGCCTCAAGTAATGACAATCATACTTGTTGACAAGGGATAAATCAACCAACTTGATCTATCGTAATTTTGAGAATACTTATTTCGTGAATTCAATTAGTGAAGTTCTTGTATGTGTGCATTCAACAATCAACATAATAATTCATAAAGTGTGTGACATCCTCTACCACCAATTTATGACAATTTAAACTTTCAAACATTTTTAAGTTTTAAAGTATTCTTATTCTTTAATGTATAATGCAAGCTGTGCTCTTAGTAGCACAACTAGTTCACATGACCATTAACAAGGATGAAATCCTACCATGACTAGTATTGAGTGTCATCTCAATTAAACCAAAGATCATTGTATACATACAATGCTCATTAAAACTCCGTAAACTTTAATATCTATTGTGTAATGTTTGATGTCTTCCAAACTTTTGTAGTCGATGACAATTTGCACAACAATTGACATATTGTTCATCCATAGAATCTAGGAGCAATTCCAGGATGGGGAATGTAATTCTAAGTCCAAACATATTCTATTAGAATATTCATTACACAATTATCTAATAACTTTAGGTTTAGATATCAATGTTGTCAAATCATCTCTCATTCAAGAATGATACAATAAATTTAATACACAACATGATGTACATGATGAATCTACAGGTTAAACTTAGATTTTATTCATGTTCTATCTTGTCAAAAGATATGTATCTATTTTCCAAATGATATATCATGTTTTATTAGAATCATTTATTTTACCGCGCATGTTTATTAACAATAAACATATATTCCAATGTTGTATGTTTTAATTCTAAAATCTTACAAGTGAAGTTTCATTCCAAACTAATACTTAACACTTAACTTACATGGAATGTTACTTCCCATATGTTATACAACATATAAGATTTAAGAACCTTAACATAATACTCCCACTAGCTTTCAGGAATACTTAAAATTTATCTTATTTCAATTATAAATCAAAACTAGGATTTAATAATTAAACATAAGAATAATTTCATAGATGCATGCATTTATCCATTCATGGATTATTGCACTTTGTACATTTCCAAAGATTATATGAATTCAAAAATTCTTTCGATTACTTACCGTCCTCGCTCAAGTAATCACTTAAGAAAGAGTTTTGATATTCATTGTCATTTTTCATATTAATGAAAATAAGTATGACAATAATCATCTTTATATATTTAATATTGCCTAAGAAATAATATTCAATCACAATTAATTGTTTAAGTATGATTAATAATCTTGTCATAAGACATGCATTAAACTTGTGTACAATATTGTCCATATGATTTCTTTATAAAGAATCAAACCACTAGAGTTTTCCTTCTCTTTAAGAAACTCATCTTCATTCTCAAGTCTAACTATTAAGATAAACCAAATTTTCAAAATTTATTATCTTTATGGACAACATCATTAACATTCATAGTATGAGTAATTTACCCAATTCAATATTTGGTAATACATCATAATGATTATCATGCTTACCATAATCATGTAACTCATATTTCTCAGTATATCAAACAAATATCTGAGATATTTATGAACGATAATTCCATCATCTTGAAATTAACATTTCATGTCTAGCCTCATCATGATATTTACTAGTGTATTTCAGAAGATTATGTAACATGTAATTTTATCTTTTCAAGATAATAACTCCCACTTGACTTTTGTAATATATAGACTATCTATATATACTTATCAAGTAGAGAAAAACTACATTGTTCTCTCTTTGGGAATTTACAAATACACATTGACAGTGTCTGACTCTTGTTTGTTAATAATCACTCTTCATAAGAAGTTTAACAATTCAGGACTTCAATTTTAAAACTTAATGTGATTCATCACATTCCATAATAAAATGGCGTTTTATTAATCTTCTAGGTTGGAGTATTATTGAGTATATTCAATTCATACTCAATTTTCTAACCTTGATTACTTTTAAGAAAGAAGTTATGGTTATCCCGAATCAAACAAATCAAATAGAGTTTAATTCTCCTAACCGAACATACCATTAACTTGTGGTATTTCATTAGAATTTATATTGTAAGACAATGTAACAATATGTAAGATAAACATATTCCTTGTGGCTTACCTATTTACCAACTAAAACAACTTAATGGTATAATAGATTTTCCAACCCAATTGCATGCTTTATAACACAAGTACTCTTTGACCAAGTCACTTCATGTCCATGTCTCATCAATAAGACATAAACTGTTACAATCTCATTATACATTAAAATCATTGATAAACTCAATGACTTCTTGTATATGTCTTAATTAAAACATAACAAGTTAATGCCTTACTTTATTATAAGTCTTAAAAGACTTCATGTTTATATCTTTACAATGAAACATAAACATGTTTAACTAAAGTAATTATGAACACTACCTCTTGGTTTCAAAAGTAATTCAAGTTAATTTATTACTTCACAATAATGTAGGACTACATTATTTCTTCATTTATTTGTCATTAAAAAAATACATAAATATACAAATTGAAGTAGTATTAGATTACTTCATTTATTTATATCATTCTAATAATACATAAATATTTGTTAATACAAATAAACCGTAAAAACGTTTATTAATTTTTAGCGATCTCTTTGTGTTTTGTTGATAACAAATATAATGTTATCATAAGTAAAATTATAAGGATACATGTTATTTTTGTAAAGCATTTACATATAGTCATTTAATACAAATTGTTGTAATAAATCATTTGTTGTAATAGTTTATTAGGATGGGTAAAAACCAACAACCCATGAACCATACCCATGGAGCATATCCATGACCCATGGTATTAACCCATGATCCATTGACTAGATGCATTGCATCTATTAGATACATTGTATCTAAATAAATAACCATGGACCAATCCATAACCCATGACCCATAAACGAAAAACCCATGGGCAAAGAGGGCGTCCCACGGATCCTGAGTTACACTAGACGGATCCCTTAAGCAAGGGATCCGTGGGATCCGTGCAATAGTGGCAAGATTTTGCCTATAAATGAGAGCCATTTCTTTATTTTACTCACCCTCTTCTTACTAACTCTCTCATATATTCTTACACTCTTCTAACAAAAGATCACTTGATCTAGAGAGTTGTTCTTCTTTCTTCCATTGTGATTCTCATATAGGTCCTTCTCTAAGGCGAGATCACGAGCATTCTACAAGTCATCCAAGCAAGGGGTCCTTGATTGATTTGTTCCTCCACAAGATTTCTGTAGCAAAGATCTTGTACTTGATATTTCACATATTTGCTGTGTAATAGTCGTGTTGGTTTGGTCTTCCGTGTTACGGACTCGGTATTTAGCTTTGTACCAAAAAGGTGTAAGAAACGTTGTGAAGGCTTCTCCGCCAAGTTGAAGGAGTTTGTTGACATAGTGCTTGAACTCTCGAGTAGGTGACTCGGGAGTGGAGTAGGCAAGGAAGGTGTCCTTGTAATGGAACCACTATAAATCGGTTGTGTCATTTCTATCCCTTACTTTACTTCCTTTATTTGCATTACTCTTAGATCTATACTCTCTTCATCCATACGATTTCACACAACATCGAATCTAAAGTTTTTGAAACTAACTTAAAATCAAGAAACTATTCAACCCCCCTTCTAGTTTTCCACAATATTTATTTTGAAGTAGTCTTGTATATCATCTTGACACATGTTCTAAATACTTGTCTAATTTAGAAATCGTAAATTAATTCCAGATACGATCTCACGTAACATGGAGATTTACCTTGTTGTTGCAATCTAGCTAAGCTATCATATAACGTAAATTACAACACCAAGTGTTTCTTGAATTAGATATGTATAAGTCATATTAGAATGTTAATCTCTTACCTTGCGTCAAGAGAATCCATTAAATCATATTTCAATGTGTTGTACCTTGCACACAATAAAGATTTATCTCACTTGTGCATGGAACAACATTATGTAGCAGATAAACAACACGACACACGTTTGTTTATGTGATCAATATGATTGTGTCAGAGATATTAGCATAACTAGTAGATGTAGATTATCACTATCTAATAAGGAAACATTCATGACTATCCTTAAAACATAAGTGTCTACACGTGGAAAGTAATTATCTTAAGACATTCTAGAGATAATTTAGGTTACTACCAAGATGACAGAGCTTGTAACTCCCACTGAATTAGAGATCATTACATTAATTCCTTATTCAGTAATAAGAACACAATGCTCCCACTGGATTTGACAACATTGTAAATGTTTCATTAACTAGTGAAAGAAAATAGTGTTCTATTTACTTCCCTACACCTTTGAGAAAGTCCATACATAACAATTACTTATGTATTAAAAGAGTGTATTCTACTATGTAGATGATGTATTATCCATCAATGCTATTAACTTGAAAAATTTGGCATGCAATTTCTTCCTTAATAGGTCTACTATTCTAACAATTGCATGTAGTACCTTTAAATGGTCAAAGCACAACAACTAGATAAATTATGCTAGTTTTCCTTTTACCAATTTTGCGGTAAATTAGTCTAGCTTCTAATTTTATAACTCAGAAAATATGCAATTTTTTTAACTATTAAAATTTGCTTATGAGTTATGTATTTAGAATTTAGACAATTTTAATTTTCCTATCATACCTTTCTCATTCATGAAAAGGAATATGATTGAATCTCACTATTTCTTATGAAAAGAGGACTAGGTTTATTCTTTTAGTAAAGTTGACTCTACCAAACACCCTTACAGGTGTAGATCAATTTACCAATACAAGAATAACTCACATTTACGGTTTAATGCTGCATTAATACATTTAAAGAATTAGCAAAATTCAATTTTAGTATTTTCGATAATTAAACTTTTCAAGAAAATAAAATACCCAATGAAATATTCAAATAACCATAAAACTAGGATCAAAATTATCATTGTTCCATTACATCAGTTGATCTGCTAGCAATGAAAGCACATAATAAAGTAATCTGTCGAACAATAATTGGCAAACAATTTCCAATTCCTAGATTATTATGGGATTTACATTACCAAACAATATTGCAACGTAAACATGTTTTATTCCCATCTTATGCATTGAGTCCAGGTCTCACTTACTACTCAATTTAAGTCATTTAATTTAAAAAACTGCAAATGTGTCCAGTTGAGGTCTGACTCAACATGAAGATTTACCTTTCCATCATAATCTCGTCAAGTTCTCACATGACGTAAATTGCAACTTCAAGTGTTCCTTTAACTAGATGGCACTAACTTAATTTTAAGGGTACTAGTTTTGATTTGTTTAATCAAAATATGTACGAAAAAGCATGCATACAACTTCGTATCAATAGTTTTAATAAAAACCTTCTTATTAACCAATTCACAAAGATTAAATTAACAAAGTTTTGATTGAGGTATTGGGTTCACCAATCAAAGAATTTACCTTTAAGTATCGTACATTATATCGTACTTTTGCATAAGTTCAACGACTTAGTGTTTCGGATAATTACCACAAAGTGGCGCATGGAATTAAAGTTAATTCGCCTTCGATGATTTTGTACATAAAATAGCCTACTTGGTAACTCCAATTTTGACGCACAAAGAAGCGGAGAATTTGGTCGTGAGCATTAAACCTCCTTCTTTCGGGTCACAATTTAATGCGCCCTCCTTATACCTCTCTTATAGTTTGTCAAAATTGGATGAGCCGTTCTCACTATTTGGTACAAAACTCATCACCAATTAAACTCTTGAAAATTTAACTCTTCCAAAACAAATCAAATTTCACCATTGTTTAGTCCATTTTATTTTTCTATTCATGAAATTACCCTTTGCTTAAAACTTGTCAAACAAAATAAACAAACAAGTAAATAAAAAAAAATAAACAACTAAAACAATGCGCACATAACTAACAATTAATATTCGTAAACAAGTAGCCACATGCAACTTATTCGATAAAACCTATTAATAATCAATTCTAGGTTAAATTATGCATATATTAACTAAGGCTCTCACTCACAAAGGCAAGTAAAGCGCATACATCGACTAATCGATTGCGTAAACCATAGTTAAACATATACCATATAGCACATAATTGATTCATTAATTTTATTGAGGTATTTTCCAATTCAAGATTTATCAAAACAATAAACATGTGATAAATAACTTAACAATTAATAATTCAAGCAACAACCCATGACGAACATGCATGTCTCATCATAGATACAACATAACACTTATTCAGTTAGTCACAAGATCGCATACAATTTCATGTCACATAACAATTATTCACGAATTAATTCACATAACATATATACAATTCTAGGTTTAATTGCCAATTTAACAAAACAATTTTATAAAACCTTAAAAGAAATTATAATTCGACTTAAAAAAAATTTAAGGGTCGACATAAAAAAATTTAGAGAAAAATTAGGGCAAAAGCCCTAACCCTAAAATTAGCGTTTTCAAACAATAACCAAAACCCTAGAATTAATCATATCAAACATAATACAATATCCGTTTTTACGTGTTTAGTAATTAATTACTCATTAAACAAAGCTCGTGATGCCATTGTTGGAATTATATAACATGACAACCGATAAATATAAACAATAAACATCAAGTACATATGCGAAGCGTAAGGAACATATAATGAAAAATTAATTAACTAAAACACAAAGAGTATGCGTACCTTTTATTCTAGCTAAACAAGAACCAATTTCAAGCAACTCTTCAATTAAGATGAACCCTAATTAGGGTTTATAAGGATTATTGAATTGCCCTCACCAATTTTGCAATTCAATCCAAGATATAATCAATCGTGTGATTATATCACGTTCTTATACACGTACTATAACAAGTTAAAGTTATGCAAGTAAAGAATCACAAAATTAAACCAAAAATTTTGTTTAACAAAATCATCAATCGAATCCCTTGTGGGATTGTTGTTTGATCGCCCAAGAGAAAAAGGAAAGAGAAAACAATTTAGGTTTATGTGCGTGTACAAGAGTCACCAAAACCTAAACCTTGCCTTTGTATTTATAGTGTAGATAACTTGAGCTCAAGTTAGACAAGGAATGGTAAACCCATCCTCGACCGATCGGCCACAAGCCCAAAGAGGCTTCCGATCCTTCTTGACTTGCCAATTATTCATATACAATACTTTCCTTTTATTAGTCTAACGATCGTTGGTCATTTAACTTAAATACTTAACGGTCATTATATATTTTGTGATAATTAATAAATAAATATAACATTATATATATTTATTAATCTTTAACTCTCATACGTAGAGTGTGCAATCTCGTGATCTCGAGTTCGATCCTCGACACGCGACTATTATTTCATGCCTATAAGCCTAATGACTCCCACTTAGACATGTCATAATAGTGTGATCACATCGGTTAGCGTCTTGCAACACGTCGATGCCTCTAGTACAACTCGAGTAAGTCTCCGAAAAACCTTTAATGATTCATCATTATTATTATCGCTTTATTTTTAATACCATGTTAATTAAATATATGGATCTAAGTCATTCTTTATTCAACTAATATATTTCTTGTTATTAGTGATTGAGCAAGTTTACCAAATCTTCCGAACATATTCGGGGAGATCTTTGGGCGTGGCATGCAAACATCTTGTCAACCCTACGAGGGCCCAAGAGTATTAAACTCCAAAATAAATTTGAAGGAACAAATTCTATCTTGACTACAAGCATAACTCACAACTTTGCAACACTTCCGAAAACAACCCTTATGACTACCGATTCACGCTAGCGTTAAGTTGTTCCACAAGTGCACTACATTCATGACAGCTTGTCTAGTATCTCAAGTCCGAGGATAACTATTCATGATTTACTTAATAACAATATCCATAAAGTAAAATCATGTAGTTAGGATAAGTCCTATATTCAAATCATTGAATATCATCTAAAATTGGCATACATCACATCAATATACATTCAAGTATATTCTACAAAATCACTCAGATTTGTCTTAGTTTAATGATACTCTCATATCATTAATTGGCAACGGACGATTTAGAATAAATAAATTATTCACGGATTAAACATGCAAATATAGGATACAGTATATTATAAAATCAAACATACCAAGTATTTTAATTCATTATAATAATTGTTTAACATCCTTTATCTAAATACTAAATAGATCAATGCTTGAAAATTCTAGTTGAAGAATTATGCCTCAAGTAATGACAATCATACTTGTTGACAAGGCAAAAATCAACCAACTTGATCTATCGTAATTTTGAGAATACTTATTTAAAAATTCAATTAGTGAAGTTTTTGTATGTGTGCATTCAACAATCCATATATAATTCATAAATTGTGTGATATCCTCTACCACCAATTTATGACAATTTAAACTTTCAAACATTTTAAAGTTTTAAAGTATTCTTATTCTTTAATGTATAATGCAACGTGCTCTTAGTAGCACAACTAGTTCACATGACCATTAACAAGTATGAAATCCTACCATGACTAGTATTGAGTGTCATCTCAATTAAACCAAAGATCATTGTATACATACAACAATATGCTCATTAAAACTCCGTAAACTTTAATATCTATTTTGTAATGTTTGATGCATTCCAAACTTTTGTAGTGATGACAATTTGCACAACAATTGACATATTGTTCATCCATAGAATCTAGTAGCAATTCCAGGATGGGGAATGTAATTCTAAGTCCAAACATATTCTATTAGAATATTCATTACACAAGTTATCTAATAACTTTCAGTTTAGTTATCAATGTTGTCAAATCATCTCTCATTCAAGAATGATACAATAATTTTAATACACAACATGATGTACATGATGAATCTTCAGGTTAAAATTAGATTTCAGTCATGTTCTATCTTGTCAAAATATATGTATATATTTTCCAAATGATGTATCATGTTTTATTAGAACCATTTATTTTACAGCACATGTTTATTAACAATAAACATATATTCCAATGTTGTATGTTTTAATTCTTAAATCTTACAAGTGAAGTTTCATTGCAAACTAAGACTTAACATTTAACTTACATGAAATGTTACTTCCCATATGTTATACAACATATAAGATTTAAGAACCTTAACATAATACTTCCACTAGCTTTCAGGAATACTTAAAATTTAGACTAAAATACACGGTTGGTCCCTAAACTTGGCAAGACGCATCGCGATGGGACAAAACTGGGCCTTTTCATCGTTGGGGGTCCCTATTTCAAGTTTTTCACTCGTTCATGGTCCTTTGACCAAGTCAATTTCGATTTTGTTTTGTAGTGGGGTATTTTAGTCCATACACATTTATACTTATATAACATATTTATATTTTAAATCTTCATCTTTCATCCTCGTCATCATCTCCCAAATCATTCATCTCCTCAGATCATCATCTCCCCAACATTCATCATTCATCTTTCATCCTGGTCTAATTCATCTCGGTGCATTTCCCGACCCATATAACTCCTCATTTCGGTCTCGTAACATGAGGGATGTGAATGGTAATATCAGTATAAAGCTTGACTGAACATAGTAGTATTCTGTACAGAAAGTAAGTACACATTGATATTGATCCATCCATAAAGGTTTCAATTTTTCTAAGGTAATTCCCCTTTTTATAGTCAACATAAGTTTTCCATGTTTATGTTTGTCACTTAGACAAACCCAAATGAAATATTCATTGAATGACCCTAGTTAGCACATCCTGAGCCCTCATTTAGAGTTAATTGCAAGCAACTATTCAGATGATTCAATAATAGTCTGATTTCAAGTCAAAAAGTACTTAGTTGAAAACTGAAATGTTAATGGTTTTTTTTTTTTTTTTTTGGTTTAGAAAGTCTTTCATGTGAATTGGGATGAATTATTTTTAAATGATTAGTTTCTGTTGCATTGAAGCAACTAGGTAATCAAAAAGGTTCACTAATGTTTTTGTGTGTCACTTGAAAACGGAATAATAGATAATCGCTTTTTAAAGGCAATGTCAGACGCCGGCTTTAGAATTAACATTGGTTTGAGTTTTTAAGTCAAATGAGATATTATAAAGGCTGGCCGAAAGAATAGGGAACGTAGAATGGTAACGTGGGCGATGATGGCGATGGAAAACCCCTCACCACACCCTCCACACTTAAGAGGAGGTTTATAAGAAGAGAGTAATTTAGTAATTTTGATTGGACTTTGTCAAGTAATGGGGTGTTTGGACGCATGTATTGAAGTTAATTATTGTGACCGGTAGAAGCAAATTTAGAATAAAATGATCGGTAGTTTATATTTTTCTTAATGATCGCTTTTTATACAACTACTTTTGAAGTGATTTTGTAATGCTATTGATTTTGACCTATACATCGGTAAGTTATAAATATAATACTCAAACACTTGAAAGTAATTGGTTTACCCCTTAAAGACATCCTCGATTGTAACCACATGCTAAATTAAGGTTAGTGTCTTTTTCATTTGTTTGTATACTTATCAAGTTATCATCACAAGTTTAATTAATGACGCTATTCAGGTGAAATCCACTCGAGATAATGTCTTCTGGTGCATTTTCTACATGTACATTGCAAAATCATGAATTGATGTGCAATAAGGATTTGGCACAATTCAAGAAAAACAGCTTATCTGCTGACCTGTCATATCCGAAGAAGACATGGCATAACTCGATGACCTGTCAACAATCTGGAAGGCAGCTCCAATGCAAGGCATTAAACGTTGAAAATAACAATAACTATAATTTCTTAAAAGGCAATGTGTTTCAACTTGATGATGTAATTGAAGCACAACAGTTTGATAGAGAGATATTGAGTGCAATATTTGAAGGGCAAATGGCATAAAAATGCATCAAAGTTAGGGTTTATTTTCACCATGATTCTACTTTTTTTTGCGTAAAAGGTGCACTCCAACAAAATTTTTTGCTGATTTGGGTTTTACTAACGTTCGTTAACTCACTCGTTAGTATATTACATGTTTAGTCCTCGGATTTGTATAATAATTTCATGCAAGATCCAAACAAAATATTTAATTCGGCAGACTTCAAACAATTACTTCTTCTTCCATAAATAATCAATGCAACCATATTTTCCAAGTCAACTTTCATACACTTGGTCAAATCTTGATACTTTATTAATACAACACCTTCAAGATCACCTTTTTATAATTCATTGAACCATTATTCATCACTTTTGATCGTTTTTATCATCTGGGTCCCTTTTATTTTCTCTTTTTAACCAACCGTTTTGCCAGTTTTTGATATAGCCCACCAACTGTTTGATTAAATGCCTCAAAGAAGTTTAAAATTTTTGAAAAGTGGGTTTTAGTATTTTTGTCAAGTGGGTATTGCTAAAACTGATTTTAGCAGTTTTGTGAAGTGGGTATCTGATCTTGTGGTTTTTAAGTTATCTGATCTTATGTGTAATTATTAAATCATAGTTTTGATTTATAATTGAAATAAGATAAATTTTAGACTAAAATACACAGTTGGTCCCTAAACTTGTACCAAAGCATCACAGTGGGACAGACCTCATTGCACGCTAACTTTTATTTTTGTGTGGAAAAAATGGGGAACTTGTTGCAGGAGCTGCTCTTGGTGCCGCTTTTGGTGCATTACTGAACGAAGTTGTAGCTATGATAAGAAAAACTGCCAGATTCCGAACCCAACTCCAAAGCATTAAAGATACCTTAGAGGAAATCGAACAAAGTGTTGGTGAAATTAGCATTTTGTTGGGCCGTCTTCCTGACAAAGAAATGAGAGCGTTCATTAGTTATCTCGAGGATGGGAAAGAGCTCGTACGCAAGTGCTCGAGGGTCAAGTTCTGGAATGTTTATGATAAATTTGTTTATGTTATTCAATTGATGCGCTTGGACAACAAGCTGCGGAAGTCTTCTCAGATAGATGCTCAGACGAATATTATGAGGATTTTGGCAAATTGGATGGACTAGATATAAATGCTATCACACGTGCAGGATCATGTGATGTTCCAGCTCGTCCAGAGTTTGTTATTGGCTTGGACCGGCTTCATGCAGAATTGAAGTATAGTTTGCTCAATGATGACAAGAAGGTTCTGGTGATATCAGGTCCTGGAGGTTGTGGCAAGACTACGTTGGCCAAAATGCTTTGTCATGACAATGATATTAAAGGTACTAACGATCATTCTTTATATATATGTTTGCTAACTTTTTCCAATCTGTGGTAGTAAGGGGTGTTTGGGTAAGCTTATTGGTAGTAAGGGATGTCATAGCTAACTTTTTCCCAATCTGTGGTACTAACGATTATACTTTATATATGTTTGCTAACTTTTTCCCAATCTGGGGTGTTTGGGTAAGCTTATTGATATGGCTTATGTGTTTTACAAAGAAAAAACATTTAGCTTATGCGTTGTCAAAACACAATGCATGAGACGATGTTTCGGACCTTTCGGTTAGCTTGTTCTGTTTTACGAGTAAAATGTAGAAATGGTCAAATGCCCAAAAAGGACTTACTAATTTAATACAGGAGAAGAACAAAGAGAGAAGATTGGGTAAAATCGTAAATTAGCATAAGTACTTGTAGATTAAGCCAAAAAGCTATAAAACTTGGCTTAAGCAGTTTGGCCCCATACAAACACTCAACACAGCTTATTACGTTTGAAAAACACAATAGGCAGATGGCTCCACGAGGAGCTTAATTTTCATCTAAATTTCAACCTGCTTGTATATTGGCAGGCAAATTTTGTGATAATATACTTTATGTTACTGTCTCGAGACCGTCCAGCCTCAAGACCATTGCCCGAGACCTAAGTGAACACTATAGAATGAATCATCATGAATTTCGAACTGATGAAGAAGCCAAGAATCATATCGAAAAGCTCTTGAAGGATATGAGAACTGGTAACAAGCTGCTAGTCCTGGATGATGTCTGGGATGAATCTGGATCTCTTGTTGAGGATCTCAGCTTCCAAATTCAAGGATTCAAAATTTTGGTCACATCAAGGTTCACGTTTCAATGTTTTGGTTCCCCTTACAAATTGGGCTTGCTCGATGAGAAAGATGCGAAGACTCTTTTTAGCCACTGTGCATCAAGTTATGGGACTTTGATTACTGCCAATGATGATCTCGTGAACAAGGTAGAAAATAACGTGTACTTGAACACATGAATATACTCGGATGGCTAATTATGTGCTCCAGTGAGTAACTTTCTTTGTGTTTCTTAATGTAGATTGTCAAATCCTGCAATGGACTTCCATTGGCACTTAGTGTTGTTGGTGCATCTCTGTGTGGACAGCCTGATATCATGTGGAAAGCCACTCTTAAGAAATGGTCTGAAGGTCAATCCGTTTTGCAGTCACACCAACGCCTGCTTCTTTGTCTCCAGACCAGTATCGATACACTTAATGAGTTGCACAAGGAGTGTTTCTTGGACTTGGGTGCATTTCCTGAAGATGATCGGATTGCAGGCACGCTGCTTGTGGACATGTGGCTGGAACTGTATTGTCTTGATGATGAGGGCATATTTGCCAGTGTAAACCTTCTTGATCTCTCATTTAGAAACCTCATCAATCTTGTGCCAATCAGGTATATAATTTATAAATGAAAATGAATAAAAAAAATATTAGGCTCGTTTCTAATGTTATTACTCCATTGACAAACTAGCCATCATATAATTCTATAGGAAATATGTAAGTGAAATCGAAGGCTATTGTAGTGAGCATTATGTCACACAACACGATTTGCTACGCGAGTTGGCCATTCACTTGAGCAGCCAAGAACCTTTTGCAGAGAGAAAACGCTTGTACATGGAAATTCATGGGAACGAGATTCCCAAATGGTGGAAACTAAAGACAGAACAACCTATCAGTGCCCGTATCTTATCCATTTCAACAGGTTCCATAATTTCATCTTTACTTTTTACCCATAACCAAAATATGGAAAATCATATGCATCCTTACTTTAATACACTTCCCACAATATTCTTATTGCAGATGAAACATTCAGCTCTAAATGGTTTGATCTAAATGCACCCAATGTTGAAGTATTAATACTGAATATAAGGAGTAAAACTTACGACCTGCCCGAGTTCATCGCCAGAATGAGCAAGCTAAAGGTCTTGATTGTTACAGGCTATGGAAGTTACGCTACTAAACTAGAAAAACTTGATTTTTTAGGCTCTTTATCCAACCTAACAACAGTCAGATTCGAACATGTATTAGTTTCCCCCTCTATCAAAGTCATCTTCACACTGCACAATTTAAAGAAACTTAGATTGGTGACATGTGGGATAGGGAATGCTTTGGAGAGCTTTTCCATCAACTCTCATATGCTACCAAGTCTCACGGATCTCGAAATGGATCGTTGTTATGATCTAAAGGAACTACCAACAGGACTAAGTAATATTCTTAGTCTCCAGAAACTGAGCATCACCAACTGCCATGAGTTGACTGCTCTTCCGGAAGAACTAGGAAATCTGTCAAATGTTAAAACCCTGAGCCTTCATAGCTGCACAAACCTACATAATCTACCCAAATCAATTGGAAGCATGCATGGTCTCGAGTCAATTGATATATCTGACTGTTTAAGTATAAAAGTGCTGCCTGAACAAATTGGTGAGCTAAGTGGCCTGAACGTGCTTAACATGAGCGGTTGTAGTGGATTGCAAGAGTTGCCAGAGTCTGTTAGTAAATTGTTGCAGCTAGAAGATGTTATATGCAATGAAGAGACGTCACATTTGTGGAAGCATATCCAAACTGATCTCAGTAACGTGAAGATACATGTTGTAGAAGAGGACAGACTTGGAGGCTTAATGAATATCATTGGGTAAGTTATCTTGATCCTGTTTTTGTCAATCTTTAAAGCATGAAGGAATGTTGAGCTCCTGCTCGCTTGTCTAATATTTATTTCATCAGTGTAATAATAATTCTAGACAACTTTGTACTCTTATTAAAATGTGAAATGTTTAATGTTTTCGTGAGATATCATATATCACAAGGGAAACATTCATGGGTAGCGAATGTGTAAGTTTTAGCTCCAATTTAAAAACCAATAAAAGATTGTGCTGTAATATGATCAGCTGCCCTTATGTAAGAAATTTCCACCGAATAAAACTTTGTAATTTTAGGTGAGTTTTTTATTCATTTATTTGTCCATCCTCAAGTAAACGGTTTTCTTGAAACAATATGAAATGATGTATTTCCCTGTAGGATCCCTGTTGTAAGTGCAACTATCTATATATTGTAGCTCCTGCTTGCTTAGGCCCCCAACCTCAGGTCTATATAACAAATTCAAAAAGTTAGTATTATGCACCAAAGATTGTAGATGCTATATATTTCGATTGTGTTGTGTATTATTGATCTTCAGAAATTGAATAAATTTTTAGCCACCATATATATTGTTTCTTCTTCTTTTGTAAAAATAAGCAGAATAGACTTGCATTTCCTAATAGATGAACAACTCTAGACATATCAAAAGAATGTAATGGCTAAACGGAAACCGTCACGCTTTAGCAAACTTATTTCTCCATCAACTTTACTTTTGCCTAAATGTAGTACATATTTACGCATATATTTAAAAATAATGGCTTAGCTTGCTTGCAACAAAGGCCACATACTCCGGATCAAAAAGTTGCCACTTGATGACTTGAAATCTTGAATAAACTTTAAGTATTAAGCATCCATATACATGTGTCGTTTAAACACTAATGCAAGACTAATCCAATATTCAACGTAATCTAACATGGCTACACGGTGATTTTCATAAAGATGACAATTAAAAAGCACAGAATTAAACAAATTACTAAGTCAATAAAGTACTAGAACTTTATTGCACTAAGCACTTTGGTCTTTAAGCCCTGTTCTACACAAGTGCAATGCATTTATGCATAGGCAAATAATGGCTTAGTTATCCCGCAATAATCGTAGTTCAATAAGAGTACTAGAACTTTATTGCACTAAGCACTTTGGTCTTTAAGCACTGTTCTACACAAGTGCAATGCATTTATGCATAGGCAAATAATGGCTAAGTTATCCCGCAATAATCGTAGTTCAATAAAAATAGTTTGCACGCATTATTATTCCAAGAACACTATACATACGCGTACTGAGCCTCTTTTATACTATTACTTCGTATTCTATATTCAGCCCATGGCACTTTTAAGTTACAATGATCACTACTACACAAAAGGTTAGATAGATCACTTCACATAAAGCGGTTAAGTTAAAAACCGATCTAACAAAGGAAAAAAGCGGGGAAATATAATACATAGATCGGTTGTTTGTTTAATAACCGGTCTATTAAATTTTGAAACTAGTTAGATCGGTTCTTAATTATTAACCGATCTATTTTCCTCCCAAACGGCTACCTACCTATAGTAGACATTATATGTGCAGTTTTTTCTCACTATATTAACAAAAAGAGTTAATTACATAAATGGTCACTATGGTTTGGTCATTTTTTCATTTTCAGTCACTGTGTTTTTTTTTACTAAGTCAGTCACTGTGGTTTCATGGTATTACATATCCAAGCCAACTCCGTTATCTCCGTTAATATTGAAGTTAAATACAGTCACGTGACAAAAACGTGTGGGTAGCTTTGTAAAATCCCCTTTCCCTCTCTTTTGATTGTGCCCAAAGAGTAAAAAAACCACAACCTAACTTTTTCATCTCTCCTCACTCTGCTCTGCTCAACACTCTCTCAAAGCCATTATCTGAATAAAGAGTTAATGTGGTTTGGCTATAATGGATGATGGAAATGGATATTCGTTACGAAAAGAAGGAGACGCATTTGATCCTAAAAAAGCATACGGTATAATTTTTAGGGCTAATTAAAATTGAATGTTTTTAGCTTAAATTGAACATGTGAAAAGAATAGTTGATTAGTTGTTTTTGTTTATTAACTTGCATTTTTTATCAATTCACCAGGTAAGTCAAAGACCCGTTTTACATTGGAGCTGCACCATGGGGGTTTTTTACAATGGGTTCTGGAAGGCGTTATATGAATGGTAAGGTGTCTTGGGTTGATGGAGTTGATATTGATGTGTTTTCAGTAATTGAAATTAAGGATATGTTCACAAACTTAGGTTACAAAGAAGAAGACTGTTGGGTCTATTATAGATTTGATGATACAAAACAAGAAGAATGAAACATGAAGGACTAAAAGTGACAAGAAGGAAACTACAAAAGATGGAGGATTTGGAAGATTCTAGAAGATATGCTTAAAAGAATATTTAGTTTCCTAATTGTATTATGATTCCTCTTGTAAACCCTAGATGTCTCTAGTATATAAAGAGACATAGGGTCATTAGTTTTAGAGTATGTACAAGATGTAAATCAAAGGTGTGTGTGTGTGGGAACCTAGGCGTAGGGATTTGGGAAAACGCCTAGGGTTTAGTTAGTTAGTGTTAGATCAAGTCTTTAATCTTTGTTATAGTTAGTTAGTTGATAATAAAAAACCTTGTTCATAATAATGTTGATTCTATGTTTGAATATTCCGCTTTCATTATTATGTGTTCCTAGATATAATATTAGACCTAGTCTAAGAGCTTACAACGATCTTTACAAAGACACTATGTACTTCCACTTTAGAATACCTAATAGGGATTTAGATAGTGGACTTATGCCCTTAGCTTGTGACAGTGATGTTTTAAGTTTGGCAAAATATGTAGGAAAGTATAAGGTGATTGAGGTTTACTTGGAACTTTGGCTTTCTAGTTTGGATATAGAGCAAAGAACTGGTAACAAGCCTAAGGTCACCTTTGATGAGTTACCAATTGAATTTGATATGTCCCTTGAGTTTGACCCCTTTTTTTCTACTGGTGATGTAACTGGTCAGTCAAATGAGAAGCATGTTGATAAAGATAAGGAAATAGGTGAATCTAGTGGGAATAAGAATCAAGAAGATGAAGATAGTGATTTCATGGAATTTGATGAGAACCCAATTCATGATGTAGATGTTAATATGGATGAGTTTAGGGAAAACTTAGACAAGAATGTGGAATCTGTTGGTGGTAGTGAAGCTGAAATAGAAAATGATGTTGTATGCAGTGATGTAGAGTTAGACCATGATTACTTTGATAATGCAACAGATGAGGAGGGTGATATTGAAGTTGAAAGAAATCATGCATTGAGAAAGATAACAAGAAAAGGCACCAAAGCTGCTCTTTCTGCATCTGCAAGAGGCAAAAAACAAGCTCCTTCTACTGCAACTGATAGTCCAAGGTCACCAACACCAAGACCTTCTCAAGCTATCATCATCAGAGACTCACCATCTGCTAATACAAGAAGTTCACAAGCTGCAAAACTTTCACAAGACTCTGCAAAAGATAAAGGAAAGGGAAAGATTGTGGGGTGAAGGTTCCTGTGTTGGTTGTCTACTTTTTTTTTTTTTTTTTTTGGGTCTGTATTGCAGTATGTTTTAATGTTCATGTGTTAAACCTTAGTATGTTTTGGATATTTCTGTACTGCAGTATGTATTGCAGTCTGTGTTAAATGTGCATCTTGTGGTTCAAGTGTTAAATGTGCAACTTGTATGTTTTAAGGTTCCTGTATGCAATTCTGTGATATGTGCAACTTGTGGTTCAAATGTTGGTTCAAGTCTGAATTTTCATTTTCAAATGGTCCATTTTGACTTTTGCAATTTGACCATTTAACCAAACCAAACCAACACATTCACTTTGCAGCATTTGGTCTCTTTTGGCTTTTCACTTTGTAGCATTTGACCATTTAACCAAACCAAACCAACATTCACTTTGCACTAAGGATAATACAATCAATATCTTTTTTGTAACATTTAACCAACCAAACATTTCATTAACTTCAAAATTTGGAATTTTACAACATCCATATAGGTTGAAGGTTGGGATTACAATAGTTAACCACATCTGAGACCCTAAGAACCTAGAATGAAAACATTACCCAAAAGCTTTAGTTACAAGAACCTAGCATTACCCAAACTAAGACATAGAACCATCATTAAAACATCATCCCCATATGTCAATGACTAACAAAGTATGCAACAAACAACACCCAACTAAGACCCAACAGCATCTTCAATCTTTGAACTTGATTCTCCTGTGTTGTCACTGTGGTTTCAAGGTGGTTCATTCTTCGCAACAAGCCAGGTATGATCTGAACAGCTCTTCAACACATAAGTGGATCAAACCAAGAGACAAACCCACAACTTGGTTACATTTATCAATTAGGTCAAAATCAACACAACAAAACTTATATCATTACAAAATATCCAAAACTTACTATGTTAGCACAACTTTTGAATCTCCTTCCTGGATTTCGTGTTGTCCAAGATGTTACAACCTTCAAAGGGGAAAAATGACAAATGGGGCATTCATCATCCATGAGCTTTTGATACAACCTTCCTGGTATTTTTTGTAACGTGTTTTTTATTAGGGATTTTGACTATGCCAAGTCAATTCCCTAAATAGGTATCAAAGTGGAAAAACGGGGGAAAAGGGACAAGAATAAAATGACTAATATACCCCTCACGTGATTGTCACGTGTGTGGGTTTAACGAGTTTTTTAACAGATATACCCAAAATGGCTTGGATCCGTAATACCATGAAACCACAGTGACTGAACCCGTAAAAAAAAACACAGTGACTGAAAGTGAAAAAATTACCAAACCACAGTGACCATTTATGTAATTAACTCTAACAAAAAACACAATAAATGCTCCAAATAATCACAATAAATGTTTCAAAAAAATCTCAAATTCAAGTATCTATATTGTCTTAATTGAAAAGGTATATAATATTTTAACTATGCTTACTATTTATCCATTAGATTTCATAACACGAAATTCATCTATATATAGTAAATTTGTGTTTATTTGAAGCTTTGTTTGTTGATTTTGATTGTGTGTTCATATGTAGGCTCGTTTGAAGAATTTTCTATGTGTCCCGTTGATACCTAACTACTATTGACCCGTTGATGTAAGTTACTTAACTATACTTTTAAGCTAACCGCGTATTAATAGCATATTTTGATGGTAACATTCAAGCATTTAGTATAAACTAAGTTAAAATCATAACCCTTTAGTTAAATACCCGTTCGAAATTAACCTAATAGAGGTTAGTTTCGGATTGTCCCATTGGGATCGCTTTTGAATATTTTATCTCATTTAGGATGTGATTACGTATTATGAGATCGAGTATTATTTGAGAAAATCGACATCATTTTCCTTACTCCCATGAGTTTGCGTTTTATGCGCATACTTGAGGAGTTAAGGAAATGTTGCCGATTTTCTTCAATAATACTCGACTCATAATACGATACACATATGAGACTAAATATTCAAAAAGTGGGTTAGATTGACGGTTTGCAACTATTTTCATATGTTATCATATCATTCATGCATCTTATTAAAAATATAAATTTGTATATTTCAGATGGATCGTAGGAAGTGGATGTACAATATAGAACGCGCTACCCCATAGTTCATCAAAGGGTTTTCTGAGTTTATTAAAACTGCCGAGGATCATCAAGCAAAGACAGGAAAAGCCCGGATTTCATGTCCGTGTAAAGAATGTGCACATTTTATTTTTCATGATGATATTGATACGATTAGATACCATTTGTTTCAACAAGGGTTTACTGATAACTACACATGGTGGAAACATCATGGTGAACCACCACGTGATTGTAACGATGTTGTTTCAGAAAGTAATGTCAATAATAACGATGATATTTGTGGTAGTAGTAATCAAAATATCAATGACATGCTACATGATGCGGAGCAGAATGATGAACTCGATATCGAGAAATTACAACAAATGTTTGTCGAATCAGAAAAACCATTGTATACCGATTGTACGAATTTTACCAAACTATCAGCCGTGTTGCAGTTGTTGACCTTAAAAGCAGAATATGGTTTGAGTGATGTCGGTTTCAATAAAATATTAGAGTTGCTAAATAAAATGTTACCTAAAGATAATGAGTTGCCCACTTCTACGTATCAAGCAAAAAAATTGATGTGTCCTTTGGGATTGAAAGTCACAAGAATAGATGCATGTCCGAGAGATTGTATATTGTATAGAAACAGGTATAAAGACCTACACAAATGTCATGTATGTAAGGTTTCAAGGTATAAGGATACAAATCTGACGGAATTTGATGATGACGTAACAAAGAATGGTCCCGCTGCTAAAGTATTGTGGTATTTACCCATCAAACCAAGACTTAAGCAATTATTTTCAAATCCTAAGAATGCAAAATTGTTGAGGTGGCATGCAGAAGATCGCAAAATCGACGGAAAAATGAGACATGTGGCTGATTCCCCTCAATGGAAGCATATCGATAATCGTTATGAAGAATTTGGAGCTGAGATTAGGAATATACGGTTTGGGCTTAGTTAGATGGAATTAATCCATTTGGAAATATGAGCGTCACACAAAAGACTTGGCGGTTCTTTTATGCATATACAATCTTCCACCTTGGCTATGCATGAAACGTAAATACATCATGATGTCTTTGTTAATTCAGGGTCCAAAACAACCCGGAAATGATATTGATGTGTATTTGGAGCCCGTTAATTGATGACATGGAAAAAATTTGGTCTGAAGGTGCCGAAGTGTATGATGCGTACAAGAAAGAGAGTTTCACATTATTTGCCATGATTTTTTGTACCATAAGTGATTTTTCGGCGTACGGTAACTTGTAAGGATATGGAACGAAAGGGGAGAAGGCGTGTCCTGTTAGTGAAAATGACACTCACTCGCGGTGGTTGACTAACTGTAAGAAAACTGTGTATATGGGACATCGAAGATCACTTCCAGAAGAACACCCGTACCGTAAAAAAGGAAACTGCTCGACGGTAAAGTAGGCGTAGAAGGATGGCGGGAGTATTGAATGGACGTGATACACTCTCTTGTTAAGGATATAAAACTGCTTTTTGGAAAAAGGATAAAGCTCCGCCAAATAATAAGAATATTTAGAAGAAAAAGTCTATATTTTGGAAGTTACCGTATTGGGAGCGTTTACAAGTCCGACATTGTCTTGATGTAATGCATATCGAGAAAAATGTTTGTGAAAGTTTGATTGGCTTATTGTTAAACATCAAAGGAAAAACAAAAGACGGGGTTAATGTTCGAAAGGAGATGGTAGAGATGGGGATTAGAGATGAGCTTGCTCGACAAGAGATTGGTAATAAAAGAATGTATTTGCTTACCGCTTGTTATACCTTGTCGAAGGTGAAAAATTAAATTTTGTCAATGCTTGCATGATGTTAAAGTTCCATCCGTTATTCGCATACATTAAGAAGTTGGTGTCAATGAAAGACTTAAAGTTGATTGGTATGAAGTCCCACGATTGTCATGTTTTAATAACACAAATGACTCCAATAGCAATTAGTGGAATATTGCCAACTCGAGTCCGACACACAATCACAAAGCTTTGTTTGTTTTTTTAGCATGATTCATTAGAAAGTTATTGACCCTCAAAACTTGGATGAATGGCAACGTGATATTATTTTTACTCTTGTCAGCTAGAGATGTACTTTCCACCTTCCTTTTTTGATGTCATGGTTCATCTCGTATCTCATATTGTAGGAGAATTAAAGGCTTGCGGTCCCGTATTTCTACGTTACATGTATCCATTTGAGAGATATATGGGTTTCTTAAAAGGGTATGTAAGGAACCGATCTCGGCCGGAAGGAAGTATTGTTGAAGGGTATGTTTCGGAGGTTGTTAGCTTTTGTACAAGTTATATCGATGGCATCCCGGATATCGGCGTTCTGAATCTCGACACGAGGTAGACTTGAAGGAAAGGGACGATTGGGCAAAGATGTCACACCAAACAACCATGATTTGGAGCAAGCACACTTTACGCTTTTGCGAATATGACATCTATTGCACCTTATATACACGCACATGTCATTTTTAAAAAGAAATAATAGTCGTCAAGGCCTACAATGGTTAGAAATTGAGCACAAATGAACATTTTCAAACTGGTTGAGAGATACTGTAAAAACGAGATACCCATATGTTGAAGCTGAAGTAATGCAATTGGCGTACCGTCCGCGACGTGTTTTCCATTATCAAGGATACGAAATTAACGGATAAACGTTTTACACCAAAGAACAAGATGAAAAGAGTGTCGTTCAAAATAGTTGCAACAACAACCGATAATTCCAGATTGTCGGTCGCCAAAGAGTCGTATTATGGTGTCATTGAAGAAATTTTGGAATTGGATTACAATACGTTCTTCGTGCCTCTCTTCAAGTGTAAATGGGTCGATAACTTAAGAGGTGTTAAAGTTGACAAGGGTGGTATCACATGTGTTAATCTTTCTACAAATAGCTATTCGTCCGATCCATTTATTCTAGCCAAACAAGCTACCCAAATATTCTATGTTGAGGACTCAAATGATAGGAGATGGAACATTATCATGCATGGCAAACGGCGTATAGTTAGTGTTGAGAATGTTGTGGACGAGGACGAGTATAATCAGTTTGACGAGCTACCTCCATTCTCTATTGGTATTCAATCTTTGGATGAAGTTTTAGATGATACCATTTACCTAAGATCCGACCACCAAGAAGGATATGAGGCTGAAGATTGACAGACTTCACACATCCCATAGGTAACATAACATTATTCGTAACATTAATTTATACAATTTATAATATATTCAAATAATTTATTTATAAACATTATTTTTGTTTAATTTTGCAGGAAGAACATTCAAACTTCAACAAAAGCCAAAGACATATGCGACTTTATTTAGTCATTTTGTATTAGTTATTTGATTTGTTCGGTACAAATGTTGTAAAACTTTTGTCGCATACGGATCATTATATTCATTTTGCTAATTTGATGTTATTTACACATATTGGTACATTTACTTGACCAAAGCGTAAACATAATACTTTTAGAAAGACTATTATTTACTTGCAACATGTATAATAAAATTGACACATTTTAAAAACTAGGCGAAATTCGCGCTAGCGGCAATTGTTTCTAGCGTCGATAATTAATGATTTGTGATATTGTGGTGAGTGTTTTATGTAGCGTTTAAAATAGAACATGAACCGATGAAAATGCAATTGCAAACGGTTGTACTATACGATAATTAAAGTCTAGACAAAATTCTTAACATCTATCAAACAACATATAAAATCATTTAATGAAAATGAAAGTAAACATTACATCAGTTATGGGATAAAAACTAACAACACACGTTACTTGTGGCGTAAAAACTAACAAGGATGGGATTAATGGTGACCAAAATTAGCGTGAATATAATTAGCCCAAAATAAAATAAAAATTGGCTAATTTTGGCTATTTTGTAAAAGATTTGGGCACATTTAGCCTCGTCTTTTTTTTGAAATGAGCGTATTTAGCCTATTGAAAAGTTAAATGTGCACTAACGGGCACATATTTTCTCATAATTGTAAAACATTATAATCGTTTTTGAAGAAAAACTTATAGATAATATATTTATATAGCGACGGATCGCTTTGTGTTAAAAAAGTTTGTGGGTTCTAAGCGAAAAATAATAAAAGTTTGAAGATTTGGGGATTAAACATAACGTTTTGAAACCCGGTTCGACCGGTGGTTCAACCGGTTGAACCGTTCCGTTGAAAACGGGTCAATTTAAACCGAGTCAATATGACAGTTGGGTCAAACGGGTCAAATTAAATAGGTCAACCCACGGGTTTGAAGCGTCTTGGGTCAACCCGTTTTAGATATGTGTTAATAGTTTCAAATTTTTACTTTTTACTTTTTGGTTTTTCCTTTATATATAATATAGCAGGGTACCCGCGCGTTGCGGCGGCGAGTACCCTGTGACGATTAACCGGAGAAATAGATCTCGATGAGACCTGATTCACCAGTTTGTATCGGTTTTAACGGGTCCTCTCTAGTTCGTTTCCGGATGGCTGTTATTGGTTAGCCGAACCGATGGCGACACCGGTTTCCGGTTGAACCCGTTGGTCCGGTCCGATTTTTAAAACTATATGTACCATCAACTTGTTAGCTTGTATGAAGCTTTGTGTGTTTTATTAATTTGTATAATGTGTATAATAACATGTACTTTTCATTTTAGGGTGTTTTAAAAATAACATTAATTAGTGTGTTTAATTATTTTATATTTAAAATTATGTTGTAGCTTGTTTAAATTGTACATTGTGAAAATTTTATTGTACTTTTTAATAAGGGGTGTTTTAATTGGTTGTTTTTAATTTGGTAGATATGCTTTTAATTGGTTGTACAATGTGAATAAATTATTGTACTTTTAAGTAATGGGGTGTTTTAATAAGAGTATTAATTACACAAATATATTTCTCTCTCATTTGACCATTAAACTTTTTCACTTTTCCACTTTTTCACTTTGACTGTTTTTCCATTTTATGTAGTATAGATGAACAAATATAAACATGAGAAACTAAATAGATCGGGTATAAGTAAATAAATGATCTATTTCCCTAAAATTCACCTAAATAATTTTAGCGGGATACAACTTTTCATTTGCCGCTTCACCAAAATTTAGACACACAAAAAACCCTATACTATTTCCCCAAAATTAAACACCAGCGCCTCACCACTCTCACCAAACAAGCCCTAACCATTTCCCCAAAATTTCATCATAGCTGATTCACAAGGTAAATTGATCTAATCACTCAAACTATTAATTTTGTTAATTAATATCTCAAAGTCGATGTGAATTTGCGTTTTCATTCTCTGCGCAATTTGCTCTTGTTTAAAAGTTTTATTTTTTAATAAATTGCAACTTGTAAATTTGTTAAGTTTAAAATTTGTTGATAAATTGTATGATTAAGTTTGAAATTTGCATTATTTGCCTAATTTTGATACTTTGGAAGTCTGATATGGGTTGTGCTTCTTGTTGCTGAAAAAAAATGGTGCTTGATTTCAATTCGTGGCCTTTACTAGTTTTCATTGGCCTCATTCGCAAGTTGCAAGTATATTAGTTTTCATTTTAATGTACGCAAGTTTTGAGTTGTCATTATTAGTTTTCATTGGCCTCCTACACATATGTTCAATAGGGCAATGAGGATCTTCTTTATAAGTCTGTGATGGCATTGACTTATAGGCATGAGATTGAAAAGCAGTTTGGAGGTTAACATCAACCTCATTCTTTGCTATTAAAAAATATGTTTGCACCGATAACCCGAATCACCCAACTCGACGTAATCCTAGCATGTGCCACTAACTACAAAAATAAATAATATACTCTAGCAACGCGCCAATTTCTGGTATCATTCGTGTTACAAACGAAGGCTAAATAACAGGATTTATGTGCGCCAAGTCATCCCCACAAAGAGGTACAGGTTCCGTTCGCTTAGGGAGCATTCGGTTTCTAGGCAGAAGTCTTGAATTTGAAATGAGTTCAAATGAAAAGTAGGTCTTAATGCAGTCTCATTAATTGTTTGATATATACTATGTGTATAGGCCCATTTGATCCTCAGAATGTTAAATTTCTCTAATGACGCGTCACCATATAAACAGGGCACATGATCATGTTAAAAGGGTAAAAATGAACTGAGACATGATCGATTTGTTACAGGGTTGGTGCTCATCTCAAAAGACAAGTTCTGCTAATTAGAACCAACTAGCATGTTCTCGAATCCGAATTAATATTAAAAAAGGACTAAAAATGCATCTATACTAGGATTCTTTGCCAAATACCTGCAGTCATATAAACCTCAAACAGCAGGAGCCTTAAAGACTTAACTTTGTCTATCATTATAAAATTATAGATACTTTGGTTCATTGAACACTAGTACTTATGCCATAAATAACAGTACAATATTTGTGCTATGTACGCAACGTGATCAAGAGAGCTTGTTCACGTGGAGTGGGTAGTCATGACAATTGAAGTGTAAATCAATAGCACCTATAACTTATCGTGTCAAACATTGTTACTACCTAAATTTGCTTTGAATATCGAAGCACAGTTTGTTGTCTACACTTTAGGATAGTATTTGGCTTAATGTATCGGGATTATTGAAAGAGGATTAGAAGCCGATTAAATTTTGGTATGTGTAGATAATGCTTACATTTTCCACATAAAATATTTGTTAATACTCTATACAAAGCCGCACCAATAAGGAGGATTAGATTGAACATTGCTTAATATCGTTTCCATTTCTAGGCCTACTTTACATTCTGGTTAACTAGATTGACAACTTGATTTATAGAATCTATCTTCTAAAATGTATTATGTTTGAAAACTTATATGCGTTTGTGTTTAATCTTGACAGCTCATTAACGTTATTGAACACAATAAACACCGATCCATCTCCATCATGGAAAAACCATGGAAAAAGAGAGGGATAAACAAAGTAGAAGATCTTCCCATTGGTGAATCTGTAAGGTTCAATGCCAATGGCGCAACTGTAGGTAAACACCGACGTAAATTTGTAAAGTACATTGGAAATGTTGTTAGGAAGAATATATCTATCCTCGAAGGGAATTGGCATAAAATAGACCCCAATGAAAAGGAGCTGTTATGGTTGGATATCAAGGTATACTATCTAAGACTCTTAGCTGAGTTTTCTTTTGATTAGTATACATATTCACTTTTAACAAGGTTCATGTCAACTTAAATAGGGCAAAATGAGACTTGAAGATGATGAAACAATTAAAAGTTTTACGCTTAAGTCGTGCGGCACAAAGTGGAGGCGTTCAAGACCACATTAAGGTCAGTACATGCTTAATAATATTTGTAGATGTGGGACTTATACATTCCTCGACCCCAAAATATGGCAAGAGTTACATCACATTGAACATTATCTGACAGATAAACTGTTCATTTCACTTCCTCCTATACTTTTATAATATATTATTATCTTATTGAAATTTTTTAATTTGTTCATGACTCCTATGTGTAGAGATTGCGCGAAGAAGCGAGAGCACGAGCAAGTAAACAAACTAATCGACCTCGGGTAGGAGCAAAAGGGTTCTTTGGTTTTGAGGAGCGGTGGGAAGAGGAGAGGAATGACCCAAATAGCGCAATGATCTTCACAAGATACCGGTCGTGGGAGTAGTTTTTTTTGGGAGGAGACGTCCGATAAAGATGGAAACTTAGTTCCGACTCAAAGGCGGCCGAGTTAGCAAAAACATTGGTAATTTTATTACATGTTTTGCAATAATAGTGTTATAATTACTCATTTTTATAGATTGAGGTTTATGAGTAAGTTGTTTTCGTTAATATACAACTTGCATTAAACAGGTAGAAGCGAGCGAGTAGTTGTCTCAAGGAACGATTGAATCTCAACCTGGAGCAGATCCTTTGACCATTGTGTATGGACCTGAGCATGGGGGTCGCATTAGGGGAGTTAGCTCTATTGTTGGATTTAAAAAAGGCATAAAAGGATATGTGAGGAAAAAAAGGACCTACAAAGAGTCACTAGATTTTGAAGAGTTGATGCAACAAATGGGAGAAAAGTTAATGTCTGGTAAGATATGGGATCAGATGAAGGAGAAATTTTTGGAAGAAATAAGGAAGGAACCGGGCTTTGGAATTAGTAATGTTGACTCGACAACTAGCAAGATCAAGATAGATTGCATAAAGGTAATTAAATATCTGTTATGTTAGTAGACAATTGATATGTAACATACTTTATATACACGCACCTAATATACCACATTTTATACATCGTTTGTTTTCTAGGAACCCACCACATGCTCTTTGTTCGATCCTGAATCCATTTTAACCGGGAGAAGATCTTGTGCGCCACGCGACGCTATATCCGATTGGGGACGGCTTGATACATGGAAGCAAGTTACGAAAGGGTCACATGAGGTATCGGTTGACTAACACTAGGAATGTGAATAGTAATAGCTCACATCAGCATTACGTCAATAAAACGCATAATCGAAACCTAAAAATAATAAAAGATATACAAACATACGTTTAACTAAAACGTAAACGATATAAAACAAAACGATTATAACTATAGTAGAGATTTGCATGTCTTAGCGACTTAAATGCAAATTAAAAAATAAAAGTTAAAATCTATTAAATAAACGCTATCACTATTTTTACGGATCGATGAGCGTTTATGATTTTATAAAACAAAATAACTTAAATAAACTATCTTAATTAAAACGTAAACTAAAATAACCTAAAAGTGATCTAAAATGAAAGCGATATTTACAAAATTACATAATCAAAGCAAGCAAAACGTAAAATTTATAAAATAAAAGGCCTACAAGTATAAAACTAATTTTCTTACAAAATATATGATAAAAGAAAATTTTAGAAAAAAGATTTATATTTTTTTGACTTTTATATTTTTTATTATGATTTAAATAAGTTTTTACACTAATTAAATGATTAAAAATATTAAAACTAATTAGAAAAATCTGAAAATTTTACAGAAAATACTTTATACTAATACTAAGATAAGAAAAATGAAAAAGCTAAAAAATATTGTTTGAATAAGCTAGTAATAAGCTAAATAGAACGCATAAGCTAATATGAGAAACAAGGGTCAAGTATTTGTTTTTGCAATCCATGACAAGAAAGACCCAAGGGCGCTATTGGTACAGGTACACTTACTATCACCCTTCTAAGGCTGGAGGTCTCAGGTTCGAGCCTGCCTCCACCCTTTTTGCTTCTCATTTTATTTTTTTGATTTTCTTTTTACAAAACTACTTATTAAGCTAAAATAATGAACTTTAATAAAACCAACTTTTTCAAAACTTGGAAATAAGCTCTGTGGGAGCTTATTTCCATGACAGTTGGCCAAATAAGCCATAAGCTTCCACATATAAGCTAACACTAGTTGTTAAAGCTATTTTTGGGCTTTTCTGTTTTTAGGACTAGCATATATACAGATAATAAGTACATGTAATGAATTATAAGCTTTACAAACAAAGAAATAAGCAATTCTTAGCTTATAAGCTTATGCAGTGAGCTTTTAACTCACTGTTTGGCTTATAAGCTTTGAATAAGCTTAACAAAGGAAACAAAAGGAAAAAGGCATGTATGTACATGTAATATGAACAAGTTTAAGGAAAATGGAAAGCTACAAACCTAGAATTAAGCATATTATGAGCTTATTAGTCATTCAGTTTAGCTGATGGGCTCACAGTAGACTCATAGGCTCACAATAAGCTTGAAAAAGCTATAAAGGTTGAAAACAAAAGTATGTGTATATGTACAGGTATGATTATCATATTTATACAAGATAGTGTACTGGAATAAGCAAATAAGCTTGTAATAAGCTAATAAGCAAATCCCAATAAACCTCAGTTCCAAACAGTCCTGCAGTTAATAATATGGACAATTTAAGCTCATTAAATAAGCTCAAAAATCCAAAGTGAATATTGCAATAGCAAGACATGCTGGTTGGCTTTCCAAAAAGCCCAAGCTCACCTAGTGGGGTCCACTAGTGAGCTTGTAGGAAGCTTATGAAAATGGGCACTGACAATCAGTATATGCTGATGGACTCAGCATACACTGATGGGATGGGACAATCCAAATACATGTTGCAGCCCTAGAGAATAAGCTACAACATGAATTTAAAGGGAAGGATCATGAAGCTGGGTTGCTAAGCTTCCTAAAAAGCTAGGCTACTCAACCCATGGATCTTTTATGAGCTTGTAAGAGCTTGAAGGAAATGGTGCAAATGGACTGCATAAGCAGTCCATTGTTATGAATGAGCAAACATCAAGCTCATATATGACTTATCAAATAAGCTAATAAGAGCTCAACTTAAATTGAGGCATTGAGATGGACTTGGCTTTTGAAAGCCAAGAGTCACAAGCTCAAGCTCAATAAGGAGCTTTTCATGAGCTATTGAAAACTACTCCACTACATTGTTTGCTTGATTAGCAGTGGATGAGATGGGACAAAAGGTTTGGGAAATTAAGCTAATCAAATAAGTGAAAATATAAAAACAAGCATACAAATAATAAAAAGACCACAGGGCTGCACAAAGCATTAAGTACACAAGTTAGGGTCAAGTAATGAAGCTTATGCAAGCTCATTAACTTGACACCATAACTGATGCGGGGCATGATAATGAAAAAGACTAAGAATAAGCTAATGAAAAGCTATTTAAAAGTGAGTAATTGTAAACTAATATTTTGTATTTTACTTAAGCAGCTATATATTATTATCCCAAAAGGATTAAGGCTAAAACTTAATCTCGAATCCTACACAAAATTATACATTTTATTCAAAACGACTATTTGAAAATTTGACTTTTCACAAGAACATCAAACTTTGACTAAACCTGAATTTAAAACTTAAACTCTCGATTAAACATGATATATTAAGCTATAAGAGCATGAAATAAAGCTAGATAAACAACATTAAAACACATAAGCAAGATTATAAGATCCAACAACCTCAAAATGCTCATAATGAAACAGTCAAGTGTGATTTTGACTATTTACCATGCTACATCCTTTGGTTAAGGTTTCACTGAGTTGTTAAGACCATATGAAGAGTACATCAAACAAGAATAACCACATACACAGCCATTAACTCAGATTCACTATCAAATCCAAACTACCTCTAAGTTGGACTGTTTTGAGTTTTATAAAGCATAAGATAGTGTAGATCAATTCCATCAAATCCAGAGGAACCACAGTGTCAAAGTGGACCTTTTCAGCATAAACAAGGTGTCAAACAAGTCTAAGCCTATGATTCTCAAAAATTGACATATTGGCAGTCTAAATGCAAAATCAAACCACAATCCAATACAAAACATAATAACCTAAGATTAAGCTCTAAAATCATAAATAAACAGTAAATAAACATAGAAACATGAAAATCAAAGCACATAAAACATTAAAACAGTAATATGCAAAAATTAGATAAATGCTTACAAGTGAGAAAGTAGACTGAGACATAGAAACCAAGGACAAGGTTACACCTAATAGCTTCCCATTAAGCTCCTAATACCCCATGGCATTTCAAATCCAACCCTGCTTCATCACCTTCTTCATAAATCTGATTTTTGATTATTTTTCCATTTTCTCTATTTTTTTGGTATTTTCTAGTTTAAAAAGTCTAAGCTTGTTTAAATGTCTCTAAAAGCTTAAAAGCCTTGTCAGGAGCTTATATGGCTTAAGGAGTCCATAAAACAACTACTTACCATGAAATTAAAAAACTTGAAAATTAAAGGAAATAAAGCAAAACTTGAAACGAAATAAAACTTGAAATTAAAGCGAAAGAAGAGTTCCATTACACTAATTTGAAAACTATTACAAGATTTAAAGTATTGAAAGACATTTAATCTAGGAAAGCAATAAAATTTAATTAAGCTACGTGACTAAGGCTATCCCAGTACTTCATCTCTTCTCTCCTCTTTCTTTATAGCCATTTGATATTCCCACATGCTTCGAGTTGATCCCACCACCATTGGATTTAAATGCATCCCTAGCCTTTGATTTTGCTTTTGGCGCCAAAAAAGTCTTGGGCAGTTTCTTTGCATTAATTGGGTTTGGTTGTATGTAGAGGTGGAGGGGGGATGTAAAATAGCTGGGGGGATAAGATAGGTGAGGTGGAAAGGTGAAAACCAGTGGTTAAAACCACTGGTTTTGGTGTATACAGGGGTGAGGGAGGAGGTGAATAGTGATGGCGGTATCTGTTTTGATTTAAAAGTTTGGGCCGGGTCATGTGTTGGACTGGATTGGGCTTATTTATATATTGGATCCGTTTGGCTTGTTTTAACAATAAGGACCATTAGTGTAATTTGAGCAATCTTGAAGGACTGACTTTGAATATTTTCCAAAGCTCTTACAAGGGTAAAACCTGCCAAGTAAGATTAGTACAAGGACCTTAATTGAAAATTTCCATTTTACAAATCCAGGACCAAACCGTCAATTTAGAAACTATAGGGACCAAACTTGTAATTTTCTCCAAAGTTATCATGAAGGACCAATATTGCCATTTATAAATAGTATAAGGTTTATTTTGATTATTTTCTTATTTTTAAAACCTTAGGGACTAATTTTGACACTTTTGCAAACTTGAGGGACCAAAGTTGTAATTTTGTGATTTTAAACTTCAAAGGATTATTTTGAACAACTTGAATCCCAAGGACCTAAAATGATATTTTACAAGTTTTGAAATGACGAGGACTAGATTTGACAACTTTTCAAACTTGAGGGACTAAAGCGCCAATTATGCAAACTTGATCGTTTTTCATCGATTTTGATGTTTTGCATTTAAAACATATAAAACACTTGTTTGTGATATTTTTATCATTTTGATGTGTTTACGAGTGTTTTCGGATGTTTTTGGCATTTAATATATAAAATGATGAGTATTTAGACACTCATCAATCCCCACACTAAGATATTGCTAGTCCCTAGCAATGATTTGAGAAAACATAATGGATTTTAATCTCTTACCAAAAGCCATTACTCGGAGTAGCCAAATGTTTCGATTCAAGTAAGAACCATGGTACACCGATAACCATGTGATTTTGAGCAAACCACCGACTTTCAACGGATTTGATTTTGTCTTTACCGAAGCCGTACCCTTCGGACTAGCCAACTCTTAGATAAATTATCGAATTATCTTTGGTGAGTCGATTACCAATTATGGATTTTCAATGACCTTTACCACAAGCCATAATCTTGCGGGCTAGCCAACTCTTCACTAGTTTAAAGATATGGTGGTGAACACCATACAATTTTAGGCAAATTGCAAGCCATAAGCGATTTGAGATATCTTTACCAAGAGCCGTTTGCTCTGGATTAGCCAATCCTTATGTGGGTTAGACATGGTGGGTGATTACCATTTGTTGTGTTTAGTACTTAGTACTTCCACTAGATAAAAATTTTAAAATTTGGCCATTTGGGGAAAAAGGACTAAAAGGGTATATTCACGATCAAATTCGCGAATTTCCCCACACTTAGAAATGAATATTGTCCTCAATATTCAAAACTAAAATGGGTAAACACAACAATTATTCTCTTTTAATATTTACAATTTTCATTCATTTTATAAATCTATGTACGAAATGTAGGCACATTGCACACTTAGGTGGTAGAAAGGGGGTAAGAAAAATGAAAATAATTTGACAAGAAATTGGAGTGGGGTCCACTCACAGAATTATGAAGATAAAGGTAGGGAGAATCTTTTGGGTTTTTATATAATATAAACAGAAACGAAAAATGTTTTTGTATTTTTTAACTTTTATATATATATACAAAGAAATGGCTAAAAAGGAAACCTAAATGAGATTTTTAATACATGATCTTGATTTAAACCTAATCTATCACATTCCGTGAATTATACTAAGCACAGTAAATCCTTTTTAGTGTAAACATGGTGTTTAGCCAAAATTTAGACCTAGGAATATCAAGATTAGGAAAATTGATGATCAAATGCAAATCAAAGCACATATAGATTTCAACCATAAAATCTTTTGTATTTTATATTGTTTATATGAAATGAAGTATATGTAATTTACATACAAGGATAGGTATTTCAACAAAGTACAAAATACAAGTCATGTCTGTAGCTTAGCCCTGCAATGGCGCCAAATTGATTTCTCCGAACCACCCTCTTTTATTTCTCCGTCACGCTTATCAACACTTGCGAACGGTCAACCGTTCAGATGATAAAAGGCGGCGGCCGGGAGAAAAATGCAAGTTTACCAAGGATTAAAAATATCCTTGGATCGTTTATGTCTGGTGAGGCGTGATATTCGGTATAGTGACTTGTGAATTGTTGAAAATAATATTAGTATAAGAAAATAGGAATCGATTGACTAACACTAGGAATGTGAATAGTAATAGCTCGTCACGCCTACGTCAATAAAAACGCATAATCGAAACCTAAAAATAATAAAGATATACAAACATCGTTTAACTAAAACGTAAACGTATAAAAACAAAGCGATTATAACTATAGTAGAGATTTGTATGTCTTAGCGACTTAAATGCAAATTAAAAAAATAAAAGTTAAAATCTATTAAATAAACGCTATCACTATTTTTACGGATAGATGAGCGTTTATGATTTTATAAAACAAAATAACTTAAATAAACTATCTTAATTAAAACGTAAACTAAAATAACCTAAAAAGTGATCTAAAATGAAAACGCGCGATATTTACAAAAATTACATAATCTGCAAACAAAAGCGTAAAATTTATAAAATAAAAGGCCTACAAGTATAAAACTAATTTTCTTACAAAATATATGATAAAGAAAATTTTAGAAAAAGATTTATATTTTTTGACTTTTATATTTTTATTATGATTTAAATAAGTTTTACACTAATTAAATGATTAAAAATATTAAAACTAATTAGAAAATCGAAAATTTTACTGAAAATACTTTATACTAATACTAAGATAAGAAAATGAAAAGCTAAAAATATTGTTTGAATAAGCTAGTAATAAGCTAAATAGAACGATAAGCTAATATGAGAAACAAGGGTCAAGTATTTGTTTTGCAATCCATGACAAGAAAGACCCAAGGCGCTATTGGTGCAGTACACTCACTATCACCCTTCTAAGGGCCGGAGGTCTCGGGTTCGAGCCCCCTCCACCCTTTTGCTTCTCATTTTATTTTTGATTTTCTTTTTACAAAACTACTTATTAAGCTAAAATAATGAACTTTAATAAAACCAACTTTTTCAAAACTTGAAATAAGCTCGTGGAGCTTATTTCCATAACAATAATAAATAAGCCATAAGCTTCCACATATAAGCTAACACTAGTTGTTAAAGCTATTTTGGGCTTTTACTTTTAGGACTAGCATATATCTGATAATAAGTACATGTAATGAATTATAAGCTTTACAAACAAAGAAATAAGCAATTCTTAGCTTATAAACATGCGTGAGCTTTTAACTCACTGTTTGGCTTATAAGCTTTGAATAAACTTAACAAAGGAAACAAAGGAAAAAGGCATGTATGTACATGTAATATGAACAAGTTTAAGGAAAATGGAAAGCTACAAACCTAGAATTAAGCATATTATGAGCTTATTAGTCATTCGAGTTTAGGCGATGGGCTCTGATGAACTCATAGGCTCACAATAAGCTTGAAAAAGCTATAAAGGTTGAAAACAAAAGTATGTGTATATGTACAGTGTATGATTATCATATTTATACAAGATAGTGTCTTGGAATAAGCAAATAAGCTTGTAATAAGCTAATAAGCAAATCCCAATAAACCTCGGCCCAAACAAGTCTGCGAGTTAATAATATGGACAATTTAAGCTCATTAAATAAGCTCAAAAATCCAAAGTGAATATTGCAATAGCAAGACATCTTGGTTGGCTTTCCAAAGCCCAAGCTCACCTAGTGGGGTCCACTAGTGAGCTTGTAGAAGCTTATGAAAATGGCAGCGACAATCGGTATATCTTGATGGACTCGGCATAATCGATGGGATGGGACAATCAAATACATGTTGCGACCCTAGAATAGCTACAACATGAATTTAAAGGGAAGGATCATGAAGCTGGGTTGCTAAGCTTCCTAAAAAGCTAGGCTACTCAACCCATGGATCTTTTATGAGCTTGTAAGAGCTTGAAGGAAATGGTGCAAATGGACTGCATAAGCAGTCCATTGTTATGAATGAGCAAACATCAAGCTCATATATGACTTATCAAATAAGCTAATAAGAGCTCAACTTAAATTGAGGCATTGAGATGGACTGCTTGGCTTTTTGAAAAGCCAAGAGTCACAAGCTCAAGCTCAATAAGGAGCTTTTCATGAGCTATTGAAAACTACTCCACTACAATGCTTGCTTCGTAGTGGATGAGATGGGACAAAAGGTTTGGGAAATTAAGCTAATCAAATAATTTGAAAATATAAAACAAGCATACAAATAATAAAAGACCACAAGGGCTTTGCACAAAAAGGCTAAGTACAAGCTAGGGTCAAGTAATGAAGCTTATGCAAGCTCATTAACTTGACACCATAACTGTGATGCGAGGCATGATAATGAAAAGACTAAGAATAAGCTAATGAAAAGCTATTTAAAAGTCGAGTAATTGTAAACTAATATTTTGTATTTTACTTAAGCACTATATATTATTATCCCAAAAGGATTAAGGCTAAAACTTATCTGAATCCTACACAAAATTATACATTTTATTCAAAAACGACTATTTGAAAATTTGACTTTTCACAAGAACATCAAACTTTGACTAAACTGAATTTAAAACTTAAACTACTGATTAAACATGATATATTAAGCTATAAGAGCATGAAATAAAGCTAGATAAACAACATTAAAACACATAAGCGAGATTATAAGATCCAACAACCTCAAAATGCTCATAATGAAACAGTCAAGTGTGATTTTGACTATTTACCATGCTACATCCTTTGGTTAAGGTTTCACTGAGTTGTTAAGACCATATGAAGAGTACATCAAACAAGAATAACCACATACACACCATTAACTCGGATTCACTATCAAATCCAAACTACCTCTAAGTTGAATTGTTTTGAGTTTTATAAAGCATAAGATAGTGTAGATCAATTCCATCAAATCCGGAGGAACCACGTTGTCAAAGTGGACCTTTTCAAGATAAACAAGGTGTCAAACAAGTCTAAGCCTATGATTCTCAAAAATTGACATATTGGCAGTCTAAATGCAAAATCAAACCACAATCCAATACAAAACATAATAACCTAAGATTAAGCTCTAAAATCATAAATAAACAGTAAATAAACATAGAAACATGAAAATCAAAGCACATAAAACATTAAAACAGTAATATGCAAAAATTAGATAAATGCTTACAAGTGAGAAAGTAGACTGAGACATAGAAACCAAGGACAAGGTTACACCTAATAGCTTCCCATTAAGCTCCTAATACCCCATGGCATTTCAAATCCAACCCTGCTTCATCACCTTCTTCATAAATCTGATTTTTGATTATTTTTCCATTTTCTCTATTTTTTTGGTATTTTCTAGTTTAAAAAGTCTAAGCTTGTTTAAATGTCTCTAAAAGCTTAAAAGCCTTGTCAGGAGCTTATATGGCTTAAGGAGTCCATAAAACAACTACTTACCATGAAATTAAAAAAAACTTGAAAATTAAAGGAAATAAAGCAAAACTTGAAACTGAAATAAAACTTGAAATTAAACTGAAAGAAGAGTTCCATTACACTAATTTGAAAACTATTACAAGATTTAAAGTATTGAAAGACATTTAATCTAGGAAAGCAATAAAATTTAATTAAGCTACGTGACTAAGGCTATCCCAAAGTACTTCATCTCTTGCCTCTCCTCTTTCTTTATAGCCATTTGATATTCCCCACATGCTTCTGAGTTGATCCCACCACCATTGGATTTCTGAAACAGATCCTAGCCTTTGATTTTGCTTTTGGCGCCAAAAAGTCTTGGGCGCTTTGCATTAATTGGGTTTGGTTGTATGTAGAGGTGGAGGGGATGTAAAATAATTTGGGGATAAGATAGGTGAGTGGAAGGTGAAAACTGGTTAAAACCACCAATTGGTTTTGTGTATCTGAGGTGAGGAGGAGGTGAATAGTGATGGCGGTATCTGTTTTGATTTAAAAGTTTGGGCCGGGTCATGTGTTGGACTGGATTGGGCTTATTTATATATTGGATCCGTTTGGCTTGTTTTAACAATAAGGACCATTAGTGTAATTTGAGCAATCTTGAAGGACTGACTTTGAATATTTTCCAAAGCTCTTACAAGGGTAAAACCTGCCAAGTAAGATTAGTACAAGGACCTTAATTGAAAATTTCCATTTTTACAAATCCAGGGACCAAAACTGTCAATTTAGAAACTATAGGGACCAAACTTGTAATTTTCTCCAAAGTTATCATGAAGGACCAATATTGCCATTTATAAATAGTATAAGGTTTATTTTGATTATTTTCTTATTTTTAAAACCTTAGGGACTAATTTTGACACTTTTGCAAACTTGAGGACCAAAGTTGTAATTTTGTGATTTTAAACTTCAAAGGATTATTTTGAACAACTTGTGAATCCAAGGACCTAAAATGATATTTTACAAGTTTTGAAATGACCAGGACTAGATTTGACAACTTTTCAAACTCGAGGGACTAAAGCGCCAATTATGCAAACTTGATACGCTTTTTCATCGATTTTGATGTTTTGCATTTAAAACATATAAAACACTTGTTTGTGATATTTTATCATTTGATGTGTTTAGTGTTTCGGATGTTTTGGCATTTTAACAAGATAAAAATGATGAGTATTTAGACACTCATCAATCCCCACACTAAGATATTGCTAGTCCCTAGCAATGATTTGAAAAACATAATGGATTTTAATCTCTTTACCAAAAGCCATTACTTCGGAGTAGCCAAATGTTTCAGTTCAAGTAAGAACCATGGTACAGATAACCATGTGATTTTGAGCAAACCACCGACTTTCAACGTTTGATTTTGTCTTTACCGAAGCCGTGCACTTACGGACTAGCCAACTCTTAGATAAATTATCGAATTATCTTTGGTGAGTCGATTACCAATTATGGATTTTCAACGACCTTTACCACAAGCCATAATCTTGCGGGCTAGCCAACTCTTCACTAGTTTAAAGATATGGTGAAATGAACACCATACAATTTTAGGCAAATTGCAAGCCATAAACGGATTTGAGATATCTTTACCAAGAGCCGCTTTGCTCTGGATTAGCCAATCCTTATGTGGGTTAGACATGGTGGATGATTACCATTTGTTGTGTTTAGTACTTAGTACTTCCACTAGATAAAAATTTTAAAATTTGGCCATTTTGGGGAAAAAGGGACTAAAGGGTATATTTACGATCAAATTCGCGAATTTCCCACACTTAGAAATGAATATTGTCCTCAATATTCAAAACTAAGTGGGGTAAACACAACAATTATTCTCTTTTTTAATATTTACAATTTTCATTCATTTTATAAATCTATGTACGAAATGTGGGGCACACCCCCACACTTAGGTGGTAGAAAGGGGGTAAGAAAAATGAAAATAATTTGACAAGAAATTGGAGTGGGGTCCACTCACAGAATTATGAAGATAAAGGTAGGGAGAATCTTTTTGGGTTTTTTATATAATATAAACAGAAACGAAAAATGTTTTTGTATTTTTTTAACTTTTTTATATATATATACAAAGAAATGGCTAAAAGGAAACCTAAATGAGATTTTTAATACATGATATTGATTTAAACCTAATCTATCACATTCCGAGAATTATACTAAGCACAAGAAATCCTTTTTAGTGTAAACATGGTGTTTAGCCAAAATTTAGACCTAGGAATATCAAGATTAGGAAAATTGACGATCAAATGCAAATCAAAGCACATATAGATTTCAACCATAAAATCTTTTGTATTTTATATTGTTTATATGAAATGAAGTATATGTAATTTACATACAAGGATAGGTATTTCAACAAAGTACAAAATACAAGTCATAATCTGTGACTAGCCTCCCGGCGGCGCCAAATTGATTTCTCCCAACCACCCTTTTATTTCTCCGCCACGCTTATCAACCGCTTGCGAACGGTCAACCGTTACAGATGATAAAGGCGGCGACCGGAGAAAAATGCAAGTTTACCAAGGATTAAAATATCCTTGGATCGTTTATGTCCCGTGAGGCGTGATATTCGGTATAGTGACTTGTGAATTGTTGAAAATAATATTAGTATAAGAAAATAGGAATCGATTGACTAACACTAGGAATGTGAATAGTAATAGCTCATCACACACGTCCAATAAAACGTACAATCGAAACCTAAAAATAATAAAAGATATACAAACATACGTTTAACTAAAACGTAAACGTATAAAAACAAAACGATTATAACTATAGTAGAGATTTGCATGTCTTAGCGACTTAAATGCAAATTAAAAAAAATAAAAGTTAAAATCTATTAAATAAACGCTATCACTATTTTTACAGATAGATGAACGTTTATGATTTTATAAAACAAAATAACTTAAATAAACTATCTTAATTAAAACGTAAACTAAAATAACCTAAAAAGTGATCTAAAATGAAAACGCGCGATATTTACAAAAATTACGCAACTGCGCAAGCAAAAACGTAAAATTTATAAAATAAAAGGCCTACAAGTATAAAACTAATTTTCTTACAAAATATATGATAAAAGAAAATTTTAGAAAAAAGATTTATATTTTTTTGACTTTTATATTTTTTATTATGATTTAAATAAGTTTTTACACTAATTAAATGATTAAAAATATTAAAACTAATTAGAAAAATCTGAAAATTTTACAGAAAATACTTTATACTAATACTAAGATAAGAAAAATGAAAAAGCTAAAAAATATTGTTTGAATAAGCTAGTAATAAGCTAAATAGAACGCATAAGCTAATATGAGAAACAAGGGTCAAGTATTTGTTTTTGCAATCCATGACAAGAAAGACCCAAGGGCGCTATTGGTACAGGTACACTCACTATCACCCTTCTAAGGCTGGAGGTCTCAGGTTCGAGCCTGCCTCCACCCTTTTTGCTTCTCATTTTATTTTTTTGATTTTCTTTTTACAAAACTACTTATTAAGCTAAAATAATGAACTTTAATAAAACCAACTTTTTCAAAACTTGGAAATAAGCTCTGTGGGAGCTTATTTCCATAACAGATAACTTTGGCCAAATAAGCCATAAGCTTCCACATATAAGCTAACACTAGTTGTTAAAGCTATTTTTGGGCTTTTCTGTTTTTAGGACTAGCATATATACAGATAATAAGTACATGTAATGAATTATAAGCTTTACAAACAAAGAAATAAGCAATTCTTAGCTTATAAGCATATGTTGAGCTTTAACTCACTGTTTGGCTTATAAGCTTTGAATAAGCTTAACAAAGGAAACAAAAGGAAAAAGGCATGTATGTACATGTAATATGAACAAGTTTAAGGAAAATGGAAAGCTACAACCTAGAATTAAGCATATTATGAGCTTATTAGTCATTCGGTTTAATGATGGGCTCATGATGAGACTCATAGGCTCACAATAAGCTTGAAAAAGCTATAAAGGTTGAAAACAAAAGTATGTGTATATGTACGTGTATGATTATCATATTTATACAAGATAGTGTCTTGGAATAAGCAAATAAGCTTGTAATAAGCTAATAAGCAAATCCCAATAAACCTCGGCCCAAAGCAGTCCTGCAGTTAATAATATGGACAATTTAAGCTCATTAAATAAGCTCAAAAATCCAAAGTGAATATTGCAATAGCAAGACATCTTTGTTGGCTTTCCAAAGCTCAAGCTCACCTAGTGGGGTCCACTAGTGAGCTTGTAGGAAGCTTATGAAATGGCATCGACAATCGATATATCTTGATGGACTCGAGATACAATCGATGGGATGGGACATCAAATACATGTTGCGACCCTAGAGAATAAGCTACAACATGAATTTAAAGGAAGGATCATGAAGTGGGTTGCTAAGCTTCCTAAAAAGCTAGGCTACTCAACCCATGGATCTTTATGAGCTTGTAAGAGCTTGAAGGAAATGGTGCAAATGGACATAAGCGGTCCATTGTTATGAATGAGCAAACATCAAGCTCATATATGACTTATCAAATAAGCTAATAAGAGCTCAACTTAAATTGAGGCATTGAGATGGACCGCTTGGCTTTTGAAAGCCAGAGTCACAAGCTCAAGCTCAATAAGGAGCTTTTCATGAGCTATTGAAAACTACTCCACTACACTGTTTGCTTCAGTGTAGTGGATGAGATGGGACAAAAAGGTTTGGGAAATTAAGCTAATCAAATAAGCTGAAAATATAAAAACAAGCATACAAATAATAAAAAGACCACAAGGGCTGCACAAAACAGCTAAGTACACAAGCTAGGGTCAAGTAATGAAGCTTATGCAAGCTCATTAACTTGACACCATAACTGTGATGCAGGGCATGATAACAGAAAAAGACTAAGAATAAGCTAATGAAAAAGCTATTTAAAAGCTGAGTAATTGTAAACTAATATTTTTGTATTTTACTTAAGCAGCTATATATTATTATCCCAAAAGGATTAAGGCTAAAACTTAATACTGAATCCTACACAAAATTATACATTTTATTCAAAAACGACTATTTGAAAATTTGACTTTTCACAAGAACATCAAACTTTGACTAAACTGAATTTAAAACTTAAACTACTGATTAAACATGATATATTAAGCTATAAGAGCATGAAATAAAGCTAGATAAACAACATTAAAACACATAAGCAAGATTATAAGATCCAACAACCTCAAAATGCTCATAATGAAACAGTCAAGTGTGATTTTGACTATTTACCATGCTACATCCTTTGGTTAAGGTTTCACTGAGTTGTTAAGACCATATGAAGAGTACATCAAACAAGAATAACCACATACACCATTAACTCGATTCACTATCAAATCCAAACTACCTCTAAGTTGGACTGTTTTGAGTTTTATAAAGCATAAGATAGTGTAGATCAATTCCATCAAATCCAGAGGAACCACAGTGTCAAAGTGGACCTTTTTCAGCATAAACAAGGTGTCAAACAAGTCTAAGCCTATGATTCTCAAAAATTGACATATTGGCAGTCTAAATGCAAAATCAAACCACAATCCAATACAAAACATAATAACCTAAGATTAAGCTCTAAAATCATAAATAAACAGTAAATAAACATAGAAACATGAAAATCAAAGCACATAAAACATTAAAACAGTAATATGCAAAAATTAGATAAATGCTTACAAGTGAGAAAGTAGACTGAGACATAGAAACCAAGGACAAGGTTACACTAATAGCTTCCCATTAAGCTCCTAATACCCATGGCATTTCAAATCCAACCACGCTTCATCACCTTCTTCATAAACCGATTTTGATTATTTTTCCATTTTCTATTTTTGGTATTTTCTAGTTTAAAAGTCTAAGCTTGTTTAAATGTCTCTAAAAGCTTAAAAGCCTTGTCGAGAGCTTATATGGCTTAAGGAGTCCATAAAACAACTACTTACCATGAAATTAAAAAACTTGAAAATTAAAGGAAATAAAGCAAAACTTGAAATGAAATAAAACTTGAAATTAAACCGAAAGAAGGTTCCATTACACTAATTTGAAAACTATTACAAGATTTAAAGTATTGAAAGACATTTAATCTAGGAAAGCAATAAAATTTAATTAAGCTACGTGACTAAGGCTATCCCAAAGTACTTCATCTCTTGCCTCCTCTTTCTTTATAGCCATTTGATATTCCCGCATATGCTTCGAGTTGATCCCACCACCATTGATTTCAAAGCGGATCCTAGCCTTTGATTTTCTTTTGGCGCCAAAAGTCTTGGGCGGTTTCTTTGCATTAATTGGGTTTGGTTGTATGTAGAGGTGGAGGGGATGTAAAATAAGTGGGGATAAGATAGGTGAGGTGGAAAGGTGAAAACGTGGTTAAAACCACTTGGTTTGGTGTATAATCTGAGGTGAGGAGGAGGTGAATAGTGATGGCGGTATCTGTTTTGATTTAAAAGTTTGGGCGGGTCATGTGTTGACCGGATTGGGCTTATTTATATATTGGATCCGTTTGGCTTGTTTTAACAATAAGGACCATTAGTGTAATTTGAGCAATCTTGAAGGATGACTTTGAATATTTTCCAAAGCTCTTACAAGGGTAAAACCTGCCAAGTAAGATTAGTACAAGGACCTTAATTGAAAATTTCCATTTTACAAATCCGGGGACCAAAGCATCAATTTAGAAACTATAGGGACCAAACTTGTAATTTTCTCCAAAGTTATCATGAAGGACCAATATTGCCATTTATAAATAGTATAAGGTTTATTTTGATTATTTTCTTATTTTTAAAACCTTAGGGACTAATTTTGACACTTTTGCAAACTTGAGGGACCAAAGTTGTAATTTTGTGATTTTAAACTTCAAAGGATTATTTTGAACAACTTGTGAATCCCAAGGACCTAAAATGATATTTTACAAGTTTTGAAATGACCAGGGACTAGATTTGACAACTTTTCAAACTTGAGGGACTAAAACTGCCAATTATGCAAACTTGATCGTTTTTCATCGATTTTGATGTTTTGCATTTAAAACATATAAAACACTTGTTTGTGATATTTTATCATTTTGATGTGTTTAGTGTTTCGGATGTTTTGGCATTTTAACGAGATAAAAATGATGAGATTAGACACTCATCGTGGTCTCAGTTCTCAAAGTACTTAATCGGCAAGAAGATTTGGAGCTTCACATGCGGATGAAGATATTCAATTTGGGAGGCACAGTGGGCCTTTATTCAATGGCCATTAGTGCCATTGCTTGCTTTTCAGACATTACTTGTATATACATTTTCAAAGATTACTTGTATATACGTTTTCGGTTTTGTTATATATATTAGTAAGCTTTAATCGTATTTAAAATAAAATATGTAGGGTTTGCCAAACACCCCTACAACAAGTGTCATTGCCAAGAGTACGCTACCTAAAATGTACAAGAACCTTCAACTGAATGTTCAAGATTAACGATTATTCCTACCACTCGTGGTAAATCCTAAAGCTATCTTGCTTTGATAGGCTTCAATATAGAACTCGAAATGATTCATATGTATTGATGTATGTATAGGCGAGCAAGAAAAGAAAAAAGACATTAAAAGCACTTTCGAGCGAGTCTAAAGCCGAGGAAGGAAAAAGCAGACATCGAAAATGTTACATTCTTTGAAAGAGGATATAGATGGGAGATTAGAGAATGTGAAGAAAGGCTATTACATTGGATGACCCATGAGGATTGTGCCATGCAAGAATTTGTTTATTTTAAAGGAGATATTCGGGATCGATGATTTTACACTACCAATCAACCCAAAAGACATCATTGAACTTCGATAAGGCGAGCAACTAGAACCAACATTCTCACTCTTTTCTCAAGGTATGTGAATTAATTGTTACATGTACAGTTTAAGTAACCAAACACCCATTTTTATTTCTTTTCAAGCCTATTGGTCTTGTTACAGTTTTTAAATGACTATGTGGTGAACCGTATATGTAGTCATTATGAGGTCATATTTGGTTAAATGTTGAGTGGTTTAAGAGCCGAGTCTAAGATTTGTGACTCATTCATTGAGTGGTTAAATGTTGAGTGGTTTAAGAACCGTGTATGTAGTCATTACCATGGATAAATTATAGATACTAACATTTTACGGGATGTAGTTTTTGGGTTAGTTATAACTATTAAATTTAGACCCTATGGTTATCTAGTCCTTTTTGAGCAACTATTAACTATGTTTGAATGTTCAATCATGTTGCTAAGTTAAGGTGGGCAATATGATGAATTCATTAACATGTGTGCTTGTGTGTTGGTACACTATAATTTTGCCAACGAAATGTGTTAATCTCATTGAGCAGACCAACGATATGGGTACAACAGAAATTGCCAACTGAAATATGTTAACTGCTGAACCTTTTAATATTTACATTTATCTAATGGTTTAGAAACCATGTTTAATCGAGCCACTATACCTTCTCAAGGCAAACTCACCAAATCAAATTAACAAGACTGGTTTCGGAACCGGAAGTGATCAATGGCAGAGATCTGCATACACACATGGACACGGAAATTGATGTTGTAATTTATTTAATGAGCATTAAATTGTGAGATTTGGTTATGATTTTTTTATGGCACCGTATCTCTGAGGTAAGATGATACCATCTTCATCTTTATATCGTTTTTAAGTTACTTGCTTTATACAGTAACAAATTGTTTGCACATGTACATTCATCATTATGTTCTTCTCATTATTTGCCCAAAGCATGAAAAGGGATTCATTTTGGATTCTTATAAGTGGGAAAAAAAGAGAACCAAGAAAGACTATTATCTCATTAAACATGTGGAACGGTAATAATATTCTTAAGTTGATTTTGAATTCACTTATGTTTTTATAATATTTAATACAAATTGTTTTTTCTTTTGTCTTTTTCTTAGCGTTGTTGGTCATTTGAGTTGGGAGTTTCCTGTCAGTAAATATGCAAGAGGACACTGGGAGTGTGGATTCTATGTCATGAAGTGGGTGCTTGACTTGTCTTGAAACATCAACATGACGACTTCCGAATCTGATAAGTACTTGCTAAATGTCTTTGAATATTATTTTTACACGAATGCTAATTTGTAATATAACAATTTTTATTTGTTTATTGTGGTACATATAGCTCCCTTGGGTGAAGAGAGGTCGTTAAGTATGAGTGAGATAGATGTTGTTGTCAATGCATGGTTTTCATTATGGCGCGATTGATGAGGTATGTTACTACCCAATCTAAATTATTTTTGTAAATGAAAAAAGATACGCTTCTTAATGCCATGATTAAGTTTGTTTGTAACCATAATGATGTGATATTGATTATAGTAGTTGTTAAGGAATTTGAAAGTTAGATTCTATTTGGGGTCATTGAATCCATTATTGTTTGGATTATACTATGCCAATAGTCATAGATCATGGAATCTGTTAGTGGCAAATGGGTTGGTTTGGGTCGGTTTGGGTCACGGGTCAAGTGGGTTATGGGTAGCGTGAGTCATGGATCAAACAAGTCAAAATTGCTTATGGAATCTGTTAAATAAACAAAGGAGCTATGTTAAATAAACAAAGGAGCTATGGGTCAAACAAGTGGGCACACCTATTTTAATTTGTGACCAACATAGAGCTATGTTAAATAAACAAAGGAGCTATGATGACCCATTTTGAGACCCATTTGACCCATTCTTGATTTCAAACAAAGAATCGGATGACCCATTTAGACCCATCACTCCGGTTTACCTCACCCAATCTGACCTCTGAGGTGGTGAAAATTTACCCAACATGACCAGTTTTTGTTAAAATGGGTTGGAATTGTCAGGTTTAGAATCTATTAACTCGATGCATAAATGAAGAATACCAGACTAAATGTATGTCCAATTCCTTATCATTGACTATTTGTTGTTGTGTTGACAGCGCTTAACAACGACAACAACTACGCCAACACCGTAATGATATGGTTCCAAAGGTCATCAAGCTTTACTCTTTTGGCATTCTTGATTGCTTTTCTTATTTTGAGGTAGGAGTGAACTCTTTAGTCACAATAACATTCTACCTGTATATTTGTAACAGAGCATCAGCTTGGACTTTTGGATAGTCGTTAGTAGGACTTATGAACTCTTATTTTGTGGGTGTTGTATTATGTTGCAATTTTTGTTTTAGTTGAAGTTGTTTTGTAACTTAAATGTTAATCTTTATCTAAGTTATTTGTACTAGAATATTATTGTGTATGGTAATGAATTGCAATTGTTGAAAAACCTGCAGTTTTGTGTATGATTAAATTCTGGGAAAACCAATTTTTATGTATTATTTTTTTTAAATCATAGCTATTAACTAGATCGGCTACATCTCAGGAAACCAAAAAACCAATTGTTAGATAAATCAGTTATTCATTATTAACTGATCTTTATATAATCTTAAAAAGATCGGTTTTTGAACCGATCTATATATCTCTTCATAAAGATCACCCTTAGATAGAGTGGTCGGTTACCGATCTATATGGAACTTTTAACCGATCTAAGTAGCTTATTTTGTAGTAGTGGATGCTAAACAATGATCCCATCAAATGGCACCCAACTAAATTAAACGACCAGCGGGGTTTTTTTTTTTTTTTTTTTTTCTCCTACAATCAATACTTTAAAAAGTAACGTATGCGAAAAGGAAAACAATTTTAGTGCTCATAGGCTCATAGCTATGAGATTGTTAAAAGTTGATCTAAATAAAAGGACACATATATAATGCAAATAATTAAAATGACAAAAATCTATGTAGCAAAAGTTCAGCTTAACACACAGAATGTGAAAGCTACGTTATTTGATCCACGCTTCTTCAAGTAGCATTTGAAATATAACATTTTTTGTTGAAATCAAAACGTTAAACGTCTAATTGCCAAATGAGCTTTAATTTCACCAACAGCTCTCAAAATTAAACTACTTGACAAACATAGCGCCTTTATGTAAACAAAGCTCAAATTAACGCACAGAATGTGTAAGTTACTATTCGATTGACGATACTAAAACAGTTTTACACAACATTCAAAAGTTATTGTGTTTCATTCTTTTTTTATTTTTTTTAATTGGTTTTTTATTAAACCTATTTTATAATCTGATTCATGATAAGATGGCGGTGACAAGAATGAAGTTCTTGTATGGCCACATTTTGAATTGCAAAACCAATTCTACTATACTAAAAATGAAATTTTGTGACTTAGTGATCGCGAAATTAATTTGCACAAACCGTTGAACCCTAGTCAAAAAAATAGTTTAATAAAACATCTGGTGACAATTCAAAAGGACAGCAGGTATCAATGAGTCCTCGCTAAAACTTGTCAGATCCAAACCTCTAATTTTCCTGTCACCAATTGACTTTGCATAAATTATACGGAATACACCTTTTAGTCTTTGACGTTAATTATTGTAGAAACTTTTTCTTTTTTTTTTTTTTTTTTTTTTTTTTAAATTTACTTTCTGCTTTAAGTTTATGGAAACGCGTATTTTAAGTTTCTAGCCAAATAATTATTTTCTGTTAGTTTTTTATTAACACGAGCGTAAGTTAATTTTTCTAAGAATTTAGAAACTTCGAAAAATCATGAAACATGTACATCTTTTTGAGTGACGACTAACAATTCTTGAAGAAACTACCCTTAAATAATGAAAGCTTGTTATTGTAACCTATATTTTGAAGTTAATATTGAACCATAACTTGGTTCTCTAAAAATCTTTTTTCATCGTTCTAATGCTATATCAAATTAGTCATGTTTAAGAATTTTAAGCACAAAAGCATTAAAAGAGAATAAAATCAGAGGCTCTAAATATATTTGTTCTTTTTACTTATTTTATTTGAAATATAACTAACTAGCTAGTATATATATATTATCAAACTGCACATTAATTTAATTGAATAGTATACCTTTTGAGCAAATGTATTAAGTAAGTAGAATGATTGAAAAATTATCATATTGTCACCATTTGTTTTGTGGGTGAAAACAAATTTTTTCTTTTGTAGTCTTTTTTCAATTATCCTTTTGGGTATTTTGTGAAAATTTTGGACGTTTTCGCCTCTTACTAATAGAATTTTTTTTTTTAAGCGCGAAAACGTCACACGATCTGCTAAAATGATGAATTGAAAGAAAATCTACAAAAGAAAAAATTTGTTTGACTCCATAAAAGAAAATATGATAACTTTTTTCAATCATTTAGCTGATTAAATATAATAATAATAAGCATGTCTAAGAAAAAAAGCAAAAGATAAAAAGGTGAAGCAAATTGTTGATCAAGATTAGGACGTAGATTAAGATTACTTAGACACCGGAGCTCGAGATGCAAGATCTTTCGATGTCAAGAGTTTGGGAAAATCAATGGGTATAACTTTTGAAGATAACATTAATGACTCTAGCTTCAATGAAACTATTGTTCGAAACTTTTTCTTTTTTTTTTCGTGAAAGGCAAGATTTTATTTACAAAATGCTCCAAGACGGAGACCGGGGATTACAAGAAAACAGAAATTAGAGCAACATCAAACATGGGCCAAAACTATTGTTCGAAGGCTTCATTCAACATTAATATTGAGCTATGGATCCTGTGCATTAGATCCTCCCCCAAAGGATTATGTGTTTGTTCTCGTTCACAAAGCTTCTCTCAATGTTAAGTCACGTTCGTCATAGTCATGTGTCGATATCCAAATCAACAATTGTAATCAAAAGAAGAACTCAAAGGTTTCTTCACGGCTTTCATGAGTTTCTCCAGGCCAAGGCTTTCAATCCTCAAGATTATTCAGATTTTATGTTGTGTTCAGTTAGTCATTTAAAATCTTCACTTAGTAATGCTTCAGATCTTCAATTTCATATCTGTAAATTATTTTGCCAGATATTTTTTTAAGTATTAACCATGAAAAAAGGACAAAGAATAAATTTAACAATGTACGCCCAAGTTGTACGATAAATCTTGGGTTCTAATTTTGTACCCATGTGGGCAATAATTCTATATGTTTGATTTGGAGTTTATAAATATATATTAGAACAAATTAAGCATGAGAAATATCTGTAGTGATAATTATACAATGATATGCATGAAACCAAAATTTATAGTGCAAGTTGTAGATAATGGCAAGTGCATGCAGGCAATATAGGTATATTTAAAAAAGAACATTTGTTTTTACAATAAAACTAACAATCTCAAAATTAAACCTCACGGATATCATTAGGCTACCATAAATCATGATTATTTGCTTTTGTTTGTACTATTTTTTGTTTTAACAAAATTCTGCCAAGCAAAAAAAATATTATTTACTTTGGTTATTTACATGTATATGCTATTACTACTTTATTTATCCTTATTTTAGAACATTATAGTCTCTTTGTGATTTCAAAAGGTATTGTAGCATACTAATGCAGCAAGTTTGATTGTTATAGTCTTAAAGTTTTAGTGACCAATTGCAATAAATATAAATATGTTGTTGCAACTATTCTAGCTACCATGAAAAGAAATTGAATTCTGATGAGTTTGCATTTACAGAAATGATTTGAACTTATGAAAATACAGTGAATCAAAGGATTCAATAAATGTTATTGAATGACATAAGAGAATAATTTAACCCAAAAGATAAGCAAGGAAAGAGCTGGTTTTTATTTCATTTCAACTACCAATTTATCAACAGAAATAGAAGCATACGTACAGGTTTTGGTTATGATTACTGACTATGACACATCATATTCATGCCTGTGTAAAAGACAATAATTCCTATTAACTACCTTTTCTTTTGCATTAACTTCTCATCTCTACATTGACTTTGTATTTCTGGATATTATTGTTTGTTATTTACTGCATGTAAATGATACAATGCATTGTATAATATTGACTTTTGTATGATAAGATATTAATTCATATTCGTTTTGTATGCAAACATGTTTAAGATTCTAGGACAAATGACATAAAAATGTACTCGAGTTATGAGTCATTTTCAATAAAGGTTTCTCACTTAGCACAATTTGTTTTTTAACCAATTTGGATACTTTTGTTAAATATTTAATAATCATCCGTTAAGTTTAACATTTCAAATCCATCACCACCAATCAACGTCGCTACCATTGTCGCTACAACCAACCCTGCCCACCACCACCACTACCAAGCACCGCCTCCATCACCAACCCCGCCCACCACCACATGTTGCGACGACGATGTTGGTTAGGGGGTGACAGTGGTCAGGACGACAGTGCTGGGTGGTGAAGGTGGGCGTCTTTGGGTTAAAACGATGATGGGTGCGGTTGGTGGTGGCGGCGGTGGTTGGCGGTTGTATTAGTGGGTGGGTTGGTGGTGACGGTGGTTAGTGGTGGTCGTGGGTGGGTTGGTGGTTTGCAACAGTGGTAGGTGAGGTTGGTGGTGGAGGCGGTGTTTGGTAGTGGTGGTGGTGGGCAGGCCAGTGGCGACAGTGGTAGCAACGATGATTGGTGGCGGTGACGGCAGTTGTGCACTTAAAACGTAAAACTTATCGAATGATCAATATATATAACAAATATACTTAAAATTGGCGAAAAAAATAAGCTGACTACCTGCCCTTTTATACAAATTAAAGTAGGATAGCTTGATTGAAAATGACCCTTTACTTTTTTGACATTTGCCCTAAATTCTAAAGAAAATAAACACATATGTTTAGGAAAATTAATCTTATATTTAATTACTTTAGTATTTGAAGTGTCAACACATGTATACAACCAATATATTTCATTCGATTGCATTTACATGCCGTATTACTGAAAAGGCGTAAAGACTACCAATCTAATTTTGTTCAAGTGACACATTTACTAGTCAATAGATACGAATATATATTGAACTTATATAACGTTCAAGCTTCTAGGTCATAGTGGCTAGAAATCACCAAATAAGTTGTCAATCGTGTATATGATGTATCATGTATGATATAAGTATATACAATATATAATTCCACATCAAAAGTATAGATTAGCCTGAGAACATAAAGAAAGCTAAAAAGAAATTTTAACATGAATAAACGAATTATGTTCTTGTTTCTTTAGTCATGCAACATTTATATTCCAATAGTTGATAGTTAATATAGGGTTACATCCATGGCTCCATGCATTTAGCCATTATGACAATTAAGTCTCATTCAGGGCTGAAACCATTTAATTTATGGTTGGATTACACCAGGTATTTTTTGTGTTTCAGCATATTATGCACGTACTACATAAATGGATTCATTTTGTCTTTAGATCATTTATGTTTTCTTAATATAGTTCTTTTAAGTATAATAATCATTTCACAACAGAAATAAAATTAATAATCAAATTACTCATCAAATCCAACAATTAAATTAGCTACTAGAGAAAAGACAATAATTCATCTAAACTGATCAAACTTGATTTAAATTTAAACAAAAACTAAGTAGTCATTACGCACAAAACTCAACACGATCCAAATTAAACGCTTCTACCATCTTAGCTACTACTCGGCGCTCTGCGGTGCAAGTGCTTGTTGCTGAAAAAACATGTGATGAGGCTGAATGTGGTGATGGT